>VXBA01000169.1:206137-332331 GCA_013399895.1 Serilophus lunatus
CTCTGCTGATCCTCTCCTTCGTCCTTATCTCCCCCCCCGCCCCCCGCCCGCACACACGCACAGGGACACGCACGCACCCTCCTCCGGTGCCCTTTCATCCTTCCTTCCCCCCCCGCCGTCCTCCCGCGCCGTCTCCTGCCGCGGCAGATGCGCCGCGGGTCACCGCGCAGCTGGGACTATGGTGAAATTTCCAGCGCTCACTAACTACTGGCCCCTGATCCGGTTTCTGGTCCCTCTCGGCATCACCAACATCGCCATCGACTTCGGAGAGCAGGTAAGGCAGCGCCTCCTCCGTGAGCGAACCTCTCCCGCCCGTCCTCTCGCCGCGCTGAGCCGGCGGTGAGGCGCCGAGAAGGGAAGCCGGACCGGGCCGAGCCAAGCCGTGCCCCGCCGTCCTGCCCCGGTTCATCGCGGCGAGCGGGGACTACGGCCCCTGCGCCGGTGGGGGCGGCGGGCGGCCGGTGCCGCCGTGCCTGCCCCGGCGACAGCCCGAGAGCAACGGGCTGCCCCGCACCCCCGCGAGACGCACGGGGAAGGACGGCGGGTCTGGGATTGTTTGGGGGATTTTTTTCCCCCTCGCATTTCAAGATTATATAATCTCAAATTACATAATGCATTCGCCGAAGGCTGGTTCGGGTTTATCCCCCGGTTGACACGGCCGCTCAGGTGCAGCAGCCTAGCCTAGCGCAGTGCAGCGCTGCTCTGCGCCGGAGCCGGGCAGCCCGGCGGCAGCGCCTGGAGCGGGGAGGGCGGCTCGGCTGCCGCCGCCCGCTGCCGAAAGGCACCGCGGTCCCCCTCGCCCCGCAGCGCTGCCGCTGCCGCAGCGGTTCGGAATCGCGGGAGGAGGGCGGCATCCCGCGAGGAGCTGCTCCGCCGCCGCTCGGTGAAGGGGCGACTTCCCGGCGGGGCTCTGAGCAGGTGAACCTCCGGCTGCGCCCTTGCCTCCGCCGATGTTCTGTGCGCCTCAGCCCTGCTGCAGTTCTGTAGCGATGTCAGTGACCTAAGGCTATGCCCTGTCATAGGCACCGAGAAGATGCCCCGGTGTACCCTGGTCAGCCCATCTCCCTGATTTGCAGCCTTCCCCCTTTCTCCTCCGAATGCCCGCTTGCTGCATTTGGACTGAGAACATGTTCAGGCTTGACGTACTCACTCCTCCTGTACCCGAGCTTTCCCCGCAAAGTGCTCGTTTGCCACTGCGCTGTGGTGTGGGAAATCTCTGCTCTCATGTTTTGGTATTTATGACAGTCTAGGCCCTGGTCTTGTGTTAGACTACACCATATAGAGCCTATCATTACATTTTTATTAGGATGGTACACGCTGCTATTTACTCACAAGTGTTAAGCTGGGCAGCCAGACTAGGTATTGCACCTGAAATAGCTTTGTCCTTGTCCTAAGTCACTCCGGTTTGCTAAGAGGCTCTTGTTTTCTAAGAAGAATAGGCACTTCTTCCCGTGTTCCTTGAGCAAAGATACCAGAAAACTAGTGGGTACTTGCATGCATCTGTACAGGAGAAAGTGAAAGGAAAAATATTCCAGCGGGGAAAAAACCAGCTAATATTAATCATATGTTTGTTGTGGCTGTGTCAATCACATTTTGATTCCTAGTCCCTTAAATAAACAGTGATACTAAAACCCACAATTTGATCTTTGTCTAACAACTACATGTATTCCTATTAAGTGACTCTTCTATAGGAAATCTAAAGATAGAACTTAAATGCGAAAAGGTGATTTAAATGCTAATAACTATGCCACATTAATAACATACAGCAGAGGTTAAATTGAAAGCAGTTCACTCAGCAGAATGGGTATGACAGGTGCGTGGATACAGTTTGTTTCATACAAGGTCAGCTTGATTCAAGATCCATGTCAGCCTATAAAAAACATCCCCTTGGCTTCAGTGTGCTCTGGACCAGAATTTCAAAAATGTGCAAGCATGAAGATCTTTCTGGCTGACTGGGTACCGGTGACATGGGAGGGGTGTTAATGTGGATGGTACACGTAAACACTTAATTAAGCAATTTCAACAGCATTAGGGACAAAAGATCATAGGAAATGTGTTTTATTTGATAGTCAAATCATAGGATTGGCCCTCCAGAAGAGTTGGGATTATCCCTTGTCTTAGGTGGCAGCCTAGGGAGGTGTTTAATTGAAAAGAGAGATATCTAGCTCGCTAGAAATATAACTCTCAGGAGCAGAAGCTGGAAAGATGGTTTTTTGTATCAACCTTGCCTACATGGAAATCAGAAACAGAAGCAGGGACAAACTTACTCTCGGTCTGAGGGGCTCCTCGTACAGACAAAAGGACAGTGATTTTATTATTTTCTTTTTCAGTATAAAACACATGAAGTTATTTTTCAGACTTACAGAGACATTACTGTTGAAAATGCATGGACTTGCTGTGCCAGTTCACCTTTCTACTTTACAAAATTGTAATAATGTTGGTGTCAGGGCTGAATGGAAGCAATATAGAACAACTGGTGTGCCAACAGATAGCTCTGAAAAGGTACTGTACCTCCTTCTGTGAAGGTATGCTGTAGATAACAAAGATTTCTAAAGTGATAAGGAAAGTAAAATTTGCCTGAAGTAATATTACCCATTCTGGACAATGCTGTAAAAGAGACAGGAGAAATGTAGGCCAGAAGTAAGAGATGACTGTTAAAAAGTAGGGGAGAGAATGGACATTGCCTGACCAGGGAAGATGGTGTCTAAGAGATGCTGCAAGTCATAAACCCTTTTGATGTGTGATATTTGTACATTGCTCCCTCAAGTGGGGAGAGTATTTGGAAGCAGAGTGTTCAAAACAGAACCTTTTTAACAAAACTTTATAGAAACCTGAGATTGAAAAGTGGGAAACAAAGACAATCTCACTTTTTAAATTATTATTGATTACCGTTAGAGGCTTTTCTGGGCATCAAGTAATTGTAGACAATAGCAAACATCACTAAGAAATTACCAGATGCTAGGCATGCAGCTGTCTTTAGATTTCTTGCTACTTTAAGGAAAATTTGCAGTAAGGCCAAAGAATATTTGCAGAGCATAAGTTAAGGCTGTCACCATTGCCCCATATAAGATGTTTGCTATGACAAGTCTGTTTAGTTTATAGGAAGTAAAAAATGCTGGCACAGTGCTAAAAAACTAATAAGCTCAGCTCCTGCAGTCTCTTCCAGAACCGCTATAGCCAGCGAAGAGCCTCCTGTTGACCCTTGGACCCTAATCCAATAATGCCTCAGGACAAGGCTATGTTACAGAGTTAGTCCAATTTAATGAGCTGACCTTATTTGTCCATCTCATAAAATCCCCTAGACAAATACCTGACTTTTTTCCCTAAAGAGGTAGTTCTGATGTATGACCAGGTAAATTACCAGAATATTAGAGAGATATACCCTTTCTAACCTATTTTCATTATTTCCCTCTGCAATTTCCAATTTATTTACAGTGCTGTGTGGCTTTTATGAAGTGAAATACTACATAGGTTTTTTCTTAGAGCAAGGCCTTCAGAAAAATAGTCGCAAATATTTTTGCTAAGTGTTCTTTCTCCACACAGATAAATGACTTGAGCATAATACTGCCAAAGAAAGATGCTCCCTTTTATTCTGCTGTTGAGAGCATTCAACTCTCAACATCTTATTCTGAGGTTCACAATAATTGCTGTCGTATTTAGAGCTCAGTTGTCAGTTTTCATTAAAAATTATGGCTCCCTTGAAAAATGTTGTTGGATGTACTTGCTTGGAAATAAATAAATAAATAGCTCCTGTGTGATGGAGCACAGCGCAACCTCAAATAACTCACCCAATGAAGAATAGCACCTTTAAATTGTGGGCTCAAAAATCCATCACCACCCACGTAGTTTCAGAGCTGCTTACATATATTGCGGTGTCCTGACTTGTAATGTATATGTGCATTTGCATCAGCATTATTATAAAGGGGGAAAGCTGAGGTACATTAGTTCACTCACTTTCTCTGAAGCATAGAATTGACCCTAGGCAGCATTAAATACAGCTAGCAAATGTGGCTGGTAGCTCTCTCTGCTGCTCATGGGGTGGCAAAGGCCAGGCAGAGAGCAGTATTTTGATCTCAAGGCTTGTCTGCAGTAGTCCCTTAACTATCACTGGAAACACTGGGAGTGCTTTTTTGTTTGGTTTCTTTTTTTAACTTTCTAGCCAGCTCCTGGATCATTAGTTTCAGTTGCTGTCGCTAGCTGTTGGCTGGGCATTTGAACCTGCCAATGTAACTGCTACGTATGCAGACATAATGTGTTTCAGTGCCTGGTGGGTCCTTGGAAACTAAATCCCAGCAAGCAGAGCCCTGCTGCTACTTTCTCCTGGGGTCACTCGAGTGCTCTGGTATTGCAGAGAATTTGCCGTACATTGCACATGGTGTAGTGGCAAGGCATAAAGGAGATACTAAACATTTTGGATCCAAATTATTTTGCAGTAATAGATTTAAAACAAACAATTTTTTTTTTCTTGTATTTGATTGGGGGGTTTTTGGTTGGGTTTTTTTTTCAACTTAAAAAAAAAAAAAAGTGTTGCCAGAAAAGAAGAACAAGTCATGAATAATGTATCAAAAAGAATTAGTGAGCTTATTGTCTGCCCATGCCATTTGCAAACTTAGCAGGGGGTTAAACATTTTGATTAATGCCTTATGAAGCTTGTTTTGGGGGTAAGTATTATTGTCTGGACGTTCAAAACAGGTAATGGAAGAGTTCACATTCCCAGCTGTTCACCAGGGATTTGGGCCAAGTTGTGTAACCTTTCTGTGGCACAGTTTCCCTGCCTTTGAAGTGTGCCTAGACACCTAGTACATAGATGTAATGAAAATTCATGTGTCAGAAGCTCTCCGAGATGAAAGGTGCTGTATGAGTGCAAAGTACTCTTGTTATTGATGTTATGAGAGGTCAGGGACTCATTTAATTTGTGCAGGACTTTAGTACCATATAAATGAGAAAGCTAAGAAGGTCTTATAATTTGTGTAGAACGTGACTGTATGTTATTACCATAGCCACATTACTAGTAGGGTATGCTGATGGAAATGCCCTATTTGTTTTAAGTGAATGTGAACTACACAGCATTTTAAGTTAAATTTATATGAAATTGTGTTGAAGAAGGAAACGTATACAAACTATACTGTCAACAGAATTTTTTTTGTAGTTGTTATTATTTTCCATGGTAGTATTCTGAAGGAGTTAATTTCTCCTGCAGAATTCACAAGCCAAATAGGGAAATGGCTAGGAAGGATCGCTAAAATACATCTAATTTTACTGTTTAGAGTGAGCAAATCCAAGTGAGACCTTCTTTGAAGGATTTAAAACCAAACCACATGCACCCGAAGTAGTAATTTTTGAGATTTTTATCTCAGAAGGAAATCTCTGGAGCCAGGACTAAGCAGAGCAGCTTCCTTTTGCGTGCCAGTTTGAGCCCTATAGCCTTAGCTCCTAAATGGTCATCTGCCAAGCACTGGAGGTTTTCACACCAGTGATAAGTAGGGCTCTAGACCACTCAGACAATTTTTGAGACTACACAAGTGGTTAATTAGGCTGATATGTCTGTGTTAGTTGCAGCGGGCGTTAGATACCAGGCATTGCATTCACCACTCACGCAGAGCATTTGCTGGCGTTTCACAGCAAGCAAAGCATGCTGAGATCTGGGACGAAGTCAAAGATCTCATAAAACATTTGCAGATAAAAGCCAAATCTCAACAAAGCGCTAATGTTCTCAAAGGTGACAAAGACATTTACTCCCAGCAGCTAAACCAACATGCATTTGCATTTTGTAGCACATAAGGTACAAAATAAACAGGTTATGAAGAGCAGTGGGGCTATCACCACTGGACATTTCACATGGTACTAGAAATTATAAGAATTAACCTACTAATAAGTGTCCATTCACCTGCAGTGCTCCGTGTTGCTGTGGTGTAAAATACAAAATCTAAAGCTAGGACCTGTGTTACGCCTTGTTTGTCAGTACCTTCCCTTTTTTCATTCTATTCTCTCTCTCCTTCACAAAACCCTCCAGTTTCCTGCCTCCCACCTCTCATGGCTCTGTCTTTCTTATGTTTCATTGTTAGGAATTGGCAGTTTTTATACTTGATGATACCCATTAAGCCTGTCTGAAAGAGTTGGCTAGCTATAGCCTGTTTCCAGGAAGGGTTGGAAAGAGGGAGAGGAAAACAACTCTGTGCAGCACCAATCAGCCACTTGTTTATGAAGTAATTTAATTAATCTCAGAACTGTAAGTTCAGATGTTTGCCCACCAGGTTGCTGAAAAATGAAACTTTGAGGTCTGTGAGGTGGAAACAATTCTCCCTTACCAGAAGACTAACTGATAGAGTGGGAGATAAAGAACACTTACAACTTTGCCAAGCAGTCCCAATTCCCAGTCTCTAGGCTGGAGGGTCCTCGCTGGAGATGCTCAAGTCATAATATCACTGGATATACACTGAAAAAGGGTCATGGAATAACCAAATACTTCTGATGCTTATTCAGAGATAGGGAAATTGGTTTCTCCTCCCTTCAGTGAAAAGCTAGAACACTAAGACAGCATCAGGAAGGAGATATGAAAATACCTCAAGCCTAATTTAAAAACATAGATTCAAAACTGAAATCTTGAAAGGGGTCTGAACCACTGTATTCTGCATCATGAAAAGAAATCCCCAAAGTCCAACTTCTGGTTTTGAGATGAACTGATAATTTGATTTGTCTTGGAAGTTTTCATTTTAATTTCTTTTGATTGCCTTTTCCCAAGAAAAAAACCAAGAAAGCTGATTTCACATTTGGTCTGAGCTGATTTCTTTTTAATCTCTGCTCATTTTGCTGCTATCTGAAGAACTTGGTTATATGACATGATCACAATCTTATGACTGAAGATAAGTGTCTTTTTATATGCAAGGAAGGCATACACTTAAGGATCCAGCTTTGGAAGTGCAGTTTCTATCTTTCCTATCTTGATCCTAGACAAGACATTTATCTCTCTCTCTGTGAGTTTTGTCAGTTCTAAAATTGTGATGTGTTTCACAAGGCAGTTACAAAGTTTATTCCTTCGTGTTTGTAAAACATAGATGTAAGTTGCTGTATAAATAGAAAATTTAAATATATCTGCCAGCTCATGCAGCAAACTGTGCATAAAACTGAGCAATTCAAAACAGGTTTTGCTTTGCAGCTACTTTCAGAAATCTGATGTTTTTATATATTACTGCTGAGCTCTATCCCAGTTTAAATGGCATAGCAGAACATGTGCTTCTTAAAAAATTGTGGAAAATTTGTACTTGCCTTAGATTTTAACAAGCTAATCTAATTGGCCATTGGTACCTCATCCTTTTCGTACTTGGAAACCTGTGCATTTTAGGGTGAGGTAACAGGAGTGTTACTATGTAATTAGATCACCAGATCACACTTCTTTCTGTGACATTATGTTGCTGTAGGTACAGTTTTAGAAGCTACCCCCGCCTTTTCAGATAACCATTAGCTGGAGAATTTAAAAAAAAAAAAAAAAGTCATAAGAATAAGAGACCTAAATGACACATGGTCTTCAGTGCCTGAAACAGCAAAGCTCTGCAGTTCCCCAGTCTTCTTTCTCCTCTGTGGTATCACCTCTCTTTCACACTTTCCACAGAACTTCACTACATTCCTTTAAGGTTTTTCTACATATGCAGTTTCTTGATGTAATGCAGAATAAGAGAACCTGCATTAAATATTAACTAGGAATGATTCCAGGTGTAAATATGAGTTTGGTTCCAAAGAGGGCTAAAGTACAGCATTGTTATTTGCAAAGCCATGGTTGATTTCTGTAGCCTTTTCAAGGGAATTCTAGAAAAGAACAAAGGAAAAATACTGGAAAATAAAGAGCAGTTTGCTGAAAAATAAGTGCTGCAAGGGCATGAAGTCTCAAGTGCCAGTTTAATTATTTTCCCTAAGATCTTGCAAAAAAATTCACTGTTCCTGATTTGGCAGGAGTGTTGCTGTTGGAGAAAGAGTGGTCACTTGTTGCCCAGCATGCCTAGTTTGCTTTGCTGATGTAGTGGTTCAGCAACAGTTCAGCTTGTAGCGTGAGAAGTGAATAAGCTGCAAGACACTACTTATTTTCAAGTGTTTTGCTTCATGTAGCATTTTTGCATTGCTAAGGCAGGTTTTTTCTAACGTTTTTCAACTTTCAGTGCCCAGAAAATTTTCAATGGAGGTGCAGAGAAAATTGGCATCCATAGAAACCTGAGAATGGTATTTGATTTGGGGGTTTTTTTTAGTTACCTATTTCCAACTCTTTATAAACATTTTCTAAGCTATATGGTTCTGTGGGGCTGAAAGGTCACTGCACCAAAATATGTGCTGGTATTTTTGTCAGCAAATATATTTGAAAGGCTTTTGGCTGGAAGGTTGTCTGTCTTTCGGTCTTCTTACCTGTGTTTTATACTTAAAAATTAGTGAATGAAGTCAGATGCGGCCTGTACCTGAGTTTTCACGTGCTGGCACGGGTTTTGCCTGTGCTGGCTGAAGAATGTATTGATGCCTGCCAGCCTGGACCGACTGCTTTCCTTCATCAAGTAAATGAAGGTGTAAGGTTGCAACCACATGGCAACCACTGTTCTTCCTCTATTTTTTTAACAATGGTGTTTGACATCTACTTCCCTGAAAATACAGGTTTTATGTCTAGATTTTAGTGGGCTCATTTTCCTGATCACTTCCTACTCACACCTGCTTCATTCTGCTGTGTATTAATGACCAGTATCTTATTTTCATTACCTCTCAGTGTATGATAGTTGCTGTTCCTGTAGCCATGGGCAGCTAAGGTGAGGTAGTTCTGATCTACTTTTGACAGCTTTCTTCTTCATGGCAAAGGCTTTCCTTGCCACAGCATAAAAACATGCTCCGAGAACTTGGCAGCCTTTGATCTCAAATATGCTATGCTGCAGATAAAAGGCAGATTCTTGCACAAGTCCATTGTTGCCATTTTCTCTGCCAGCATCTTACCAATTAAAAAGCCTCTAGCCCATTTAAAAAGAAAATGGATTGTTAGCAGCATCACAGGGCAGGAAGACACTTCACATTTTTGATTCTGGTGAGAGGGGGGGAAAAAAATGTCAGTTACGTAAGAGGAAAGATAACAGAAATTAAGCATTTAAAGCTTGGACAGAAAAGGGAATTTGATAACCATCTGCAGTTGTGTGAACTGTGCTCTGGTTGTGAAGGAGAGGAAATGTGGAAATGAGGTTAGCTAGATCACTGCTGTGGAGGAAAATGTGGCCAGAAGCAGCGAGAAAGATTGGGGCAAGTTAAACACAATTTAGACTGAAAAGGTTTCCAGATGATTTTCCCATTAAAAAGCAGAATTTGTTTCCTCTCACACTTTACTTCTTTCTAAAACATGGCACGAAGAGTGCTGTGCTTTAAACAGGGTTAGGGAGGTGATGGTGATGTCTTATGTACACTCAAGTTCAGTGAGTCACCAAAACCAAAAACTGTTGTGATCACTGTAAATTCATGTACATAATGGGTCAAGCCCAAAGACCATGTTTTCTGGTGGGAGAGACAAACAGCTTGAGAACTGTATCCTCTTCAAAGGTGTTCAGTGCACTCTGGAAGGGCAGTGTAGTTATGGGCTTTTACTAACCTAAAATATACAAAAACTGCAACTCAGATGTGTGTAATTTATGATTAGCAGTCATGATACAGTTTTCTTACAGTGCTCTGTTTTTCATGTGCCTCCACAACCTGGGATACAGATACAGAGACCACTTCTAAAGAGAGAAACGAGAGCTACCTAGCTAATAGAAGTATTGACTGTGAGTCCCTGTCGTGTTCCTTCTAGAAGCATGTACTGGAAGAAGTGTGCCCTTTGCTGCCTGGCTGAGCAATACATAGTGTTGGTGTCTCCCTGGGAGAGCTGAGTGAGAAAAATCCAAACAAAATGAGCCTATCAAAATACAGGAACCCTTCCAATATGAGAGAAGTGAAATGTTGAGATGTCCTTAGTGTGGATGTAAGGGAAATCTTAACTCTACTTTTTAGCTGGAGGCTTGCTAAGTTTTTTCAAGAGCTTAAAGGCATAACTGCTATGGGAGAACTTGGCAAGTGTCAAGGCAAACATCAAGGATGTCTCAGGTTGTGTGGTCCCATATGGTGCATGTCCAGCCCTGCACCCTTTCTTGACCCTTACTGTCTATTCAGTTCAGTTCCGTGGGTCCCTTACTTGGCTGTCCTGTGGGTTATGGAGTGTATTAGTCACACAGGTCATCCATGCAGCTTTGTCACCAGACTGGAGTTGCAGTGCAGCTCTTCTCTCTGATTGCTGCCAGGGAGCCTATGCATTTTGCCCTTATGTGGTTATTGGCTTTGGTAACTTACTCCATCAGTCCGTCCCCTTCTTCCCTCTCTGTGTCATTTTGGAGGTGACTTTGAATATTAGAATTATTTGCAGCCCCCTGAGCCCAAGAGGCCAGCTAGGGAGATGAGTTCAAACTAGCCATCAGCTCTGCCTGGCAGAAGTAAAAGTAGCAGGTGATGTACTTGGAAAGGATCTAGTTTTCCCCATTTGTATGGCCTGTGGTAGTGTTGAATAAATCTTCTGATTTGAGTATTTGGATCATTGTCTTCATTAAATTTTAATTTTTGCTCTCTCTTGCTCACAGGTTTTTTGAAGCCCATCAAAATAACCCCAGTTGTCCTTGGTTTTGTACTGTCACGGAAACATCTCTAGTCGTTTTTCTCAGCACTTCAGTAGCACATAACAACTGGTAACATGGGTCTCCAAATGTAGTGTGACAGCACTGTCAGTTTCCCCTGTGGTTGTGTAGGGGTGTAATGATTTTGCAAGCTCAAGCATTTGCTTTAAAAGAGAAAGTCCAAACCGCACAACATCTTTCAGCTTGTTAAAACACCAAAGGCAGTCATCCACTGAAAGCTTTCTCTTTGTCACAGGTAAATACATTTTTCACATGCTTCTTTAATACACACACACACACACACACATGTATGTAGTGTGTTGTGAGCAGGAGAATTCACCTTTATAGGAAAATTATATACCAAGTGATGCAATTACTTTCTGACTTATTTGCATGGCAAAATAGTTAAAGGAAATAAAGAGAGGGGCTGTAACTGCACATGTACCTGATGTGTTGCTTATAGTTCAAGCTGCCTCTGGTTACATGTTGCATGTGCAAATGCTGTTTTGTTTTTCAATCCATGGTTTTGTACATAATTTCATCTTTTCCAAATGTGACCTTGAGAGCGCTCCTGATCACTACACCACTATTCTTTATATACTTGTGGGCAGTCATTTTGCTTCAGAGTGTTTTATTTCAAAGCATGAAAGCATGACGACCTTTCAGCATTCACGGTCTTGTTCTTATATGAGCTTTCTGAGATGTAGTCAATGGTCTACTGGTTAGAACATGCTCCAGAATTGTAATAGTCTTAGGAAGAGCTTTTGTTAGCAATGCTTTCTAGATCTAATATATAAGTAGTTTATTTTTTTCTTTAGCTAATACTGTGCAAAGGCCAGCATTTCTCTCTTCAATAAATTTATGAGAAAGCACAGCAGGTAGCCTGCTTGACATTTTCTTATTCTAGGCTTGACCTGTTGGTGAGCTTTGAACGCATTTCAGGAAAGGCTAGTATCATTATGGGCTAGCTTTTCCAAATCCCGGCATGCCCTTGCTGTCGGCTACAAGCTCCTACCACATTGTGGGTGGTTGCATCACTGAGGAGAAAATAGCTAGTGAAGGCACAAGCATTGCCTCAGGATTTCATCAAGGAAACCTCATGTGAAGTTACATATTTGTGACTTGAGCTCCAGGGGCTTGGTCATGCTTTGCACTAATCTGCAGATGTGGGGTCTGTTGTGTTCTGTGTGCATCCAATGATTTGAAAGGGGAAATGAGTGGTAAGACAGAGGGGTTTAGATAAGCCTGACATCTGGCTTTGAAAGTACCAGCACATCCCAGAAATCTCAATGTCCAGCAGAAGCCTGTCCTGGGTCATGAAAGCTTTTTACAACACTAGAAGGGCTGCAGTGCTCACAGTCAGAGTGACTGCAGGGTCATAATTTCATCACTAATATCTTTCTGAATAACAAACTAGATATTTTTCCCACTCTCATCCTGCTGGAATTCTAAAGTAGACAAAGGAGACATGCCAGTGCAAATTTAGCTTACCTAGAAGGCCATCAGGTTCTCTCTGACTAGTACTGAGAAGAATGTTAAAGAAATACTTGTCCAGCTGCTGATAAATGATAACCTGTGCATAACTGTAGAAATAAATGAGGAAAAATATGACTCACTAATATCCTTGACTTTTTTCAAGAACAGGTAAGAGTCACAGCATCACCTGAAACCATTAGATATGAATACGGTGACTTCTAGATGAGTTTGTCCTTGCTTTTCATAACTCTGAGTATGGAGTGCCCCGACAAGAAATAAGCAAATTTCTTCCCTGGCTGGACAGGGAAGTGGTTCTATTTGCATCCAAAAGAACAAAGGATATTTAAGTGTTGGAGTTTTTCACTCTTGCCACGCTTATAACGTAAGGGACCCTAAGCACTGTTTCCCTTTGCTGTTGACAGATGATGGGGGTGAGGGATGCACAGAGAGCTTGGAACGATTACAAGAAAGGATTAGTAGCTGTTTTGCAAGAGGTTACTATTGCAACTTCTGGGAGTTGGTTTCAAAGGCAGCTACAAGCATGATTGTCTTTCGTTTGTTCTGCATAAAGAATAGTGCCTCTATAGTCTCATGACATTTAGAATCAAATACCTCTACACTTTCCTGCTTTCTGCTTTAGCCAGATAAGATTCTATAGCCTCAAATCTTCTGTGTATATCCCTTTGTTTTGTGACTCCTTTGTGAAAGAAAGAAAACAACCATTGAGAGACAGAAACAGGATATAAAAATAAGGAGCTATGCACAATTCAATCTTTTTCTTTTCTCTTCCACTGAAGCCCTGTGTGGCAGCACACTGATACAGCACCAAAACCAACAGTCTGGTGTCTGCAGCCTGACAGGCTGAAGAGTTTGGAGCAAACATCATCAATCTCACCTTTTATTGTCTCTTTTTGGTCTTTGTTTATACGTATGAAATTGGGGATTTTTTTATTTCATCCCTGTGTTGAGGCCTCCCTTGTACTGCCATGGTTGGTGGCTCTGGACAGCTTCTGTTCCTCCTCCTTGTCACCCTGCCTCCCCTTTGCTACCCTTTTTGTGTCCATAGTTGTCTGTAAGCTTCAAATACCTGTTTAACTTCTGTCCTCTCTGCTTTTCTTTTCCTTTGCCTGTCACGGGCTGCCCCCAAAGCACATCCCATTGCTGTGTGCAGGCAAGCAGCCCCTTGTAAGTGTGGCAGCAAGGTGCCCGCTGCCAGCCTCCGAGAGATTCCTTCCTTGCAAATGAGTCCTAGTTCAGCAAAAGAAATGATTCAATAAAAATCTTTCTTATGTTCATGGGCTTTAAATGGAGCCCTGGGTTAGACCATGTACAGGTAGACAGCCAGGCTTCAAGTGAAGAATGTGAGCTTTGTAAAGCTGCAAGACTTTATCTAGCAAAGGGTTTGTCCTCCAGACATGCAGTTGCAGTACCAGGCAATGTGCTACCCAGCTATCTGTATTCCTCCTTGCACATCCCACCACGTCAGGGCCAGGTCCAGATCGTTCTGGTTCAGATACTTGTTCTCTAGGACCAGACGAGTCACAGCACTGGCAAGGTGCAGCTGTGACTGCTTCACCACTGCTGGTGACTTGTGCCTCCCTCTTGTCCTCACTCAGGAGTCTTGTTTGCTGTGTAGGAGAAGAAGTGAAATTTTTGTCCCTGCATGCTGAGGTCTGATGACGTGTGGTAAATGCCTGCTGTCCTCATTAGCTGCAATTTTAAAGTTACAAAGGTAAGAGTGATTATTCTCACTAAGTCTTAAAGCCGATTTCTGGATCACAGATGAGAATAACATTGCCTGCATTCCCCACATGCCTGTTCATCCTGCCATTAGTTCTCGTTGCTGTATCTGGTGAGGAATGTTTTCTTACCTGCATAGCCAGGGATAAAGATGTTGGAGTACTGAGAGAATCTAATCTCAACCCAGCCCCCTTTAGATTAGAGAGCACTTCTGCTCTTTGGTGTATTCTTTCAAAGACAATCCTTTTAGGAAACCCGGGAGAAGCATGTCAAACTCAGTTAGTTGTACATGGACATGAATATATCATGCAGAGAGGTCCAGGTGCTGTGAAAGTGTTCACTGTAGGCTTCAGACAAATGTGTCCATGTGAACCTTGCATCATCTGAGGGAGCTTGGAGATGTTCATAAAAATTTTTAACATTATAAATATTTTTAAAATGCCATATATAATTTGTCTTCAGACATTTCCAGGTCATAACTAAGCCACTAGGCTTGTTCCAGATTAGGAGTGGAAGACATGAATAGCACAGTATGAGTCAGATCTATCACATGTTCTAAATTAAACTTCTGCTGAGCTAACATTGATCTTACGAC
Organism: Serilophus lunatus; assembly: GCA_013399895.1. NCBI lineage: Eukaryota > Metazoa > Chordata > Aves > Passeriformes > Eurylaimidae > Serilophus > Serilophus lunatus. Next base: position 220,601 of record VXBA01000169.1, read on the forward strand.
TCTTTTTGAAAATCTTCCCACCTTAGAAATTGCTGATAGCATTTCTATAGAGGTTGATAATGAAGAAAAAAAAGAAAGCAGAAGCCTGGAGGACAGTAAGGAAGCAACAAGCCAGCTGGACAGAATCAAAACATGAAACTAGGAGGAAGTATTCTGAATAAAGAAGTCAGTGAAATAACAGGTTCAGTAGCAGATAGATTTGGGGTTGCCTAGCACTCTTAAAAGTTCAAATTGCAAAACTCTAAGTTTGCAGAAGCAAGGTTGTCTCCTTATCAATGGACATTTCCCTACCTAGGCACTGCAAGCTCCCTGAAGTATCACCACAAAGGGCTGTTTTCAGGGGGTGGAAGGACATGAAATATATGAGGGCAACAATAAGATCAGAAGATAGGAGATCTTGAAAGAATTATCTAATGACCTGTTTCCCAGCAGAGATAATACATGCGTTAAGTGAGATTTCACCTCAGATACTTTGCACAGTTCTGACCATGCATACTCAAGGCAGTTCAGTTCAAGCTTGTTCAAAAGATTAGGCAAAGGAAACCTCAGCTATTAGTTTCTCCATTTTTTTTCATTATCCTATCTGAGAAAGCAAAACTGAAAGTTTCTGTAGCCCAGCAAAGATGGGTAGAGCGTGATATAGGTGATTTTATGTGAGGGAGACAGGATCATGTTCTCTGATGGGAAGATGTTAGCCTACCTGCAAACAAGAGGAAATTGAGTAACACCGTATGACTGAACAGACAGTCAGTGTTTTTAAGCTGGAAATGAGGAAGGCTCCCGGCTACCAGAACAATAAGACTTTGGAAAGAACAGGGTTAGCAAAACTAAACTAGTTGTTAAGGTTGCATTAATGAAAGTCATGCTATTGCATGTGTGCCTGGAGCCTACATGGCTGCAAGTTGTTTACATTCCCTGTGTGAAGGGAAGACAACAAACTTCTTAATATCTTTGAATATGCTGTGGTTCTAAAGTACTTGTTTTTGAATCTTTCGTCCTTCTTTTAAAAAATCATTGCTTACTTGAGACCTCCACAACCCCTGTTCTCTCAGAGGAACAGTTCCCAAAAATGCAAAGTGTCTCCTCATCCAGGGACACAGAGGCAGGGGACTGCCTCTGAAAGGCTGCTGCTGCTGGTGCCAGCAAACAAATGAAGCTCTGTTCATTTTCGGCTCCATCAGAATGAGCCGGGGGTGGGGAACAGGACAGAAGAGAGATGAGTTTGGGGATGGAGGTTGTTCAATCGAATGAGGAAAATATGAGAGAAGACAATGTGTATTCGTAAAGAAATCCTTTCAAAGATAATGTTATACAAAATTTGGAGGTGTTTGGTAGTGCCCTTTCATCCCTGTTCACAGGACAGCTTATCTGTTTATTTTTTCTGTTTTACATGCTAGTGATAAATCAGATCGTCTTGTTGTTGCCATTGACCCTGATTTAGGAAAATCTCAAAACATAAAATACCTTCCCATTTTCTCATTGCTATGTCTTCTCCCAGCATTCCGAATAGCAAGCTGCTGTTGTGGTATGAAAATCCTTGTAAAAAGGGAAGCATCCAGACCATACTGAGAGCACTAGAAAAGACATTATCTCCCATTTGTCACTTTGAAAATCTCAGTCTGCGTATTTCCATCCATTTGAATTATGCTGCTTTTGTCCTTCTGAAAGCAAAGCAACCATAATTACCATAATGAGAAAAAAATTCTATTACAAGTTTCACGAGACACAGTACTTTCGGAAATGTGCCATTTTAGAAGTACAGGCATTAAATTTGTTGGCCTCTGTGTAACTGTGGCTACTAAGAAGCCATATTGATAGTGTTCTAGTAAATTTAAAATTTAATGTGATTTTAAAATGTTTTCATAATGTGACTAGAACAATGCATCCTTTATGGACAGCAAATGCTGAAACATGAGAGTCTTACTTCTGTGTCTGAGAGATTAAGCATTTTCATTTAGGTGAGTTGAGGCTGACAGAAAAGGGACTTTTATTTGACTCAGGGTCTTCTGGATTCTTTTTAATTATACCGCATGCATAAGAGTGTTTGAATGCTGATGAAGCACAGTCCAGTTACTCTGCTGGCAGCAGATGGAAGCAAACAGCCAGACCATGAGGTGTGTCCTACCTGCTCTGCCATGAGGCTGTCATCTAGCTGTACTCCTTCAGGCTTGCTGGCAAGGAGTGGCCAGGGAGAGAGGTAGGCAAAAGGTTGTCTCACTGTCACTGCTGTATGTGCACAGACATGAATCCTCTGGCCTTTGTGAGGGCTGTTGACCTTTATTTTTTTTTTTTTTAATCAGGGCAATGTTCATCCTCCACAAATAAAGTGGCAGATCTGTTAACTTTATACTTACATCCTAGACTTGGAAAGATTGAAATCACTGTGCAGCATAGCTATTCCCTTTTCATTGCTAATGATCACTCCCCATTGCTAGACTAATGCTTGGGAACATAGGTGAAGATTTGGTATTAACCTGACTATCTTCACTCTTTGGATAGTCATTATGATCCCTGCAGCCATAGATAGGTAGCCCTTAGAAAGTGAGAAAAATTTTTTTTTCCTTCCTCTGTCTTTTTAAAAGACTGGTCTTTTTCATTCACTCTTGCTAGTGAATTAGAAATGTGCTGCATCACTGTTAACTAAGCAGAATTAAGACAGTCTGGAAATAGAAATTGCTGCAGCCAGTACAGATAGATGTCAGCTGTTGCTCAATGTCATTATGAAACTGTGGAGTCATCAGAAATAGTTCTCACAGGGAACGTGAATGTTGGGCACAATGGTGAGTTTCCAAATTGAAAACAGAGAGATAGAAGTCTGGGTAAAAGAAAGAAGATGAATATCACATGACATAAAAGCAGCTCCAGTTCTTTTTTTGGCTCACTAGAGGTTTTTGGCTGTCTGTAATATGTGATGCCCGCAGAAAAGATACCTGAAGATCCATGACCAATAAGTGCACTCCTAAGCCAAATGGTCCACAGAGTTTCCCTGTGCTTGGTGAGAACTGTCTCCACATTAACATTGAAGCCATGCAAAAACATGATCCTTGAAAGTAAACAGGAGGAGGAGATTTAGGAAAGGATAACTTATCTTATTAATAACACCGAGGAATAAGACATTTAGGAGAAATCCAATAGCATCAGCAGTAGAGGTCCAGTTAGCACAGTCAAGGATAAAAAGGGAAGCCTTTAAGAAAAAGAGGCTATAAATTTGCTTTCCAATTCCTTTATCACCGATTACATAAAAAAGCCTGAGGGAACAAGATCTTATGATTGGAAAGATTCTTAGTGGACCAAAACTCAGCCCAGACCTTGGAACAAAAGCCATAGTCATCACATTTCTTTACTTTCTGGACAAAGAACTTACTATGTAAAAAGCAGAATAAAAGTCAAGGGCCTGAGACATGCCAGTAAGCAAACCTCCCTTTACTCAGACAGTAAAAGAACGGATGAGGGGAGGAGACCAAATGCGAGGCTTCAAGAAGCAGTCTGACAGACCATTGTGGATTTGAGATGAAGGTCCACCAGTTTTTCACCAACAAGGCATCACGCCATCTGTGCCCTTGGAGTTTCTCTTGTGAAATCAAAGCTTGTGACTCTAAAGATTCCACAGGTTCAGTCAGAAGTTAGTACTGTTGTAAAAGTGAGGGATATCTGCTTATTCATGTAACATGATTCAGCTTCTTTTGCTTCCAATAATGTTGAAATCATTGCTGAATGCTTATTGCATAGTAGTGATGTTTCAGAAGAGAAAGATAGAAAAGAATAAAGAAGCTGGTAGTTGAAATACTTGTTATGGTACTACTGCCTCAACAATATTTTGTTCTGTATCACCATGATTTTTTTTTGCTATGGCAAAACATGACTGAGGAGTCAGCAGTGAAGGAGAAGATAGCTGGCACTCATCATTGACAGAAAAAAGGACAGCAACAGTGTGTGAAAAAGCATCTTTACTTATGAACTAATACCAGATAATCCTAATGAGGCTGCAGGATGTCAGTGTAGAAAGTAGTAGCCAAATCTCACAGGTTTTCATTAAACTATCAAAATGAGGCAAGGAATGTTCTTTTCTTTTAATGTTCCAATAGCCTTGTCTTTATTTGTAACCGAAGGATACTTCTGTGAAGAAATCACTAGTATTGTTATTATTAGATGCAGAGCTCCCAGGAGAGATGAGGAAACCCCTGTGTCTGCCTTCACTGGACGCCCAAGGACTGCTGTCTTTGATCCCTCCATTGGACATAATTTTTGCCCACTGGCAGAGCTAGAGGGCTACTAAAAAACAAGCTCAGACCTGAACAAGCAAAAAGCTGATTTTCACTATACAGACATGTGAAGTGTTTTCTGAGAATAAAGGTCTAATAAAGCTGATCCCTCATAATGGTAATTCCATGAAAATTAATTTAAGGCAGTGATTCAGGCAAGCGTGTTGCTTCTGTTTGAAACTTGAGAACTACTCTACATGAATAGTTCTGTTTTCCACACTTTTCTGTCCTGATAAATGTTTATGTTAGCTACAGAAGAACAACAAAACATACAGCTGACTATACCTATTCTTAACACAGTTAAATAAAGGAAAAAGGCTAGTTAGGGCCATGAAATCGGCTGCTCTGAAGTTGCAGCTATATTTCACTTTTCTATTTTGAAGATAAATAAAGGACCGATGTTTTGATGTTGTATTGTTTCAGTTAATTAATTAATTAATTAATTAATTAATAATCTAATAGCAGGAAGAGAAAACGAGTTAGTCTAGCCAAATTCACTAACAGGTAGTTAGACAGCACAAGATTGTGAAGGCTATAGAACAGCTGTGGAGAGCAAGGAGCATCATTTGTAGTATTATGTTTCAGAGAAAAATATTAGAGAAAAAAATTGGAGATGATGAGATGGCATAAGCTTGCACAAATGTGCAGTTATACTAAAAAATATCCCCACAACCCGCCCCCAAGAAAAACACAACACAAATGGTTTATTTGATTTATCTACATTTTGGGAGTCTGTGCTTCAGCTTGTTGCTTTAGAATTTCAATACCTCATAAGTAGAATACACGCAGACTTATGGATTCCAGAGCAAAGCTTAAGACAAAAATTAAACGTGCTTATGCAGTGAAAGGGATTTTTTCATTATGATATTTTGGCTGACTTACTGTTTCTGTGACCAGAGAATTAGATTTGGAAGAAAGGACACTTTCTGTATTTCAAATAAGCATTGCTATAGTTCAGTCACAGCTTTCAATGCTTTACCACCACGATTCATTCTAGATCACCTACCCTGTATTTTCTTAGTAGTCTGAATGCCCAGCAAGTTGTATTTAAAAAAGAACCACAGAAAGTGCTAATTGTTTTCTTCTCATGTTCTTTTTAGTTGGCTTAACACTGCATCTATAATTCCTTATTTTCTCTTAGAGCAGTAGTCAAAAAAGTTTGTTTCTTCTGGAAACCAAAGACCCACCTTATTTCAATGGACCTCATTGCTTCTGAAGTTTGCACTTTGCCTGTCAGCAAACATCTGCCTTCAGTTTCTATGCAGATGGTCTTGATCACATGTATCTGAGTCATGTTTCTTCATGTTTCTAAATATCAAGCTGACCTGATGTTGTACTGAATGGCCACTTAATTCACTGTTCCGTGTACTGGGGTATCTCTGATAGCAGCTAAGCTGCTGTGTTCACAGCTTAGATGTCAGCAGTGGGGTAGTTCATAGCCCGATGGACAATATCCTCTAAGATGAAAAGCGATAAAAATACATTCTTCAGAGAACTTCACAATCCTAAGGAGATTCCCTTCCACAAATAACACCTCCCCCTCTTTCCAGATCTCAACACTTCTTACTTAGACAGCACCCAGCTTCCCTTCCCCAGCCATCACCAGGAAGCACTAGAGATTGTTTACAGCACTGACACTCTTGCTCTCACCTGAATCCCAAAGTTATCTCTGGAAACTTCAGCGTAAGTGTGCAACTAACCCCAGCAGAACCGCACTGGTGCACTGGCAAGCAGTGACAAACAAAGACTTAGTGACACCACACTCCCCTGCAGCTACTTCCTTTTAGAAAAAAAAGCTCATTAGCATTAAAGCTAATTTTTGCTTAAATAATTGATTTACCTTTTAGGTCACCGGCTGAAGAAGCAAAAGTTAAGGACAGAAGTGCTGTAAACAAATCATATGATAATTATAATTCACTGCTGAATGTTTGTCACAATTAAGAACTCTGCAATCAGATTTTTCTTCACTGTTAGTGACTGTCACCATTTCACCTGTGTAATAGGTAGAGTCGTGTGATGCAAGTCATTTGCTAGCTTGCTCAATTTCTTCCTCCCTGTTCAATAAATACTTACCCAATCTAAAAATAAGTGCAAAGTAGTCTGTAAATACTATGGTTAGGCTGCAGGCTGTTGCGTAGAAGCAAATTCAGCAGGTCATTGTGTATGTGTGATAAAGTAAAATCTGTGCATTGATTTTTCCTGCTTTGAACTCTAGGCCATTTTGTATTTCTGGCTGTTGCTAGCAGAACCAGGCTGTGTCTGACAACAGAAGTGGGCTTTAAAAGGCAGAATATAAATATTTGGAATGCACCCAAGGAGACGAGTCTTGCTTCTTCCTTTTTCCCCTTAAGTTTCACTTTATGGTTTGTGACAGTCAGCCGCCTGCTCTTCACTGAAAATTTGCCAAAATTTAAGTTGTTGTTTTTGAACTGAAGAAACAAAGAAAATGAGAAAATGTGCCACCTTGAGAACAGATCTCCTGCCGTGAATGCAGGGCTTACAGTAGGAGGGACTTGGTCCCGACTGTCCTGTGGTGTCAGGGCAAATGGAGGCTCCCACAGGGTCTGGGATCTGCATATCTGAGCTGTGGAGACTCCTACAGATCCACACTAATTGGAGTACAGTGAGGTGGCTCTGAAGCTGCACCTGCTGAGACTGTTTGACAGGCTCATTCAAACTAAAGAGAAAACTCATACATTGATAAATGAAGTTAAAATATCTCCAAACCAAAAGGAAAAAACCACCATTTCCACTGCCTGAGTCTGACTGTAACTGGTTAATGTGGTTTTGCACCATTGCTTTTTGTGTGCTCTTCTCACGACGAGTGTGAGTGAGTGCTGGCTGCTGAGGGCTGGAGAAAGCATGTCTCCCTTGTCACTGTTTGGGGACAATGCAACTTGTGAGCTGCATTGAGGAGATTATGAGCTCTGTGTAAGCACCTTTCTCATACACCAACTCACATTTTGTTTGCAAGCCCAGTCTCTTCTGCTATCTTAATTGCCTCTGCAGTCCACATTTGGCTGCAGTTGCAAGCAGTAATGTTGCAAGGATGTCCATAGAAGGTCACTAAACCTTGATGACATATGGTTATCGGGAAGAACTTATCTTGGTAGCAGTTCTCAAGAGAAGAGGTGCAGTAGGCAAAGTTATGTCAGTGAAGGTCCCTGAATAGATTAGAGATCCTCAGATTCCCTGGCAAACAGTGATCAAAAGGAAAAATTTCTGAAGCTGGGAGAGGCGAACAGCATTTTTTTGTTTTGTCAAATTCTGTTTATTTCTTGTGCAACTGTAACAGAAACATTTGCAAAATCTCTGTGCTATATCTGAGTCATATCTGCTCCTGTACTTAAAAAACACCAATATTCTCAAAACAAACTATCTTTTAGCATGGCAGCTTTTATGCAGAGTCAGCATTACTTAAGGATCACTTCCTCTTGTGAGGTTTTGTTTTAGAGGCTAGAGACATTATCGACAGCATTTCTTTCATTTTACATAAATTCCTATTCCATCTTAGCTTAAGATGATTTTCGTAAGACCCTGGTTTGTCTCTTTGGACAACCTACAGCTAAATTAGTGTCTGTCAGGCAAGGTTGTGCAATGTTACATATTGTCTTAGGATTGAAAACTGAGTCTTTCAGGATAAACCTGAGTTTCAGCTCCAAGAATTTGAAAGTTTTCTTATTTGTGAGGAGTTTCGATTCCTGCCTCAAAGCCACCAGCACGTTTGAAACCGTTGGACATCTCCATTCAAGTGAAGAGGACCACTTGAAATCATAGGAATTTAACAATATTAAGATAGAACCTTTGCCAATGAAGTCTAATCCAATAAATTATGTGGAATTTCTACCTTTAATCCAAAAGTATCATAAATGCATCTACAGGGAGAATCAAGTCCGTCAGGTCCGTGATTTTTTCCACACAACATACTAACCATGAACTTCAGAAACAGTTTAGATTTATCGTATGTCAATTTAGAAATAAAAAGCAAAAATGTATCATGTGCTCAAGCAGTGTCTTACAAGTAGACTGCAAAGTAACACATGGTCAGTGTCAGTCTGGTCCTTGTATGATGCATACAAGCAGATGCTAGTAGTGCTCTACTGACTTTAAAGCAGCTTCTGCATGCCTTAAGAAATTATTTCATGGTCAGGCATGAGGAAACTCGGTACCAATCAAGTGTTGAATGTGGCTCAGAGGTACAATAGCAAAAAGCACAGAGCATGGTTTAAGGGTCCTGTCTCAGGTGAGCACTTTCTTGTGTCTCAGCCCAAGATACTGTACTTTGTCCAATGTGATCTGGAGTGAATTTGACTAAAGTCATCTTTCTTTTTTAGTTGCAACTCTTTCCACAGTACTTTCCTTCCTTCAGCAACTTCACCTGACTCTTCTGTTTTCCTGATGACCATTGTATATCAACTATTTAACAAGCTGCTGGTACTGCCAGTCCTCTAAACTGCTCATTTGCAAGAGCTGACTTGTCTAATGTCTTCAGTTCATGAATAATCCCTTGAGTTCACTACCGACATCAATTTCCTTTCAGTGCAATTAATTTCATCATCTACACTGAATACTCCCTGGCAAAGTTTAAAGGCTTGGCTTTCCTCTTGCCCTCTTTTTTCCTTTAGTCTGTAGTGCACTTCACCACTCTTTACTGCATATCCTGTCTCTTGTTAGACTCTTTCACAACTTCTATTTATTAATTTTGTACTTTATCATAGCCACCTGTTGTCTTGGACTCCTCTTTTAACATTTTCCTGTTTTCACGGGCTGGTACTGCCTGATGATTGTGCATCTGACCTCTTAATCTGCTACACAAGAAACCCAGCATCTGCTCATGCAAATCTGTGCCGATGCTGTCATTGTTACTTCCTCCAAACCACAACATTTTTCCTCGAAACAAATGTCGTCAAAAGAGAAACAAGACTGTGTGGGATAGTCAGTGAAAACAACACATCCAAATGAACATATGCTATTTTGCAGTGTATCCCATATATCATTCAAATAAAACTGCCCAGGACACAGGCTCTGCTACCTTGTCTTCTGTCCAGCTGCCTACCTCTGTAGCCTGCTGGCTGTTCTCCTTCCCTTAGCAACAGTATTTATGTTGACACTGCAATGGCAGTGCCTGGTAACATGATCCACTATGTACATGTACCGCAGAACACGACTGCTGCCCTGTCCCTGCTTTCTTGCTCCATACACTGAACCTCTGCAATTATTTATATGAATGTTACAGAGAGTCAAAACCTTGTTGGAAACAGAGTAGGACACTGTTGATTTGAATTTTTTTAAGTTAATACTATTCCCAAGTTTGTTTTCGTCAGTAAAAAAACATTCACTCTACTAGTCTGGGTAGAATTCATGGGGATAATCAGCAGTTACAAGCAGATCACAATTACTAATTCACTGAGCATTCCTGGAACACACTGTTTTCATTCCTGGATTGTTACACTGGTATTTATGTTACTAAAACGGCATAATAGCAAATCATAAGTTTCCCCTGAAGGACCTGAAACATTCTGACATTTCTATTAATGAAAATGATTCAAAAAGTTTTAAGAAAGTTTTCATGAACTACTATAGGAACATGCAATCATGTTGATAGGATAACTACATGTCTGGTCAATTTAAGAAAAGATTAGTGAATTTAAAATAAAGAAAGCTTGTTGGGTTGCCTTTGAAAGCATTTTTCATTTCTTCATTCAGATATATTCAGATATATGTTTATGCAGGCCTCTCAAACCAGAATCTGCCCTCTTGAGTTACTATTTTTAAGGACTGCTTAAGTTTAGTGCTTGATTTAGTAGAAATTCTTTACAGCATTGCTCTGCAATGTGTTTTTCCAGTCTTGTTCTTTAACCTCCATACACATGACTTGGTTTGGACAAAAATCAATTACAATGTCCACATTATGATGTTTTGCCCCAGACTGCCTCCTTCCCTCTTCTGCACAGGCAGGGTTGTTGTGCTTGGCTGCCTCCTGCAGGGGCTTGAGAGGCATGAAGGTTGCTGAATCATATGGGCTTGTGATTTCTCTTGTCAGCATTATTTTCAAGAAGACTGGCAATTTTCTTCTTTTAAATACCTTCACAGAAGACAGATTGCTTCCCGTAAATTTAGATGCATACTTTGTGCATAGGACTCTTATCTCAAAGCACATTTTAGATATCAGTAATTATCCTCTAAGTTAGGTTAGTAGTATTTCAAATTATATGAAAAATAAGTCAAATTAATTTATTAACACTGGATCATCCAATGCCCCTCTTTTGTTGTTCATCTGTGTCCACTCAGATGTCCGGCTAATCTAGCAACTCCTTCTGACAGTTGCTGACATTTGCTAGAAGCTGTTGCTGAGGGACTTTTGTGGAATGAGGATGGGGATGTTTCATTTGTCTTCAGCAGTGAAACTGCAGTGGCCATGGGGGATCACATGCTCCCATATTGCCAGGGAGGATCAACCTGTTTAAAGGCTCTCATACTGCTTAGCATAAGTTTCCTTTTATTTAGTAAAATTAAAAATAAATTTAAGATTTAGATTTGATGAACTCCAGTTTTGTTAAACTTGTATTATGAAGAGGAATGTACAGACATCTATTTTTAGTAGACTACACTTATAACAGTGCCATATTCCTTCTGCCAGGGTAAAAAGCCTCAAATCATTCTCTGAAAATATATACAGAAATCTGATATCTAAATCCACACAGTGAAGGTCAGCATGGTGTGTTCTTTATTCCTATGCTACTACTGGGTTTTCCACTAAGTGACTTCTTCATAGTTAAATTTTCAATGTATATTGCAAAGACACTATTGTAATGAAGGTCATGTAAATCCACAGCCAGACAAGAAACAGGAAGCACTTCCTTCACTTAAAACCACGACCTTAAAAACTCCAGGCCATATTTTCTCTCCATTAAACAGCTCATCCTTCAACAAGGTACCTTCACTTTCTTTTTAATAGTCTTGGCTTCTTTCCACTGACAACTGAATGTGCACATCCCTACAAATAGGCATGTCTCTGTTTGTTACATCCATGTTAGCTGGGGCGTCTAATTGAGACTTGGATTTTTCTCAGCAGTGAAAGAGCCACAGAGTTCTTTACCTGTCAGAAATAGTATTTAAATTAAAAAGAAGCAGATGTCACTTTCAGGTAGAAATCAGTCCTTGCATATAGAGCTCTTCTTTTGCACCTGGGGCCTAATTGGCTTATATGATGGTTCCCCTTGGGATATTTAGGATTTGGATCAGTAACCTGGGTCCACATCATGCTAAAGATTTTAGTTCTAACAGCTCTCGCCAGCATCTTACTGCCTTTCATATAACATTATGCTTGTAAGCCATTGTGGTGTACACAGAAGTGATTCAGCTTGGCTCAAAGGTTCAGCTCTTTCCTCCAGGACAGCCATGTCATGCCTGTTGTGATTTATTTTCTCTCATTTGTCATGTGCCCAGTAATGAGGTTTAGTTGGCTAATAACCTGGTCTGTCTGCACAGAAATGCTGGATGAAGGAAAACTAATTCTTACCTCCACAATCGTCAAAGGATGTTCCTGCTAAGCTAAGCTGTTGCTATTTCTGGGTGGAGCTACCTTTACATATAAACTCTACAGATGCTTACATGAAAGATTCTGCTGGTTTTTTCCATTATAATTTATATTTCAGCTGCTGGTAGAGGCAGATCAATTTTGGCTCCTGATTTTTTTTTTTTTTTTTTTTTGCACTGCTCTCTATTTTTCACACATCATGCCAACTCATAAGTAATCCAATATCAGGAGAGCAGTAAGAATTACCGAAAAGGAAGAATAAACCAAGGTACGGTTTGTAAATACTGGTAGCAAAAGAAGGAAAATCACTTTTTCTACCACTTCAATCTATCAAGTCTCTTTGGTAAATTATTCATGCTGTTTTCACCCTTGGCTGTATTAAACAAGGTGTAGCAACGGCACAGCCTTGTCTGAGAGTCATTTTCTTCCCATAGCCATTCTTACACTCTCCAAGGGATGGCTTCTGAAGAATGACCTTTTTTTAATCCTGTGGCCTCCTTTCATGCAGCTCAATCTCTGCAACTGCAACACAAATCCGATAGAATAACCACCATAATGAATGTGGCTCCATTTCTGATGTTACTAGTGTATTCACTCGTTTTGCTTTCCCCACACTCATGGCCCTCCCCACCCTGCCCTCAGAAGGAAAGCAAAGAATAAAGACCAGCTGGGAAGACTCATCACTTCATGTCATTTTTCTAATTAGCCCTTAGGATTGTTCCAGGAGTCTCCAGGGGCTGAGCCTAATCAAAGGCTAGAGATGCTGTCAGGAGGCAGTGTGTTCATTCAGAGAGTGTGCTTTCCTCCTGACGCTGCTTGTACTTCCTTTCAAGTCCTTTTAAGAATCCTTTTAATTCTCTTATTGCTCCTTTAACCTCCCTGCTTTCCTGCTACTATGAAGCAACAAAGGAATACAAAGTCTCAGCAATTTCTTCAGATACCACAGTATCAAGGGGCAAAAACTGAGAAGTAACAGGACTTAGAAAGACTATTGTTCTTCAGCTCAAGGATGAAACATGATTATTCAGCCTTTTGAGCAAACTGCAAAATGGCAAGCCAAGTCACCATCAGATTCCATATATTTAGATCCGAGCTGATCATATGTGTTCAGTGTAATGCCAGTGGTACACTATAGTGGGGTCACGTTTATGGCTTTGGATATTTTTGAACAGTCAGACATTGGTAGACAATATCAATAAGGGGACAAAACTCTCTTATTTTGAACAAAAAGACTAAGACTAGGGCTCAGGGATGGTCAACTGAGTTATTTTGTGCACTTTGTGCATAGGGCTCATCTCAAATCACATTTCAATAATCAGTAAATATCATCTGATATATAAACTCATGTATGTCATTTTCATCCCAGTACTGTAACTTAGTGAGACTTTTCAATTGTGATACAAAGAAGAGAGATTTAATAGCAATTTAAAAAAATATATTTTATTGAGGAAAAATGTTACCAAAATGGAGCTTTGTCCTCCTGCAAAACCAATCTGGGTCATTTCTCTGCATGCACTGAAAGCAAAAAACGATGGACTTGTCAGTCAAGGAGCACAACATCTTTGAAAGCAGACGCCATTTACCAAACCTGGTCAGGAAAGAGCAATGTTCTTAAGTGTCTAAGCAAGAAGTACTCAGTTTGTTCAAGAACCACCCAGAGATGGCTCTCATGCCAGTTCAGCCATGAATTCAGAAAGAAATCTCTCTGTTCTTTAAGTAAAAACTTCAGGAATTTGAATTAAAAAAAAAAAGAAAGAAAAAAAACCAAAACTAAAAATCAGTTCTTTTCAGTAGTAGAGGCTTGGTGTCTTCCCTGATCTGGTATCTACAGGCAATTTTCCTCCTTTGGTTGCCATCCCACTTGCTTTATTTGTACTTCATTACTTGTCAGGGGCAAGGTATGGAGCAGATTTTTTAATAGCAGTGTTTCTGACTTCCTATTTCTGGAGTACTCTCTGTTTTCTGGATTTAGGACTAATTAGAATGTCAAAAGAAACAAGGTGGCAGCATGCAGTACATCTTTTTTGCAGAAAATTGAGTTGATTTGGGAACAGATGTATGTACTTAGGTAATCTTTACCTAGAGCCTGTCATATTTTTATCATCATGATACTTACAAAATTATTCACTGGCATTATTTATTTATTAAATTAGTTTTGTTGCTTCACATTCTCTGAAAGTCTGCAGCCCAGGGGAAGAACATGACATACACCTTTCCTCTTCCAGAGCTTTCATCTTCTTAAGGCAGTCATAGGCTCTTCTGCAGTAGGAGGTAAGTTTCCTTCATCAGCAGTAGCAATTCAGTTCCACATTTTCCTTGCAGTTTTCTGCATCACAACTTTGTATGCTCATACTCAGTTTCTTTCTCACTCCCAACTCCACTAGCCCTTTTTTGGTAGTGACTAGGAGGCTCTGGTGTTTAGTTAATGCCAGTTCCCTGTTTTGTGTTGTTAACTTGCTACAGGAGCCGAGTTTGGGGTGTCAGCTTGCACAACATGCAGTTTTTATACTGGTGAAAAGTGCATTTGATGTTTCTACAGTTATTGCTTTAAACATAAGAACTCACAAGAAATTACAGCTTTATTGTTACATTGCCTTAAGGGTGACAGATAAAAAATTGAGAAACATGGAATGAAGGGGAGAAGCAGCTTTACTGGTGATATCCAGTGATCCAAAGAGAAAAATCATAACAATTGGTCCATTTTTATAACATTTGAAGTGCCCACCCCCCATACTATCCAACTAAAGTCCATCTTACTACTATGTCCCCCAAACGTCCAACAGAATTGTCCCTTATTACTTAACCCCACATGTGTCCAGCCTCTAGTAGGCCTGGAAGCCTACCTCTGTGTTTTGACTTATACCCCACTTATCTACATACAAGAATGCAAACACACTGGAACACAGGCTCTTCTGACCCTTAATATTCCAAGTTATCCAGCTACCTAGCTCAAGTGAATTCTCTGAAATATTAAGCATACCCTTTAAGGCATCAGTTATATAGCCCATCTGTGCTTTTTCACAAAGATTACATGCTATATGTTTTCTTACTTTTTCTAGATAAACATGAATCAGCAAAGTCACATTTGCTTTCAATACAACAGAAAGTTGTTGACAGTATTTTTCTTTTTTTTTTTTTTTTTAATCAAAAAAAGGCCAAACCCCGAGTTTTGGGAGGCTCAGTGAGAGAGTTTTTTAAATTACCATTTTGGGGCATCCTGCCATCTTTCTCAGTGTACAATGCCTTCCTGTTTATGCCCTTCACTCCCTCAGCACCAGTGGAGGGAGGATGTAGGGAAATTACACCTAATTTGAAGCTAATCTGTGGAGAAAGGTAGGAGATTAAAAGTAGTTTTGTGGTAAACACAGACATGGTGTTTAAAATTAAATAATTTCTCTCAGCAATGCTTTTTTGGCTTGCTGAGTTTCAAGAGAGCATTAAGGGCTATGATAAGTTGGCATTGCTGCCGCGGTATCGTAGCAACTCCAACAAATCAAGACTGCACTCTCAAACAATGAATCATTCATTTAGAAACCATATCTTCTCTTTCCCTTACTTGTGAAAAATTTATTCCTTTCAGGAGGAAAATTTATATCCACTATACAGATATAGGCTGCACAATACTTTGCAGAGTGTGTACAGTAGCTTTGGAGGGATCGCTCAGGGCATTGCCTTCTGCCGTGGCAGTAGTTTTAAAGAAGTCTGGGAAAAGCAGCAGTGGTAGCTGTTTGGATAGCTGCCACTTCCCAAAGCTGCTTCCCTTCAACCTCTGCATTTTACCTGTCTTGCTGAAGGGAATTAATGTCACATCATTATATCCTTTGCTTTAGCTTCTTCTGGTAAGGTAGGTGAATCACCTAGCGAGCCAGCAGCTGAAAGTAGTGATACTGCCAAGTTAGTTGTTAATGATCTGTCTCCAACAAGCATATAAGCTGTAAGCAGGAAGGAAAAAAAAGTAATTATTTTCTTACTTGGAAATCCCAGCTGAGCACATTGCTAAGAAACACATCAAAAGAGTCAGTTTAAAATACACTAAATCAGATTTCCTAATCACTTCTAGACACCTTTGAAATCAATTAAATGTCTGAGAACTACTTTAAGAAGCTATCTGAATGAGAAGGCTCTGAAGAAGAAAGGTGTCATTCCAGGTCTATGTCCATTTGCTGAAGTTAATAATAGCATTGGAGTACATGCTTTCTCTTTCCTTTGATGTGCAGATTGAAAGAGAAGACTTGGCATAGAACAAGTAAACTAATTCAATTAAATACAAATACAGAAGTGAAATGTCTTTGCATGAAGTATGAAGGTATACAGTTATTCTAGCTCTGGAGTTCAGCCTAAGAGAAGTAATGTAGTGAAGTAATTTGATTAAATTACTGAAAACAGGCATATATCTTACTTAGGCTTATTGACAACAAAGTAAACTATAAAAAATTGCTTAGGCATTCAGTGTAATCAAATTTTATTTTATTTGCCATGCTAATTCCTGAATTTTTGTTCAAGCTTTTCAAAATTGATAAACTTCTAGATTCAAAAATTGAACACCTGTACTAAAAGAAGGGTTAAAAATTAGAAATTTTAATTTTCAAACAGATATTTTTTATCAGTTGCAGTTTTTTTTCTTACCGCTTTGGTACTTCTAAAGCACTAAGGCTGTTATGTTGTCTTTTTTACTTGGGTAAAAAGTAAACTTGGCAGGTTTTTCACTAATGCTAGTAAGGATTTGAAAGATAAAGTGAAAGAAAACAGGAAATCGCTGAGCTTGTAAATAAAGAAATCCTTATTTACCTTTTCACTGCCTCCAGTTTTCTTAACCAGAGCTGTGCAAGAGAACAATAATGAGTGAATAAATGGGTAGTTTCATTGGCAAGTACCTTCTCTTCTTCACTGAGCACAGAGTGCCAGATAATTCAATTAAGGTACTTGGCGTGGCAATTCTTGATATCTGTATGTGCTGGTTTTGGTTGGGATAGAGTTAGTTCTTCATAGTAACTGCTATGGGTTTGGTTTTGTGCTGAAAACAGCGTTGATAATTAGTGAAGTTTTAGTTATTGCTGAGCAGCACTTACACAGAGTTAAGGCCTTTTCTGCTCCTTACCCCACTAGCAAGGAGGCTGGGGGTGCACAAGAATTTGTGAGGAGACTCAGCTGGGACAACTGACACAAAGGATTTTTCAGATCATATGGCATCATGCTCAGCATACAAAGTTCTGAAGAAAGAAGGGGGATATTTGGAGTGATGGCATCTGTATCCCAAGTCATCTTTATGTTTGATGGAGCCCTGCTTTCTCTGGGATGGCTAAACAACCCCTAACCATGGGAAGTGATGAATAAATTCCTTGTTCTGCTTTGCTTTTGTGTGTGCCTTTTGCCTTCCCATCAGTTTTCTCACTTTTGCCCTTCTGATTCTCTCCCTCATTACAGTGAAGGGGGGGAGTGAACGGGAAGCTGTGTGTGGCTTAGGTGATGGCTGGGGTCAAACCACAAGCACTGCTTCATCACAGTGTGCTAAACTTTAAACATGGCAACTATTTGTCGTAGAGAAATAAAATTACATCAGTTGTTCATTGCTGTCTTAAGGAAGCATCAGGTTTTCTGCTACACGTCACTGTAGAAGAGGATAATAGACAAGTGACAGATAAGCTCGTTTGAAAAAGCTCGTGGTAATACCTTTCAAAGCTATATTGGCCTAGCTTTGTTTTGGGGTGTTTTTTTTTTTGTTGGGGGGCTTTTTAGTTCCTATTTCAAGGTGAAGGAAATAATAAATGTAGAAAAAGTCATGATCGAGTTTGAACCTAGTTTAAATCTAGCACTCGAATAGGACTTCTGATGCACACAAAGTTATTCAGATATATCTCTGGCTATAGGATCATCACTGGCACACATCCAAATTTCAGTCAGTGCGTTACAGCCCTTAGTTTATTTTTGCTCCTTTCCATCATCAGAAAAGACTAGGAACAGTATTTTCAGTTATGATAATACCTTAATTAAAACTAAGTATGTGCAGCGCTGCTAAGCAAATATAGAGACAATCTATTCTGAAAGGTCTGGTTCTTGAGGAACAAGGAGATTAGAGAAAAACACTGCTGCAGTATTTGCAAATAAGGCCTTGGTCTAGCTTCCAGTTCCTTAGAGTTACATTGTGTATGTGCATTGTTTTCTTTTTGCCAACTGGAAAAAAGTTACTAGCTTTCTAGGGAATTGCTTGTATCCGCACTCTTCTGTGGCAAATAAGGGAGAGAGGTTTGAGAGGTTAACCTCTAGCAGAAATGTCTCTAAAGGTAGGACTGTTCACTACGGAAGGAAGCAAACTACCTCATTTTCCATTTCAGATCAGCTCAAATTGTTCAGTTCGGTTTCAGCCTTAGTTAAACAAAACTTCAGAGCAGTGGTTTTAATACCCACTGCCTGGTTTGGCTCTCAGATTAGGACTTTGAAAATGTTAAAATCCATAACAGAATTGTGAGTTTTTACTTACATGTAGATGAATTTTTTTTTTTAACTAAATTCCTCCTTTGACTCTTAGCCATTAGTACGTTATGATGCCACCTCTGAACAGAAGACAAGAAACACTGAACTTCTCTAGCCAAAAGGGAAATCAATTTCTTTCTGTAGAACCCCTATGACTGCTTAGAACATTACATTGCATTCACTAAGAAGGAGCGAATATTCTTTTCTCTGTATCAGATATTTTCAAAAATTGTTTATGCTTTACATCTCTGGGGAGAAGAATGGTAGGTTTTCATTCATCCTCTGCCAAATTGACTGTATCAGGATTTCAGGTCTGGGATTTGAAGTCATGACTGCCCTCGTGCCTGTGAAAAACTGAAGACACTTTCATAGATTAAATGAAAGCTTAGTCTTGATGACCTTTTCCTTGTTAGAAGAGATTGTTTTTTTGGACTATGGCCTCTGGCCTTAAAGTGTAGTATCAGATTTTTCCACTCATGTGCTTTGAGTACTTAGTCATCAGGAAGTTTACCGCCAGAAAAATCGTAGCTCTGTCTTTCCTGTTGTCACTTTTTAGTACCATTCTTTGAACTATTCATGTGCTGATGAGTTTTTCAGCAATGAATGCAGGGGAATTAAGTTCATGATTCCTCAGCAAACTGCGTACCACATAGCATAATTCTTCAAATGACTGAAAAAATGGAGGAGATACCCTCAGATTTTAATTACTTAGAAGAGGTCCAATTTGTTTCTCTTTCCTCCAGACATCTACAGGATGTTTATTCTCACTTTAGCAGTCATTCATTCTCAGACATGCAGATGAAACTACTCCCAAAGGGGCAAAGTGAATAAACTTTGGTTCATTGACTGGACTGTGGTAGGAAGAAGAGACAACTGTAAGAAACCTTTCCATCTAGGTCTATTTGGCAGGAAAGAAAAAGGAAAAAAATACGTGAGTTGCTATCTTCAGGAATTCAAACATTCTGCCCTGAAGTATATTAAATTTAGAAAACATATTTACGTACCACAAAACCCACAGGACAGATTTCAATTGACTCCACCTAGATTTCGGTGGCAAAACATCCTGGCCACATAAACCCATGGAGCATTTTGTGTGGAAATGTTGGCTTCAGCAGTTATTACTCACAAGTCAAAACAGAAAGATTTATACTATTTTCCATTTCAGTTCTCCTCCATCTTATAACCTCAGGAGAAAAACTTCCTTATTTTCAGTTTATCCAGATGCAAATACCTATAGAAATTAGAAGACAGTGAAGAATCCTCCATAAAGATTCTTCCTGCTGCATTCTTCACACACAAGCTTGCCAGAAGTGATTTCTAAAGTCAGAGGGGATGCTTTGGATTTACTTCTGAAGTACCTGCAGCTGCTGTGGAAAACAAATGCAGCCACTTTTGTGATCAGGCATTTCTGCTAAGTTTATCCTAATACATACATTTTCTAAAAATAATTCTTAACAGCAGGTAAATGTATTGGAAGGGACTTTGGTTTAATGTGGGAAGGCTCTGTAGCCCTTGAGGATCAAAAAATGTAAATCAAACAAAGTCAAGCAAAACTGAGTCACAAAAAAACAAAAGCAGAGTGATGTTAAGGGGGAAATCTTTCTTTCCAATGGACTGAGGTGCCAAACTAACCAGGGTTTTTTTGATTCCTAGCCTAGATTTTGAGCAAGCCTCAATCCATTTGAAAGCAGAGCAGCTGGCTCCTATATGAAGCTGATTTAGGAGATCTCCTGCATTTTCCTATCTAGAACACAATTAAAATCTTTCTGAGGTTTAAGCAGGTGAAGAACAACAGAGGTCCTGTCACACACTCTTGCTAAAGTAAACTTCAGACCCTGCAACCTTCCAAGACTAAGCACCTTATTGAATGCAGACTCCTCAAGATATTTCACCTTCAAAAAATACAACAAAAAGTCCTTAGTGAAATTTCTCATTATCTTGTGCACATACATTTATCTCCATTGTATCTTTTAATATATATTCATCTGTTCTCTTTGCACATGTAGTCAAGTAAAAACAGTGATACCGATAAAATATTGCTTTAACTGATGCTAAAGGAGATAACTTGGGGCATGGCTAATAAAAGCTGAAGCCAGCATGATTAAAAGAACAAAAAGGACATGATAAGTATAAAAATATTGAATGGTTCTGGCAGGATGTTGCAGTGCAAATGCAGTGTACAGAAAAAGAGGAGCTGGGTGCTATGGTCAAGAGCACAGGAAATTAAGGGCAATGTGGTTGTCATCCATTCCTCCCTTATAAGCTTTTTTTGAAAGGCTACACATTTGCCCTGTTACTTGTTAAAGAGAAGGAGGAAATAAGAAGGAAAAAAAGGCAGCTGTAACCATAGTGTGGGGTGAAAAAAGCAAGACTGTCAATAAAACCCCAACAACCAAAACCAAAACCTCCTGCTATGTAACAGAGCTGTTGCACATGCATACCAGGCTCTCAGCAGTGCAGGAACATGCAGCCTCAGAGGCTGGCCCAGCTGTTTGGTGTTAGAAAACAGCTGGAGAACTAGGAGTAAAGACCTCTGAGACATGACCTGGAGGGCATAAGCCAAGGTCCTCTGCTGAAGTTGTCCTTCAGAGCATCATCTGCAAAAGGAGGTGAGGCCTCCTTAATTGAAGTCTGGTTTTTGAGGTTGTTTTCTCATCCTCATTTTGTATGTTGCACTGAAAGAAGGGGTGAAATGGGACAAGAGATCCAAATGACATTAGTGACTGTGATAATAATTTAAAAATAAGAATTAGACGCTCCTTTTGTTTTCCAGGTTGTGTTTCCCTTACTTCAAGTGCACAAGGTATATATTAATGAGAAGGATTATGCCACACATCTTTTTGCCCTTGTTACCTTTGGAAGGAAAACAGTTTTCTGTTTCAATGTTTATAGAGCTGTCTTCTAAAATCCAGCCAAATTGTATGTAAGTCCTGTTTATACCCATTTGTTCTAATGCCAGCACTGTCTTCT
This sequence comes from Serilophus lunatus, assembly GCA_013399895.1. Lineage (NCBI taxonomy): Eukaryota > Metazoa > Chordata > Aves > Passeriformes > Eurylaimidae > Serilophus > Serilophus lunatus. Next base: position 241,844 of record VXBA01000169.1, read on the forward strand.
GAATTAAATGACTCTTCTCTGTTTTTTTCCATCATAATGATGTTGAAACAGAGCAGCTTCTTAGCCTTCTCTTTGCAACCTCTTCTGGTTTCTACTCAATTGATCAGGTTTCTCTGTACCCCCTGGATCGTCTTAGTAACCTTCCACTGAATTGGGGATGCTCTGAAAGCCTCCTTGATCCACTGCAGAAAAAACAGGAAAATTATTTCTCAGTGTCTACCAGAAATGCCTCACCAGACCAGTTCTCCGATTGCATTTGCCTTTTTCCATGGCTGCATCACCCTGCCGGTCAGTCATTTGGCAGTGTGTTAGTACATCCAGTCTAACTGACAAGTTCCTGGCTTATGCCAGAAATTCTTCTTATTAGTCTCCAGTGTTTGGCTTGGCATTTTCAACGTTTTTTTCATCCCAGTTTTATTACACAAGTCTCAAAGTGATCTGTGCCTCTGGTGCTTACTAGCTTTGCATCGTTAGCATGTGTAATCTGCATATTCACAGTGTTTGTGATGTGGTGGATGTAAATTAATGAAAATGCTAAAGAATATCAGCTTGATCTTCAGGAGCCCCACCAGTAGATTCCTTCGAGGCCTGTGCATCTCTTTTCAGCATTGCTGATTGCATTTCTCTTTGAGCCAGCTCCATAAGCATTTCAGAGGTCCTCTTCTAATCCATGCAATTATTCAGTCTGATGAATACTCTCCTGTGTAATACCATATCAGATGCTGTTACCTAATCAGATTGTGCAAACACCAGCATGACAAATTAATTAAACTCCCTGCAATTTCATGCACTGCTTCTTTCAAAGGTTTGCAATGTAGACTGTCTAGCTGTTGTTGTCTGGACCCTACGTAAAGCTTGCCGAGTATGGCTTCAGTCCTCAGCTTTGCCTGTGTTCAGCATCATATTTCCTGAGAATACAGGGGGATTTGGGGATGATGTTTACTCTAGTTTGAGCCATTTCAAGTAGTAATAAGAGGAGGAGAATATTCTACTTCACTGGCTATTTTCTGAAGTTTTCATCATTAGTTTTTCTCCCATGAAGCATTTCTTGAAGATTTTTGGTTTTGTTTGAGTTTTGGTGGTGTTGTTTTTGTTTTCACTGCTGCAGTATGCAAGCTTGGTTGTTTACTTGATGTGGGCAAAGTATGTAACGTGCACTGCAGTACGAGCGCCCGCAGTACTCCCACAGACCTGTGCAACAGCGTCCGCAGCAGACTGGGATTTTTTTGTGAGCCGAAACCAGCAGTCCTGCTTCCCACGGATTTGGTGGCATTCCACTATGATATCCACCATCGCCTTGAAAATAAAATGTGTGTGTACAGCCAAACAGGCTTATCAAAAGAGCATTTGTAATAGACATGCAGCTTTTCTTCCCCCAGCTGACTTCATGGCCTCCTCTGTTGTTACTACTCTTGGTGGAGATGCAGAAGTAGAAATGTGTGCCACAGTGGAAAAGGGAAAGATAATAACCTTCTGAGCTGTATCTTGCAACTATTTTTCGGACTGAGGTCTTTAAGTCACTTCCTCTCTAAGCCTAATAAGCCTTTTCTCGTGGCATTTTCCAAACCTGGCCTCTCCCTCCATTCTACATCTACCACTGCAAGCATGACTGCCTGTATGTTTCTATATGGTTTGCTGCCTTCCTGCTAGCAGCAAACTGCTTTTCTCTACCAAAGGCAACTTCAGTAAGCATGCCAAATTCACATTGCTGGGAATCCTAAAGAATTCACTGAATTGTTACCCAATCAATACAGCTTAGTGTCCAAAAATGTTTTAAATGTTTCAAAACACAAGAATTTAGACTGTACATAAGGCTTCAAAAGGGGATGTCTGTTCTTTCACTGACCTGGATTTCATTTTCCTCTTTCAAAATCTATTTATTCCAAACTACTTTGTCCTGGTGAAAAATCATAACATATGACATGACAGAATGCTGGCACTGAAACAACTAACAAATATATTGCATTAGCATCAGGTTCTTTAGGAGCAAGAAAAACAAAACATTTGAGATTAAAAGCAAATTATTGAAATGCTCTCTAATACCAATAAGGTTTTGGTATTTTAGTCAAGGTCCACTGTAGGCTTGCTTTGCAGTTTATTAATTTGCTGTAGTCAGACAACCCAGCCTAGAAAGTTGGAAAGGGCTTCTTCCACTGTCACCAGGACAGTGGGCTTCTCACCAGCCTCTGTGCAGCCCCGCATGTAGTTGCAATACTTTGGCTGGCTTCATATGTCACACAGTCATATGGAACAAACCTTTCTGAAGTCATGGGACCTTTAAACTACATTAGTTCTCCCAATCTACAGAAAAACAGCAATCCTAATCTGAACCAGTATTTTTAAAAGGAAATACACAAACAAATAAATTCATTTATACAATTCTTTCACTACAGCACAATGTAAACTGTGAAATACTGCAAATAACCATTGCTCTGAAATGTAAACTTACTTGGAAGATTATGGCTCTTTTGTGCCCTCAAATATCCAACACAGCAATTTAGGACAGAAAGCAAAGGGTATTACTTGACTGAAATGTCAAGACTGTTTCACCTAACAGCTATAAGAGAAACATGTCCAAACTGTACAAAACAAGTCATGTGATTTTTCTCATGACCACAGGTAGCAGGGTTTAGAGTTGATAGCACTCTTTAAAATTCTACAAAGACAAGCTTAGTTTCACCACTTCGTATAGAACTGTACCTTTCCTTCTTTCCAGTGCTGATAAAATTTTACCTGCTTAAGTTTGTGAGGCAGGATGAGATAAAAGGGGGAGGTTTTGACACTCGCTGCATCCTTCCATGTCTTCTGGGAATGTACCTGGGGAAGCAGGTAATTATTCCTCAAGGAAAAAACACTTTTTGATTTGCACTGGTTTCAGAAGCTACTGGATCAGCTCCTACTACTTGCATGAAATGGCATTTTAAGTGCATATACTTAACCTTCATGAAACATTATTTTGAAAAAAGGTTATATTTCAGGTTATTATCACAGTATTGGTTGAAGCCTATCTTAAAAATTTAACAAAAAAAAATTATAATGGCCTTTTTCAGAGGCCTTTAAGTTTTCCCCTTCATTTTGTACTTTATAGCTCTTCTTTCCCAGAGATGCTGGCACCTGTTCTTGCTGGCTGCTTTCCCACTCCAGGTAGCAGTGATGGTCCTGGCTGAGTAACTGCCCTATTGCTTCCCTTTCCAAGAAAGTAATGCTGACAGCTGCAGTAAGTCAGCAGACTAGGGTGTATCTTCCTGCACCCTCAGCTTTACTTCTAGTTTAAATTCAAGTCTGTCAATCCACAAGGTCTTTTAGGAGGGCTCTTGTGCAGGGCTGAGATGTGGTCTAGGCTGAGTGTTTGCATTGTGAGTCTTGTGACACAAGCATGAAGAGTGTGCCATTTCATTCTCCACAGCCATCTGGGGTTTACCAGAAAGCTTTGGTCTTTACTGCTGTTGACAGTGCGATCAGTAAGTAGATCTTTCTCCAGAGTGTGAGGGCAGAGGGGATACACAGTTGTACTAGCCCAAACTGGGCCTCCGGAGTTGATCCCTGAATTGTGGACAAAATAAATACTGTGACTGAAAGAGTTTCAGACTATTCTTCTTTGTCCTATGCTATTTGGGTTTCAAGATAAGCATGCAACAGAACTTCAGAGCAGAATTACCTTTTAATTTTACAATGCCTACAATTCAAGGCTCTTCAGTTATAAATCCCCCTGGTTTCAAGGAGAACAGGCTTAATCCACAAGATACCACTGTGACAAGATCTGCTTCCTCAAAGGCATCTTTATTAAAATGAATCAAGATAAGACTCCTGGGGGAAAGACATCATGAAAGCTCTGTAATAAAAAGAAATACCTTCAAGTTTTTTGATCACCAGCAACAGATGTTTTTCTGACTGCAAAAAAGAATTTATAGAATTTGAATATATAGTTGAGTCGGCCTGTCTTTTGTTCACAGTGAAATAAGTCATATAGCTAACAAAAGAAATTAAATTCTTCATCCAGATTTGAACTATATTTGATTAAGATATTGTTAATTGAGTTACCAAATTATTACATCTCATTGCCTACTATAAAATAAGGTTTGGGCACTCTTGTCTTGCAGTGGACAAATCAGTCAAACTGTTAGCTTAAATTTGCAGTGACTGCAACAGTTCTGCTCCAGTGTGACCTCAGCGAAAGATTTCCTCCAATATCAAACACTAAAATGAAGTTGAAATGTAAAGTCAGGCCTTCCAAAAGAGAACACAGAAGTAGTTGCCTCATAGACAGTGAAATATGCATGAAGGGATAAAATAATATCCTCTGCTTCTCAGTTTATGAGAACGCTGTCCTTATGGTTATGACAATTTTGTTTTTCCCCAGGTCAGGGCAGGGGGCAATTCACCATGCTTTAAAAGCTAGTTCAGATGTGTGTAATGAGACCAAAGATGTAAGGACAACTGGAACCAACCAGCTTCTGGCTCAGATGACAGATGGTTTGTGTGTACATAGCTGTCCCCCTGCCTGATCGAGAGGTGCCAGGGATGCATCTGATGATAGAGAGAGTGAGAGGAGGAAAGTATGAAGATCGAAATAATGTGAGAGTGGGCAGCTGTGAGAAGCTGTTTTCTGTGATGCCATCTCCTGCTCTTTGGTAAGTGCATGATGACCTAAAGAAGGCTGATTATTGCTGTTAGATCAACCCACAGCAGACAAACCCATTGGGGTTTTTAAGTTATCCACCAGCAACAGGCCCTGAGGTGTATGTTCCTGAGGACTGGGCTCCATAGCTCACTGGGGCTTAAGAGTTCTGCCCTACACTGTCGTCGGAGTAGAATAACCAATTTCAAAAAACTTCACTGCCCGCAGTAAATCTAAGGTGACCCAAGAGAAAGGATCTTTTCGGACCATGTAAACTTGAATTAGACTATTCAAGAGATGTGTCATGACACACCTACATTCACTTTACTCTTATCACAGTCATGTTTTTGACTCTTTGGAACAAAGAGTTTCAAACAGAGAGTTTAGAAAAGACATAGGCTATGAAGCATCAGTAAAAGGTACAAATATGTGGAGTAGAAAACAACGCTTTTACAGTTGTAGTAAGCTGGTTTTGAATATCTGCCTCTTCAGGCAATTACCAAATTGCAATTACCAAATGACAGTGCTTTGGAGGACCATCCCACAGTACTTCTACAGCTCTTAAATGGCATTTCCTAAGCTAGATCATTACTGGAATTCCAGCAGAATACAACCATTTTAGCTCCAGTTATAAATTTTACTGGAACTAGTATGAACAAGTTTCTTCTAGGCTGCTTGAAACAAACATAATTGTCAGCAGGAACATGACCAGAGAGAGTAGCAAATAAAACCATCATGTGACAATATCTCCAAGAAATTTTCATTTTCTTTGCAAGCATACCTTGTAAGGTACCAACCAGCACTGACTACAAAATATTTCAGATGTTTCCTCCCACTACCATACTACAAGGTCTGTTCCAGGACCTCATTTCCCTGATGTCAGAAAGAATTTATTTGTTAGGACCAGTGTGGACTAATTTGTTGCTGACCTGTACCTGGAGACTCAGTGTCTTTATGGCGCTTCCCAGAAGTGTTCCACCAGTGGCTGTGCATATCCTCATTTCATTGCATTTCTACTGTGCAAGCAAAAAAACAGTTCTGTCAGGATCCCTGTGTGCTGTTGGCTTCACGTACACATCTGCAGTGTTTGTATTCTGGTATTACACACCATACCTACAAGAGCTTGAGCATTATATTTACCCATGATACGCCATTGCAGTCCAAGGTGGTGGCCTTGACATCATCATGTTTCAGAAGCTGTTTTGGGAGCACTTAATGCTTTTGCCTGACTGCCCTGCAACACTTAACAAAGGAAGTCTGTGATGATGAGCAGAGCATCCACGGCTTTCTATCAGTCCCATCTCATCATGTTTTAAAAAGGAAGCTTCCACTGTGCAAATTATTATTATCATTGATAGAAAAAGAGTGCTTCAAAATAAACAGGTTAGAGGATAGAATATGTGCGCAAGAATGGTTTTCAACCTTTTGTTAAGCCGCAAGGATGAAGGCATTGATGTTTCTTGTGCTACACTTTTTGAGAACCTGCCAGCATAACATCATCTATTTACAGTTTCAGAAACTGAAGAGGAGCTGAAATGTGTCCTTTGTTTCCTTCTTTATTGCTAACCCCTACTAGAATTGTCAGTAGAATCAGACAGTATCAGTTAATCGGACAGAGTGCAGGCAGTTTGAGTAGGTTATCTTGAAAAATAACATGTTTGNACGCCTAGTGACAGAGACCATTAACTTGTCCACAGTAATGTTTGTCCTTTTATTACCTGTGCGTTCAGGGTTTTGCAAATGAGAGCTGTTTTCTCTTGTGGATTTTTGGTTGCTTTGTTGGCTGGTTGTTTTTTGTACCTTGTGTTTTATTTTAACCCTTGACAATGAAAATTCAGAAAATGTTAAATTGTAATCTGTTGTCCTTGTAGACAGAGAAATAGTAGTGAACAATTTACTGGGTAAGACTGCTTATAGGCCATGCTACGCTATCAAAGCAAGCCAGCTCAATTTTTCATTCCCCCACAGCAGCAATAGTATGACACTCAACTCTCTTTCCCTCCCTAAGAATGTTGGCAGGATGCCCACCCAAAGCCAATTTTGTATTTCATATTAAAGCAACTCAGAGATAAATTATAGCTGCTCTGAATTAACTTAATGTACTTCCCTGCTCATCAGCAGGAAAAGAAAAAAGCTCATGTATAGAGAAGATAGGAAAAAAGATTGCATCTCCTCTGAATATCTGGAAATAGGGTGGCAAATGACCCAGAAAGCAAGAATGAGACTGTTCCAGGGGTGAGGTGGTCTCTTCTCCCAGTGAAACTTCAGCACGATGTGAGGTACTGCTGTAATAGTGTAGTAGATCTTCAGTCTTCACTGCATTTTGTACCACTTTTGAAATCTATGAGTAAGGAGACCCATTATTTATTATCAGTAACTCAGACAGAAAACCTACTAGGCAAAACTGCCTATTTCACTATGGTGTTTCAGCTTCAGTTTCACCTGAGTTTTTGATAATCCCTCAGTGTTCTTCCTGAACTTAAAAAGTCAGATTCTCATGCCTGTATGAAACAACTGAAAATGAGCTAGTAAGTTTTAACTAGGCAAAAGTCAAGGACTTAAAGGGGGTAGGATGGTAGAAAAATGTTCATTGCTATTGAAAGAATCACTTTGAATGAGGAAGGATCAAGAATGAGAAAGGATGTCTGTAAAGATAGTTTTAAGCTTGGAGTTATGTTTGGTGGTGTCACAAGGCCAAGAGAGCCTTGAGTTTCAAGTGTCTCATGGGTGACAGATGCTCTGTTGCTGAAGATGTCAGTAGAAATACTGTTATTCAGGAAAACCCTCTTAAGAGTTACTGTGACACCATTTGCAGTTCCTCAGTTAGTTGCAGAACTCATCCATGATGTGTCAGATCGCTTCTTTAGCTGGAAGAGATTTAAAATGGTGTTGCTTTTTTTTTTTTAATTTGGGATTTGTGAACCCAGGGCTAGACACCTTTGCAATTAAATTAAGCATCAAATTATACCACATATTTGACATAATCAACAGCACTCCCACACACTTGTGACTGCACTTCTGGTTGAGACTCACACCTGCCAGACACATAGAAATAAAAGTTATAAGGCTTGCTACCAGTCCACAGGTGCTACTAAGTCTCTCTTTCTGCTCAAGAAATTCTGAGTAGAAGCACTAGGTAAGGACTTGCTGAAAATGTAACAGGATTGATTATTGTCAGGCATTTAAAGGTTACTCCAGTGAATCCCTGTCTCTAGGGTTTGTGTGTCCCAGTATATTCAGAAAGAATGCTTTTTTGTCTCCCTGTAATTTAGGTACAGAGAAGAAAGATTGATACAGTTTCCAATTCTCCTCTGTTTTACTGTATCCAGTAAGGACAGGACATATCTATCCTGATTTCAATTAACTGCTATTTCACCTGTATTTCCCTTGTCATGGAAAGCCATTTATTATAACAGCAGCGCTTGAGCTCCCAGCTGCCATGAGATAATATAAGCATTAGTAATCAAGTTCTCCCGTGGCATCCCACTCTTCTAGGCCAGAAGGGTATTTGCAGCCTTGCTTGTGTAGAAATATTACTATGCTTCCCCTTGTGAAAGACAGAGCATCTCAAAAAAGAGTGCATGACTTCAAGAGAAACTTCTTCATTACCTGTTCTCATATACCCAACGTCTGGAAAAACCCATGTGCAATAATTTCACTGTGAGTTGACTTGTTGACTTCATGTCATTGGATACTGACTGAACCAGTCGAGCTATTTTTAAAAAGAAATGTTAGCCAATCCTGTCAACAACACCTGCAAAAACTGAGGGAGAAGTTCAAGGTTCTCAAAACTAACGCTGAGGACACAGAAGGTTAGATTTTCTGAGAGAAAAATTTACTTTGGAAAAAGACTACCTGTTCTCCTTTCTGTCTTCCTCCACACCCACATCTTTACCACCTACTTCTCATTTATTTCAAACAGATGCATTAGGTCAAATTCTAGAGGCAGAATTATGGGTTTAATGAGTCTGTCACTTTCTGGAGATACTGAAGTATTGGAAAGTTCTGTAATATCTGAAAATACTTCAAAGTGTGTTTTGCACCAGCTTTAGAGAAATGAAATCACTGCCATTATTTTTTTGTTTTCAACTCCACTGAGTAGTTTTAATCTTATCCCGATAAAGCTGATGTAGAAAATAGGAACAGAAAAGACAGAAAACCAGATATAAATGAAAGGTTTTCTTACTGTTGTTGAGGACTTTATTTATGGTGGGTATTTCTAACAGCAGAAACACCAAGTTTGTATTTAGGCTGGTGATCTGGCTGCCCTCTTTTTGTTGCTTTTAAGCAATTAATCCATGAGCTACTCTGGCAGCCCTATACTTGCAGTCACAGACACTCACACCTACCAAACTCAGCTTTGGGGAGCTTGAACTGTGCTTTGCCTAGCTGGCAGCATGCTGAATGGAGCAGCTGCTTAATGACAGACCTTAACCAATCATGCTTCCTGCTCCTAACCCAACAGCTGATGAAAATATCAGACCTCAAATATGTTCTGCTCTGCTGAAGTTGGGCAAAGCCCTTGAACATAAGTAACAAGTCCATGCTGGGCCACATGGGGAGATAAATGCTTTGAGAGTAAGCTAATGGACAGCAGATAATTGCATAGTGCACTAAGTACACATAAAGGTAGGGCTGTACTACATGTTCAGGGACAGCTTGTCAAGCTCTCACTTCTGAAGTCAGGCACAGAAGCCTTGTTTTATGGTTGTGGGTTATTTTTTTTTTTAAATCATAGCTTTGACATGTACTTTTTAGATTGTTCAGGAGTTTTTTGACATAGTGTAGTACTGAGGAGGATGAAAGACCAAACTGCAATTATTTGCCTTTCTTCTTCTTAAGCCCAGTCATTGGAGAGGAATTCTTTGCATTTGCTCAGCAGGCTCCTTACCTTTCCTGTCTGCAGTGAGAGAGAGAACATTTACTCAAGCTGAATGAACAAAACCCACAGACACTTGCTTTGGTTTGCTTTAGTCTTTCATCATGTACAAGAAATGTACATTAAATGGCAGAGGCTCGATCACTTTACATCTTTTGCCTAGCGGACATACAGGATGATACTGAGCGAGCTCTGAATGACTAGGGGAGCTCCACTGACAGCAGAGGGACTGCAGTTCATGAGCTCCACATACTTTGGTCTGCTGCTGGCTACTGATGGATTTGAACTATACTGAGGAAGGGAGAGAGCAACAAGCATTTTCAAATTTGAGTAACAAATTTTTGCTTTAGGGATGTCTAAAAGTGGTTTGAGGAAAGAATTCTGTTTCTACACGGTGAGCATCTTCCCTTACATCCCATTATCTGAAACCATTTTGGTTCCATCCTGCATAATGTCACTGACGCTGAACTACACCATCTTCTGCAATGAAAACAGCCTGAACATCTACCACTGAGCTCTGTGTCTCAAGGATTTTTTTTCCAAAAGGATTGGCTGCTGATTTAACAGAAGTTTCTCTCATAGGACGTCCATCTTGGGAGGCTTCTACTTCTTCGTTACACCAAACCCCAAAATATGTTTTTACATGACCATACTCCAGTGAAATAACCCACCTCTCCCAGCTGACTGCCAGTTCTGGCTGTAGCAAAATCAGTAATTCTAAACAATAGCAGGAGTAGGGCAATCTCTAGAGCAGCCATGAAGTGGTAGGATGGTATGTGTGATGATACTATAAGGTTTCGGTGCAGAATTGATGGCCTTCTGTTGGCTTTCACAGAGTTTGATGGATGTAATTACCACATCACTTAAAATCCACGTGGAAAGGGAATTGAGAGGAAATGTCAGTTAATTGTCTTCCAAGTAGGAGGACATGGGCTCCTAATCACTAACAAAGAGTGGAAGGTGTATAGAAATAAGAGAACTGAAGGAACAAAAGTAAATTTTACAGATCTGTTCTTTAGGGTCATTTCCACAAGAGCCAAAATCAGAGAATAAATCACCTCACGATTCTTGAGACAAAGAATTCTTAGTAGGGTACTACAACTTCAATCTATGGAAAGAGAAATACTTCCCCTTTTTCTCTGAGCGAGTACAAATAGTATTCTTGTCTCCTGGTTCCTTAAGGACTTATACCTGTATGGTGTCTGCTATGGGGTGCTTGACCTTCACTGCTCTAAGCTTGATGCCCAGGAGCACATTTAGCACAGCTGAAGCACCAGCAAGATTTCTGTGCAGTTAAAGTGGTTTAACAAGTTTTACTGAGCCTGTGCAACACATACTTTGCAGGTGCTTGACCAAGTTTTGATCTAGTTTAAAGGCATTTTTGATAGCATCTGCCAGATTCCAGAAATTTTCACCAAATGCTGCATGCATTAAGAACTTTTAGATTGAAAAATTTAAGGAAAATGGTTAAAAAATCTACAAAGCCAGAAACAAACCTCATTAATTTCCTTTATTTCTGCTGCTGGCAAAAGTACTTCTGCAGATATGTTAAAGAACTTGCTTGGATATTTTTGTTTTAATTTGAGTTATCTGCATATTTTTTAAAGGGGAAAAATGTATTTACACTACATACAGGATCTTGTGATTGTGAGTGTCAGGTGACCTTATGTGAAAAAATTCCACTTAAGAGAACTCCATATAGTATGTGAAAATAAGAGAAAGCAAAACTAGCTTCAAATGCACTGCATGAACTTAGAGACACGAAAGAAAAACAACATCTAAGTTATTGAAAAAGACTGAACAGGCAGGATGAAAACTGGAAGACAAATGGATCTAAATAATTTCTTACGATGAGGTAAAAACGTGAGTTACTGTGAAGGGCAAGGACTTGATGAAAGTGAAGAGAAATGGTTCTGAGTGATGAAACAAAAGGTCTTCCAAGAAAGGATAAGAAAATATGGGAAGTGGGGTAAGGTCAATAGTAGTATCATTGCTACCTGACAGGATAGTCTTCTCTGACAGATTAGTCTGCTGTGCGAGGGAGGCAGATGTGGATCTCCAGATGCCAGTTCTGGTGGCATGCTGAGAATCAGTGTGAAGGTGGCCTCTCAAGGTGGTTGTCTAGTGAAGGTGTGAGATCTCCTCCACATATCCCAGATGTTCAGCCTGGGGCAGCCCTCTAAGTTAGGCCCCAAGGGCCCCTTCCAACCTGAACCTGTCCATGGGGCTTGGAGACTAGTGAGGTATGATCATGGAGAAAGTGGCATTCTCCATTTCAGGATGAAAGAGCAATAAACAATATTTCAGGCAGACTCAATTAATGCTAATAAAAAGGCAATATGCCAGAGCTGAGAGAGACTGACAGCTATGAGACCTGTGTAGATTAGATTTGCAGCGTGCATACAAAAAAGTCTTGCTGAGATTTAATTTATAAACATGAGGAAATGCGATCTTATGAAATGTGCAACTGATAGTAAATCAGCTTACTTTTTTTACTTTGGGGATATAATGTGAGGAAAAGAACAGAGCCTATTTCTGTGGGAAATTAGAAACAGAAGAAGCACTGCTGTAGATACTGTATCGCTTGTGATTAAGGCAAATATTCTTTGTGTGTAGATAAATATGATGTGCATTTGTATCCTCCCCAGTGTTTTCTAGCACTTAAAAGTAATCAAAATGGAATTTGGTGAAGAAGTGATATCTATTCCACTGAACCAACCTTCTCCTAGTTTGATGTATCTGAATTTATGTATCAATTTTATTTGTCTATATTCATAGATTTAGAAACATAAATAGCTTTTGAGAATCTTCGGCCTCTTCATAAAGAAGATCTGAAGACAAATAACCTCAGCCCAGAGTTTGCCATGCTTATGTAACATAATCACAAATGCTGCTCACCTTCACAAATGAGCTCCAGGGAAACCTGAACGAAAAGCTTGCACACTGCATTCCCTTGCATGTTTCACCTTAAGTATATTTTGGACAATTGATTAGCACCAGGCAAAGGATACCAGGAAATTCATAATGCAGAGGAATATCTCTGACATTGATTTTGCTTTTGTCCTGTTTCTCTAGAAGCACTGCTTGCCTAAAAAAGGCCAGAAAAAAGTTAATGCCTATGATCTCGTCTCAGGGGGCATGTTCCTCCACAGACATCAGCGAAAATGGCAGTGGTTTAGGTTACCTTCATGCGGATGTTGGGCGTCCCTGTTCCATAAGCACTGCGCAGGGAATGTACCCTGAAGGGCTTCCCACCACCATGGCTTATAGCTCTCTTGGCTTAGGAATTGGTGTTCTCCACATGCCACAGGGAGGCAACCATCTGCAGCAACTGACTCACCTCTCCAAAATTGTCCCATGTCATAAATACTCTGGAACTTTGTCAACTGTATTTTGAAATAAGGCACATTTTGGCTTCGCCAAGTCTTTCCCGTGGTTCTGCACCCCTGTCTTCTGCAGTCTCCTATGGGTTTTGTATTATTCTCTGCCTTGTTGTGCTGTTTGCCGGTCTTGAATCTACACACAGGCAGTAGGTGCCCTAGGGCAATGTGCCATAGCTGCTCCTTCAGCTCCCAGGCATGTTCTCCTCTGCCTTGGTTCTTGCTGTGGGAAGGATTTCCCCTTTTCACTGACATGACTGTTGCCACTGCTGCTACACTTCCTGACTGTGCCTGTTTAAAAGTACTCTTTCCTGACTCATTCCACGTCACGTGAAAGCTGCAAGCAAATTACATTATTTTGGATTTAGAGTATTTATTTAAACTTCTCCCAGGACATACTGATATAGAATGGACATTGGATAGTGAGTGGATAGTCTCAAGAAGTAAAACTGAGATCCTGATCATGGTCACAGAGTAACAGGCATTTCTTTTAGAGGAAGAGCCTTGCAAAAATCATTCTTGCTTTTCATTGCTGCTCAGAAATGTGAATGGGGAAAAAATTGCTACCAATGGCATTCTAGTTTTTGTGGCTTATTTTTTGTTTCACAGAGTATATGAGCTTTCTTCTAGGCCATATTTTCATTACTTAAGTGGGCAGAGTAAATTGGATTAAAATTTTTTGCACATTAACTTTTTTTAAAGATAAAATCCAACACTTGCCACTGCACTTTGAATTACAAAGAAGGAAGCAGCAGCAGAACTTCAGCTCTCATTTTCAGGGCGGTCTTAATGCTCTTCCAAGGACAGCCTCTCCAGGCATGCCACATACCACAGGGATGTCTAGGTGTTCCTCTCTCAGAAAGAGCATCTCATCTTCCTTCAGATGGGAGTTCGGAGCTCTGGTCTCTTGCTGGGGATTGGAATTATTTCTGCGGGTTGAACCAGTGTCAGCACTTGCAGTGCTGTGGACAGGGGTGACTGGCTGTTCTCTCATGGCCAGCTTTAGTAATGGAGCAGGGGGAAAGTAAAGTATTTTTATAGTATGCTAATACGAATTGACCTCAGATGACATTTCAGTCATCTGACACATGAGCTACAACAGATGCTAACTCAAAATTAGATACACTGACTTAGGGAAAAAGCCTTGCAGAGCAAAACAAAACAAACCCTGGAACAAAAGACACAGAACAATGAACACTCCTCAGTCATAATTCCAAGATACAAGGTCTGACTCCCTCTACCCCTAAAGGGATCTCTTTTCATACAGTATCTTTGGGCAATCTTCTTGAGCCAGAATAAATGTGCATCTGTTATTTTTGCTCAGTTTTCTCCTACTTCTTTGCCCATTTCTATGGAAGTCTTACACAGGTCTGTGTCACAGCTCTAGCTGTTTATCTTAAATTGCCTATCAGGTGTTCCTGCCTTTATGAGAGATACAACCAAAAGCTGAGATGTAGCTGCAATAATGCTGAGGTAGCATCTGCACAGTGGTCTAATCATGCCATGCTTAGAGAGCACCAGATCTGTCAGGTGTCTTTCTGGGACATTTCCTGGAGCGGTAACAGTGGGAGGCAGAACAACCAGAGCAAGCTGGTACGTTCATGCTGAAGACTTGGATGTGTCAGGATTTAGTAAATAAAATCTCAGCCAACAGTCATCAGGAATGAGATTATTTGACATAGGAGAAAGAGTGTCCCCTACATCATTGCTCTTTGCCTGGATACTTTGGCTCTCTTCCATTTTCTTAGGAGAGAGCAAATAGGAAGAAAAACATAGGGGAAAGGGTAACAATTAAAAATGTTTGCTGAACCAAACATACATTTGGCCAAGGTACTGTCAAATTGAGCAGATTTTTGATATCACCCTTAGGTAGATAACTAGCCTGAACAGACCTGAAAACATTTTAGGCAAGATCCCAGGTTCAAACAAGCCATAGGAACATGCCAGCTTCCACTAGGTCACAGTCTGCTTTTCCGGGATAAGCAAAATTGAGGATTGACAAGAATTGCATTTCTTGAATTTTACTTGCTCTTATTTGAAACACGTGCACTGGGGTCAAGTATTGACTGCACAGTCAATAATTAACTTAAAATGAAATAAAAAACGTGCCCCTCTAGTTAGATACACACTATTGAAATTCTATGCGGTATGTAGTTAATAAAAGAGTTTTAAAAGCAGAAGAAAACTATACAGTAGGTATTGCTTTCTCAGTTAATTTTTTAATGTTTTTATATGTCTAGGCCGATACAAAGTAAAACATTGGTCATCCAGTAGTCTCTGGGATTATGTAACCAGTGGTCAGGCTCTATAAAGCCAGTTTAAGAGGCAGACTTGGAATTTTTGGCAATAGAGGTGTGTAGCCATAGACTGAAACCAAACTTTTCCTGCCAACATTAGTGAATAGTGCTAAAACCTCATGCAAAACAAGACAAGTTAGACCTTTGACATTTTTCTCACAACTGTTACTTTTTAATTCACTGCCTTTGATTGCAAAAGTTCATTGGAGTCATCCATTATGCATGTCCTAGAAATTTGATAGAGATCTCATATGTTCCTCCTAAGACAATAAAGCCAACTGCTGTACCTAATTGTAAAGATGTGGCTACTGACTTGAAATGTCACTAAGTGTATTATTTGCTATTCCTCCGACTTGAATCTTTTGGATAGGAATTTAAAAATGCTAGTTCTCTCTGCTTTTACTGAACATTAGAGACAGCATACAATTATTCATTTAAAAAAATGGGTCAAAAGTTTGTTACTAGATCCTCTAGTAAAGATTTAGTCTTTCTAGTGATAACATAATGTGTAATAGAGGACATTGCATAGAAGTAGCTGTAGATCTTGGTGCCTTCCTTTTTGAGAAGCATTTTAGGAAAATTATGTACTTAACTAACCTGTCCATGTGCCTATGAGATTATGTTCTGCCTGGAAGTGTTCTGTGGGTTTTTTCTGTTATTTTTTAAAAGGAGGGTCAGCAATATCTGTGGCACTTTTTTAATCACATTCGAAGAACCGCACTTTGCTATGACATTTCCACTTACTGCTGTATCAGGTTAGTGCATTATGAATTCAGGAGAAGGTGTCTTCCAGTATCTGGATTTCCTAGTTATCCCATCAAATTTGGTGTGAATAAGCCATCTCGAAATAGGATGACATCTCAAATGTGTATGATCGAGCTACATGCTGAATTAAATATTGTCATTAGTATTACAACTGCCTCGTTTTGTGTGATTTCATTAACAAGCTACACTGATCTTCATAGAAGTATGCTCTCTTGTGAATACATATACTACTGATGAACTTTGGTTATTGATTTTCGTTTACACAGAATGTGTACAAAATAGAGTCAGATTAAGAAGTGGAGACCTTGCACTGGTTATACTGTTTTCCTTTATGGCAGATTTAATTGGAAATTTAGCAGGAAATCAGGCTTCTAGCTGGATGGCTGGTATGCCATGAAAGATCAAGTGCCTCTGTCTTTCATATTGCACCACAAAGCAGCTTTATCAATTATCAAATATGATATCAGTGGCTTTAGTAGCAAATATATTTGAAGGTACATGAGGTGGAAAAGCTAAACAAGTTTTCTTATAGTGTTTGAAAGTCAAAGATGAAAAGCCTTTTACTTTGTCATCTAGAACTGAAAAAGGAAAAGGCTACGGAAGTTAACCATCTGCACTCAGCCCTACTGACTGTGGGCTTTCTTTTCCCAATGATCTATCCAAAGAAACATTTAGGAGGATTGCTTTTTCAGGCTAGCCTGTGGAGTATTTTGTCATGTCAGCCAGGCATTTCACAGGAGTATAAATTAATGGCAACATACCTCTTACAAAAGCCCCTTTTGGATTTTCCAGTTTACCTTACCTGGTACACTGGGTGTCTCCAGGGAAGATTACTCAGAAGTTACCTACTTGGGTGTCATTTGTTCATACAAAAGAGATCAGTAAAACAAGAGAGGGAGAGAAAAACGAGTGCTTAAGTTTTTCTGTCTGTCCTACCTAGGTGGAAAAACTTAGTTACCCCAGGGCCAAAGTCATATGGAGTTGTTTTCACTGGCATGAGGTCTCTGCTAGGCAAAGATTTGTCTCTCTGCAGAGGAATCATAGTGCCATGCCTCTTGACAGAATGTTTTTTCTTAAAGCCGTGTTTATTCTATGGCTTTGTTGGAAGTGGATTACCATCCTCCACAGATTCTGGTATTCTGTACAAAGTTGTACAAAGCAGGAAGAAAGCACTTGTACTTGTGAAACTATGCTGGAAACAATTCAGCTGTTTACATGTGACAAGAAACTTTTAAATTAGACTGCCTGAAATTAGTTAGCTGTTTCTCTTTAAGTTGAATCTTCCAGAAATATTTCACTTTTGAAAGAAGAAAAGAGAGGGCAAGAGCCATGATCAAGGAACCTTTTATTTGGCACAATCTAAGGCTATTTGCTCATTACTGGCAACAACAACTGGGAAATTCAGTATCTTTAGGAAGTTTAAATTAAAAAAAAAGTAACCCTGTATGCACCTTGATAGCAATTATGACATCATCACAAGCATCATCACAAAAGACAGCTAAACTTGACTATTCATTTCAGAGGTCACAGTCTTGCATGAATTGTTTGAATACAGTTTTGTGCTCCCACTAGTGGTTTTGGCATCTGCAGATGAAATAAAATTTAAATTGATATCAGTGCAATGGATGGAATTATCTATATCCCAGGAAAGGTTACATGTAGCAATTACAGATTGTCCATATCTAACATGTGGGGTTTTCAGGAAGGAACAAAATGGAGCAAGACAGATGAAATTATTTGGAACCTCAGGTGTTCAGGTCAGAGCACATTAAAAGACAGAGATTCGGCAGACATTAAGGATGGAGAATTTGGTATTTCCTACAGCTTTTTTACTATGTTGAGAGTCCAGCTTTAGTTGCAAAAATTAGGAAGGTGTCACTGAAAAACACTAGCAAAAATGCTGATTTCTGCTTCAGGGAGGCAGGTTTTTTTTAAGTCATTGGGAGTTTCTTGCTTGTGTGGTCTTTGGAAAGGGAAAAAAGTCATAAGACTGCAACAAAAAGGCTATGTTTACATTTGAAATGGAAGGACTTCACACCAGTTATGTGACAATACTCTACCTGACTTGTTCATTCAGAAAAAGTGGTGTCAGGACTGCTGTGTAAGTAGATAGATGATTTGGCTGGTGAGTTGGCGAGATGCTCCTGGTTGTCCTCATTGTCGTGGCCCTGTCAGCTGTAATCCATAGGAATCAATTACTTGTTAAAACAAGTCATATTTCATCCTTCATTCTTTTTGAATCTAATCTTGTTTTAGTTTGTTGGATGTACCAGATGATTGATGCTGTCACACTGCAGACAAAATCTATCATTCTGTTATTTTTATTCATTATTTTAGAAGCATTTTGGTTCAAGCTGGAATCTGAAGGAACGTTACACATTTTTTATATGGTTCACCTTAGTTATAAAAATAATCCTTCTAATTCTCAGTGATTCATTGGCAGATCCATTTCCTAGATATGGACCTAGAATTAATTAGTATGTTAGTTGTACCTGAATACGTCTAAAAAGACATGTGCTGTATTTCTTTCTAAACATGCGACAAGGAGAGATAAATGAATATATTGTCAAATACATGAAAGGAGATCAATTACGTTTAATCACAGGCATATTTGGCCTCATTTCATAATAAAAATTACAGACTAGTATCAGCCATTTACAACAGTTTCATATGATGTTGTGAAAAGCCTGTTGCACTGAAAAAATTTTTGAGCTCCTGAAATTTGAGAATGTATTAATGTCAGAGTTTTTACCTGTAAAGGTAACCTGCAAGGACTGTGCTCTGTTCAAATCAGGGCTGAGGTTTCAAAGCAGTATTTCAGTGATCTTGTATCATCCATGATTACTAGCAGGTCGTAAAATTATTCTAAAAAGGAAAGAGACTGACTTCTTGTATAGCATATGTTCTATTATATACTTTAGAAACAGATACTTTATTTTCAAGTCTACCTGACCTGAATTTAGTCTATATTAAATTATTTTGCCTGTGTAACAGGTCACAAGCTACTCCTGCTGAATCCAGAGGTATAAAGTCCAGCTTGGGGTGAAAATAATAACAGCTGAGCATGCTTGTTCCTTCAGAAAGCAGATGCAGAAGATTGTGTTTGTTACATCCACATGTGCTACATTATTTTCTCTTTCTGTGTTTAAACAGGCCTTGAATAGGGGCATCGCTGCTGTCAAGGAGGATGCTGTGGAAATGTTGGCCAGCTATGGGCTGGCATACTCCCTGATGAAGTTCTTCACAGGTCCGATGAGTGACTTCAAAAATGTAGGTCTGGTGTTTGTGAACAGCAAGCGAGACAGGACCAAAGCAGTTTTGTGCATGGTTGTGGCTGGCGCTGTAGCTGCTGTATTTCATACCTTAATAGGTAAGATCACTTCATGTCTAGTTAACGTGTCTTTTTTTGCCCATTCTTCAAACTGATTAATTTGTAGGCTGAATATTTAATTTGTAAGAGCAATATGAGATGAAAAAGGATGAAATCTCTTGGGCTGGTATCATGCCCATCCACACAGTTTGTGTTACTTTTTAAACAGTTTGTTAAGGAGCAGACTCCACCCACAGGGCTCTTCTGCCTGGCAGCAAAACACGCTGCTGATCTCTTTCAGTCAGGTATGCAGGCAAAACTTTGTTGAGGTTGGCAGGTTGGCTGAAGCTGATGGCTCAGTATTACTGTTGGGTAGTGATGATCATCTAGCAGTATCTGCTGGAATGGGCTTGGAAGGACTTCAAGATGTGCTTAGTAGGACTGTTTGTTTGGTGACATTATTGGTGTATTCCCTCTGTACCTTTTCCTTTGCTATTTACAAAACTCTAAGCAAGTAAGTGCCAGTATCCTCACTGAAATAGCAAGTACTACTCTACTACTGCTAGCCGTCATCCACTTCTGTTGAATAATTAATCTGTAAGTGAGGAAGTGGTTACTAAGAGCACTTTATACCAAACTGAGACCAGCGCTGTGAGTGTACTCTGAAACAAAGAAAGTACACAAGCAGACATGAACTGAACATAAAAAGTAAGGCAGCCACAGGATTTTCCAGTTTCTGAGAGCCTGGAGAAATGGGATATCAACTCAAGCATCAGCTACAGCAATAAAAAGCGATGTGACTTGGAAGACTTTTAACATCATCCTCTCCAAGAACTGCATCAGATTCTCGGCACCTTCTGGCTCATTCTACAGAGCTGAAACCTCTGGACCTCAGCAACGAGTAACAGGAGATGCTGGAGGAAGAAGCAGAAAGTGCATTGCATTGAGCAGGTAAAATCCTAAAAGCTAAGAGTTGAAAGGGATGAGAGGGGGGAGGTAATGTGGCAACCTATGGAGGCTCATGTTGGTTGACAGGCAGTAGCATTGAATCAGATGACCAGCAGGAGGGGGTCATTCCATCACAGAAAAATGGGAAATGCAAGTGTAATGGAAATATCATGAATTATTGTGAAATCACAAAGTGGCCTGGGCCCTAGGCAGCATTCAGTATCAGTCTGTTAGTATCTCAAGAGCAACATGTGCTGCAGCATGTGCATGTCTAGTGTAAAATAGACTACTGTAGACTAGACTAGACTGGGCTAGGGCAGTTTCAGTTCCTGCCTGAATAGGTACAAGATCCATCTGGTAAATTCAAATGCCCCCTGCTCTTACCCTTTAACATGCTGCGAGCTATTTTCACCAGCTTTATGTGCCTCCCAAGTGCTACAGTTTGTTTGGACCATCACATCTCTTATTTCACCACTCACACAGGAGCCCTGTGTTATTTACCTGTGTTCCATGTTAGGGTTTTAATAAATGCTTACAGTAATGGCTCACTAGTCATGGCAACTCTGTACCAGGGATAAGCTGTTGCTAATTTTATAAGCTGTTGCTAATTTTATAAGCTGAATCCATGCATTCAAGTTAATTTAATTCTGACAGCAATTGGTCACTTTCTCAATATGTTTATATTTGAGGCTTCTTTATTGAATCAGTATTATAAGCTTTGGGCCATTTGTACATTTGGCACTCATATTTCTTTGCTTAGAATATTTCTTCAGCCCCCAGAACTGTTCTTATACTTGCTCACTTGCTTTCCTGCCAGTGCTGGTCAAAGTTTTTGGCTTTTCCAGCTGGATGAAAACTTATTTTCTAGTCATCCAGTATTTTATTTTAAGATAGGATAGATTTTAATAAAATTTAAAGTATAACTATCAAATTTCCAGGTGAAAGACATAACTGGATTTTCCATGTGGGACTTCTTATTGAAAGGAGGTGTTTGGATCAACAGTTGGAAAACCTGACAGATAAGTTTCTTGCTTGTGCCTGGAAGTAGAGCCCTGCTGAGTTCAGAACTTCTGAAATGCCCTCTGCAGAAAAGAGGAATAAAAAGAAGTCTGTAATAACCATGCTTTAAAGTCCTGCATTAAAGGGCTATGCACTATCTTTCAGCTGTTTATGGTGACAGACTGCAAAATATTTTTTAGTATTTCAACTTGTCTATGCCTGAAAATATGCAAAGGCCACAGCAGAAACTGGCAGAGTGCCTGAGAGAATGGAGTTAGTCAGATTCTAGCACCAATTGCCTGGGTGATGTTGCCAAGTTCTATGTTCCAAGTTTCCTTTGAACATATTTCAAATCCTGACTATTCTGCTCTGACCCACAGATGCACAGCCTGCCTAGCAGGAGGAAGAAAAGGAGTCCAGTGGCAGGCATCCTCCTAGGACCAGCATCTACTCCCCAGCAGCTGCAAGCTTATCACAGCCTATCTACAGGAGACAAAAATACAGGGTACTGGTGCTCGGTGGATGAAAAAGAGAAACAAACAGCACTCAGGGGACTGAGTTTCTTCCACATGCCATGAATATAGGGCTAAGGAAGAAGACATGACTATCTGCCATGGACAGTCAAAGCCCAGGAAGAAACATGAAACAAAAAACCCAATGGAATAAGGAGTACCAAAAGTCAGAAGGAAGAAAACAAGTGGTGGTAGAAACACACTGACCAAAATGAATCACCACATTTCCAACTGTGATAGAGATTATTTGCAGTCTACACACAGAGCTCCTCACAAACAGCTGCCTCTACTAACTTAAAATATCAAAACAGACTGTTTCATCCACCTGACCCTTGCTTGATTGCTTCAGCACCAGCTCCTCACTACTGCTTCCCCACTGGGTCTCACACAGTCTTCTGTAGGAGTGACTGCCTGAGCTAAACCACTCGAACTCACAGTTGCAAACTTTGGGCCCCTAAGTCATCCCCCACCACATTCCTATGAACATCTGCAAAGTCCTCACCAACAGTTCCTATCACTTCCCTGTACAGGTATCAGTAAGAACTGAGAACCAAGTTGACCAAAGGGATTAGAAACCATATTTTCATCCTACTTATAATGCTGTTACAAACCTTGGTCAGTACAGTATTCCTGGATTTTCAGGATTCATGTGTGATCCAGAAATAGAAGATAGTATGTGCTGCCTTCCTTCCCTTGGGCTTTTTTGAGGGCAGCTGCTGCCACCAGTTTGTGTTTCCTGGTTCACTCTGTAGCCAGGGTCTAACATGTCTTGTTATTTCAGAGATTGGCATTTTAATGACTGTAAGAGAAGAGATTCAGAATGCTAAGCCTGTCTGTGCATATTTTTGACATCTTACTAAATTGCCAGCTTGACAGAGGAGAAAAGTAATTTACATAACGTTATGCTAACGTAACACATTTCTTAGTGTTGCTGGTAAGCCCTCCATACTGAGTCCTTTTAACACCAGTGTCATGAAGGACATGCACATTTTCTTTGGCAATAAAATAGCATTATTCAACTTTTCACTAGTTTATTGAGAAATAGTATACTGAGAAAGTTTATTTCCTTTTGAATAACTCTCTGAGGTTCTAAAAAAGACAAAGCAGAAGTTACTTAGAGGAAACATCCTCTTTGCTTAAGGAGACATCTTTAACTGGTGCCCACTATACCTGATTAAGAACTACATGATGGATCATTGTCATCATCAGGAGAAAAAGGTTGGAACTTTAGTAACCAGTCAACTTCAGTATAGGTTAACTTCAGTAATCCATAGCAGATTGGATGGACAAGACATGAGTGATTTCTTTTGTGCCCATTTATTACTAATAGGGTAGTGGGCATGGGCCACTCCAGCATAGACTGCACAGGGGAAAAACTTAGCAGTTTCTAGTAATTCCTCTGATACTTTTGAACTTCCCACATTTATAGTCAGTGCATGGACATGAAAGATCTGCATAAGAAATATGACATGGGTGTAATCCCACCAATTCCAGTGTAACATTACTGCAGTTTTATGGAGACTAGGAGTTTCAAAGTGGGTTATGACAAGCTGACATGTTTCTTCCAGTCAGCCTTGTTCTGACATGCCCACAGTACTGGCTCATATGAAACATTTTGCCCTGGAAAAAATTGATAGCACAGGAACACAAATCAGAATATAATACAGGCTTGCTTTCCCCCCTCCCCTTCCTAAATGAAAATTAAATGTTATTGTTAAAAATTAGTCCTATTTTATCTTCACATGGCTATTGTTAAAGCAGCAACATGCTTCCCTGCCTGCCCTAACCCTTCTGCCATAACAGGGGCAAAAGTACTTCTCAGCAAAGTATTCAGGGCAAAGGAAGAAACCCTAAGACCAAAGCACTTTTGGATAACAATAACTGGGGATTAGTAAAAACAGGCAGATTTTGAGACTAATGAGGTGTTGGCTTATCTGAAGATATTTCAGATACCAACTGTAGTGGATAGTTTAGGGAAAATCAGCTAATGCAATTTTGGAACTAGATCTGAGCACAGAAAAAGGTGATTGCAGTAATCAGTCCGCATTAAGATGCTGTTAGCTGTTTTGGGTTTTTTTAATTCATTAATTCACTTAATTCATTAATATAAGTGAAAAGAAATCACAAAGCCTTAAAAACTCTAATCATCTGGGCTTTCATAAGGGAGGCGCAGGCTTTTTGTTCTGTTTTAATCGGGCTAATCAAAGACATAAATAAATCTATATACCCTGTGCCATCTCCCAATGAAGTTTTGCCATTCAATTTTATTTTTTCACATTGGTATTCTCCTATCTGTCCAAATCACTTGGTTAGAGCATGGTGTTAATACCACCCGGTCATGGATTTGATTCCCATATAGGCCATTGATTTAAGAGTTGGACTCAAAGGTCCTTGTGGATCCTTCCGACTCAGAATATTCTGTGAGTGATTGAGAAACTCCTGATCAGCAGCAGTCTTGGCCATGTGAGCCATCTTTCTGACAAGCAGCAGAATAGAATTTTTACTTTTCAAGTCTTCAAGTTCATTTTTAACAATGGCAGTAAATTATGAAAATGGAACGTGTCTAAAAAAAACCTAGTTTAACCCAAAACCATTTTTTTGGTATTTTTTTCCTCCAGTAAAGCTAGTATTGACATATGTGTCAGGAAGTACATAGTATCACTTCCTGTGAGTGTTTATTTTTTTTTTTAGTTTATGATTTAAGTATAACATCCTCAATAGTAGTCACCTCCAAAATAACTATAGTACAGCAATTTGTCTGATACTTCTGGCGTCATTAAGAGTGTGTTCAGTTGTTTTAAGAATGTGTGATGTTTATGTGGTAGTAATTGGCTTGTTAGAGAAATTGGTGTAGGGAAGAGAAGATCCAATTAGGCATGCATGTGATTTCACTGACATGTGAAATAGTTGGCCCTTTTAACAATAAAGGTTTAAGCTTATCCATTACAATTTTAAAACCAAAATCACAAGTGCAACTAGACTTTTTTTTGATGGGAGGAAGAAAAAAACCCCTTAAAGCTAACAGCTCTCACTGCTGCTATCCCTAGAAATCTGGAGTGCTATGGGCTGTGATGGTATAAGTCCCTTGAGAGTGTCCTGCCAATAAACTACATCCCTGTGGTGAACTGTTTGTTTCTAGAAGTGAGAGTAGTTTTCTGTGATAGTAAACTTAAAAAAAAAACCAACCTCAATTGCATTTATCCCAAAAAATTACTTATTACTCACTTTCTAAACACTTTAAAAGTCTCATGTAAAACAAGTGAAGTGCATGGAGAACACGAAGTGACTTCTGCAGCATCCTGTGCTTCTAGCACTGCACTGCTGGAGGAGGCTCCTCTACAGAAGCAGGTTCCTCAGCACATGGACTCTGATTCCATCAGTCCCTGTGTGGAGGATAAGGTGGTGCGTTTACTCTGGCAGGTCTTAAGTTTTTCTGCAGAAGTAACTTCAATAGAATCTAAGAGAGTGAATGAATTAATGAATAAATCTGAACCCCTCACACGTGGCTTGCCTCACACACCTTCCTGATTTTCTTCTTCGTTGAAATAAGCTGATTCAGAAGCATCCATGTACTGCCCTACTACTAAAGCAGCTTTGCACAAGGAATTATCATGCAAAAATCCGTGCATAGCAGAGTTTTCAAAACACTGAGCAAAGATTGATGTATGAGTATTAATGCAAAAATAAAATGAGGCTGTGTTTAATGTTTGATTGAAGAGTAATATACACTTGAACACTTAAGGAGCTAAACTGGCCTCCTTAAACTGAGAAAAAGTTACAGTCCTAATTTAAATTTCTTCCTCATCCTCCTTCAAAGGGAAACAAGGCTGAAAGTGCCGCAGGAAGATGGCTAAGCAATTTGGGATTTGCTGCGTGCACTGAGAGACCATGAGCCTAACGGTCAGAGTTCAGATAAAAGACATATAGGTAGAGACCAGCACAGGGAAAGGGGAAGTTTTCAACATTCTTGGCATCTTTGGGGCAGTCCTGGTTATCTGGAATGAGGCTTGCCTCCCAGTGCTGTCATACCACCTCCTTCTCTTTTGCTATCTTGTTTACGCTGTCTTGTTCAGTGTGTGTGTGTCCTTTCAGTTTTGTTAATCATTTAGCTTCTGTATTCCTAAGCCAACAGAAAACAATGATGACTTAAACTCCTCTTTAATTGTTTCCAAATACTGTTTATGAGTTATGAGACACAGTTTTATGCTAAAAGTATTGAATTGGATGACTGGTGTTAGCATTTGTCAATCCAACTACAAGACCTGCCTGCATGAAAAGGATAACTTTCCTGAAATGCTCTACATGAAGATCTGTGCGAAGATGATAGAGTTGTTATAAATGAAAAATCAGATAGATGTTCACATTTGAAATAGTTATCTGAGCAAATACTCAAGTGAGAGAAAACCGAGGTAAGGTTCCCCAGCCACAAGTAATTCTGCCATTAGTTGTCTTTGGAGGTTGACTTTACAGCCTAATCATTCTTTTAACAGCTATTACAAGTGTATAGAGGAACTTAAGTAATGATATTCAGGTCTAGAATATAGTTTATAAAAGGTTAAAAACTATTTGGATTCTTTAATTTTGCATATCATGTATGTCTCTGTATTCAGAGACTGCAGTCACAACTGGCTCTTCATTATTCCTGATTATGGGGAGAACTCTGGGGTTATTAAAACAGCTGGATAACATGGGTAAAACAGAATCATAAACAGTTCTTTAGAGAGATGTGTGGCAAGTCCCTGCATCTGATCTGTCTTCAACCCAACACCTTGGGAAAAGAGACCTGGCAAGAGGCGTGTTGCCTGACACTAAAAGTTCTTGTCTTGGGTTGAAACAGAACAGGGAAATAACATACTGGCAATCAGAAGTGGGAACCCTCTGATTTCCAGAGATGCCCTTTTCTGACTTGTGGCTTCTGAAGTACTAGCTGTAGATAAGGAAGGAAACTAAGGCTGGTTGAGGCTGCCCAGGGACTGCACAGCAAAGCTCACAGAGCCCTGGCAGGTCCCAGCAGAGTAGGGAAGAGGTATAGTGAATGTGACTTTTTGCATGCCTTCACAAATCATAGTATCCTTTTACAGCTTTGGGCAGGTTTAGAGGTAATGTCATGAGAATGCAGTGATAGTAGATGGTTTCAGCATTTATAAGGCACTATATCCTGTGAAATGCACAATGCCTGGTGAAAACAGCTTTTCTAACAAAGAGCCTTGATTTAGTGATTGGGCAGTATATTTTCTGGAGTACCAGTGTGTTAATTTTGCAAACAGATGTGGCATTTACTATACCTATCTCCCAATCCAGCCATTTGTTATCACTCCTCTGCCAAAGGTTACTTTAAAAAGAAACATGAGGGCACTTCTTAGTCATAAACAGCAGCTGGTAAGGCTGTAATATCCTGAAGCCCTTGCAGCTATTTGCTAAGTGGATGTGTGTCTGAGCTCCAAGCCATCATAGCCTTTCAGGTACTGCTGAGTATCTCACCTAGAGTTCATATGTATCTTTATTTTTCATTCCTATTCTTGTGTCTCTGCAGCTTATAGCGATTTGGGGTATTACATTATTAATAAGCTGCACCATGTTGATGAATCAGTGGGAAGTAAAACTCGGAGGGCCTTCCTTTATCTTGCTGCCTTCCCTTTTATGGATGCCATGGTGAGTGCCTTATTCAGAACTCAATTTTAATATTAATATTATGGTTTTTGTGGCCTTAGTTCACAAAATCTGTTACCTGATGGGAAACTGAAGGTGTGCAGAAGGAGTGTGTGTCCTTTGCAAGCAGTAACTTCGGATATACTTGGAATCATCATCTCCTGCTGCATGGAAAAAGCCTCTGGGTGGACTTTAAACATCCAGAGGTCATGACAGATGTCAAAAACCTCAGCTGCCTTGTTAGGGCTACTGTATGTGCATGTTGTAAAGCATTGGTTATCTTGTGATGATTTGGACTGCAATCCCAGATCACTTGCAGAGCTCATGAGGAATGAGCTCAATATTATCTTAAGGCAAGTTTTTTGAAAAGATATTTCATCAGTTTTTGCAAGCCCAGCTAAGTCCAGTATATCTCAAATGATTGGGCAAGAGAGACACACATGGGGTGCCCTGCTGTTTCCCGGATCACCAAGCTCACTGCTCATAGCCTGCACAACATAAAAATACGGCATTTCTCTTCAATGCCTCTACTTCTTTGTAAAATTGGTAAAGGATAACCTTCTCATGGCAGTGCCTTCACCACTCTCTCTGCCTTTTTGTCTTCTTGAAAGAGTAGATGATAAGAAGTTGGATCATTAAGTTTTCTTTTCCAGACGGGACACGTTATAACTCAGTGGGCCAATGAATATTACACTACAGAGGTGCGTCCAACTGATGAATGGGAATCCACATTTTTTTCCCTTGGATTATTTATTATGATGATCCATCCTGTGTAGCATCTGATTTATGAAGGGGTGATGTCTTATTAGATCTGCTCAGAAATTTCTATACAGTCTATACAGAATTATTCTCATTCTCTTTGTCAGCCCTGGCAATGAGGAACTGAATGCAGCTGTGCTTACATGTTTGCCCTGGTTAACTCCAGGTACTGCTGGTGGAAAAAGAGTTTTGCAGGTTGTTTGTGTGCAATGTAACAACCAGAAAAGAGCATTCTGGGACCTGAAATCATTCACAATATCATAATCACTTCCCAAACTTTTCTCTGGCTTTTTTCAGGCATGGACCCATGCTGGGATTCTGCTGAAACACAAGTACAGTTTCCTAGTGGGATGTGCCTCCATCTCAGATGTCATAGCTCAGGTAAAGGCTCCTCCTAAAAGTCACTGTTGCCGTTGTGTTATGGACCAGATGCTTTCCTAAACAGGAACTCTGCTGTGCAGATAGTCTCTCTATCTCTTCTCTCTCCTCCATGATCAAGACACCAGAAGAAGTAATCCTGTGTGCTGTTCTCTGGCTGTTTGTCCATCATGTGATTTAGGATGGTCTCACTTGTCTTGATCAAGTCAGTCCCAAACCAATGTCAGGAGAAGAAAACCAGGATTGTTTGGGCTAAGGTCATGCCCTTCAGCACTTACATAATCCTGTTTCATAAGGGCAGAGAAACAAATTATATACATATATATGTGTGTGTGTGTGTGTGTGTGTGTGTACATGTGCTTCTGCAAAACAGAAAGGTCAGGCAAAGAGACCACTGGCTGCTTCCAATCCCGATGCTGATGGAGTGCTTTGAAAGATACCTTTCTCCCTTTGTACATTCTCCCCCCCAACCTTCACACAGCTACAATGAAATCCTGAGGTGAGAGGTGAAGGTTTCATTCTCCAGTTCATCCGTCAGTTTTGCACATGCTGTCTAATCCAGTGAAATGAAGTGGTGTAAGCCATCTTCTGAATGCCAGTACAGCACTATTCTTGTTACTGTTCTAAGAAATGAAGGCTGAGAGCTGCAGCAGAAAGTGCCTGTGGTGATAGCCTCTGGGTGATGCGGACAAGTCTAATGTTTCTGAGCTTTCGTTTGTGAGGGAGCTGTTAACTATCGTGTTGCTTTGTACCAGGCACACTGAAAAAACAACACCCATACACAATGCTGATGGCCAGTGTTGTAGCATTTGAAAACCAATATACAGCCCTCTTTTGAAAGCATGTATAAAAATACTACAAAATGGAGAGTCCCAGCACTTGTAAAGGAGTTGCTTTATTGCCCTATTACCAGATGAATGGTGTAATGACTGGATTAGAAAGAGGATAAAACAGCACAACATCAAAGGAAATACAAAGTTAACAGCACTTGGTTCAATTTTCCAAAGCATTTTCTTCCCAATAAGTGTAAGGAAACTGTAAGCCAGGTTGAACCAGTCAGCTGCTACTCTGTTTGGCAGGTCTGCCTCAATACAGTACTGCTCAAAATCTTTGAAGATAATACCAATTACTGTAAATGACCTTAACTCTCAGGATCTTCTCTTGTTCTGATGTGACTTACAAAGTTTGCTGACCCTGGGTGCATGTCATGTCATACACAGCTAAATATAGAATCAAATTCTTATTTTGGCCATGCCCTTTCAACAGCAATTGGTGAGTGGGATGCCATGGTTGCGAAGAATAAAACACCTGTCATCTTCTCTCAACAAAATATTACACAGAACAAGAGCAAATCCAGAAGACAAAAAGTTGAGACTCCATATCCAGGAACTCTTTACAGCAACATCAGTTCCCTACCCAGACAATAGGTGCACAGGCCAATTCTCCTTGGATAGTTTCATATACATATTCTTTGTGACTGACTTTGCTTCTGTTTATTGAAGAACAATGTTTTTGTAGGTTTCAAAGGAGCAGTTTTGCAAACTGTAACAAGCCCTGTGGCCTGCCTCAGAAACATTTGCAGTGTGTTTTTTCTTAACTAGTTCTTGACCTCTATCAATGAAGGAGAGAACCTGCACCTGAACAATGTGTATTGTATTTCTTGGAACTCACTTGAATGCCAGCATGTTCTGGCAGAGTTGTCTTGATTCTGCTCTTCACAGCACCAAACACAGTTGACTTTCTAGTTGTGCTCCTCATTTGGAATTTAAGAGGCATGTCACCCGCTCTGTACTTAACAAAGAGAATAATATCATATTAATCAATTCCTTTGCATTTTATGGACTGAGCACTTAGTCTTAAGAGGCTGTCTTATGAGCCCAAAATTATCCATTTCATTTACATCAATGTGGCACTCAGCTGAAGAGCAAATAATGAAATACTGAAATTTCATTCAAAAAAAAAGAAAATTAGGTTGATACAAGACATCTTGCTCATAAATGTTGAAGTGAATACTTTAAAACATCTGGCTTTTTAATGGCCACCACCATTCCTCCACCAAAAAGAAAAATAGTAGGACTTAGAAACTGACCATAGAGGCATGCTTCCAGCCTTAGCAGATACCAGAATAGAACATTCTCCTGGGAAGGGTGAGACTCAGCCACATGCTTGCTGTCAGACCTTGCCAGACTTTCATGCTAATGTTGTCCTATTTATGGCTCCTCATTTGACACCTGCCTAACCTTCAACTACTGTTCAATAGAGTATGAAATTAACTCTTGTTCTTCTCCTTGTATGACCAAATGCTGGGGGATCCTCACTGAAGTTTCTAATGTCACAATCTCAAAGTCAGACAGGTACTGTAGTCACTCATGGGTTTTTGTTCAGGCAGACTAGCTAGGAATCAGGCAAGAGATGTTTTGGCCCTAAAGAAACATGCAGACAAATTATTGATCAATTATTTGTTCATTCTGCAGGTTGTTTTTGTAGCCATTTTGCTTCACAGTCACTTGGAGTGCAGGGAGCCTCTTTTGATCCCAATTTTGTCATTATACATGGGAGCACTTGTCCGATGTACCACGCTATGCCTCGGATACTACAGGAACATACATGATGCTATTCCTGACCGAAGTGGGCCTGAAATGGGGGTATGTCTTAATACTTGCACTTTTTCAGACTCAGTCATTTTAAACTTGCGAGGTTTTGTGTTATAATCCTGTATTAAACCACTATACATGAAGGGCCTTCTCTCTGTCCTGCAAGAAAACACATTCTCACTTAAAGAGTCATGGTAGAAGCTATTCCAGCAACAGTACACATGAGACAATGACTTCCATGATATGGATATACTGTCTACTGAGCACCTCTGTACTCAGCTGTAAGGCAGCACAGCATGAACTAAGTGAATGCCTTAGTTCACATAGAAGAGTATCTCAAAATTTCTCTTTTTCCTCAAATGTTGTGTTGGTTTTCATATACCTTTTTCTGGTAGTCAGAACAAATTATGCAAATAGATACCTTATGCATTATTTATTGAGATCCATGACACATCTTCTTTTGAATCAATATTAATAACATGAGTGATAATATTTTAGACTCCTCCTATTGAAAATTATTGAAATTAATGTACCAAACCGACAATGTGTGGGAAAAGCAAAAAACCTTTCCTTGTGCTTTTGGTCCTGTGCCACATATTTTTTAACAAATACACTTCATTTTTTTATCCTCTGTTTCAGGGAGAAGCTACAATAAGGAAGATGCTCAGTTTCTGGTGGCCTTTGGCATTAATTTTGGCAACTCAGCGAATAAGCAGGCCCATTGTCAACCTTTTTGTCTCACGGGACCTAGGTGGCAGTTCTTCAGCCACGGAGGTATGAAAATCAGTGCTCTCCATACTGCAAATGATGGTTTACATGATGTAGCTCCATGTTTCATTTCTCAGCCACGCTGACAAAAAAAAATTGTCTTAAGTACATTTCTGCTTAATGCTTTTTTTTATACTTGAAAAGAAAACTGCCTGGATTTTTACCATGAGCCTTTCTGCCAAGTCTAGTGGGACCTCACCCTGAACAAGACCAGTAGATTTTTTTCACTGACAATGCCTGCATCCCAGGTTTCTGTGCTCTACGTATGTTTGTTCTGGAACATTCAGATCCCAGAAATTTTAGGACAGTCACCAGTATGTTCTGCTCTTTCCTGTCATGAACATTTTATGGCTATGCAAACTGATGTGAAACTACTGTTGACAGTCAATGCATCACACAGAGTAGTGTAGAGATATAAGAAAGCACGTTAAAAAATCTGTTTTCTGATAGGGGTATGAAATGCACCACGTTTCTCTTGAGGAATTTCAGATTACTCCAGTAAGTCCCCTACAGCTATTGGGAGCCAGACTTTTGATTGTAATGCAGAGCCTTCACCAATGCTCACCATCAGGTGACCTATTCTCTTAAGAAGTCTGGGGGGCTTTTGCTGCCATTTTCAGTGGGAGGATGTCTAGATGCACGTAGACATTATCAAATCTATCATGTTTTCTTTGTAGGAAAAGCAAAGCTGTGAGATACTAAATGGAAAGGAAAATATAAAGAACTGTTGTTAATTTGTTGTATGTGATACTGTGTACTTCACTCACTCAGGAGTTGCCAGAAATTTCAAATAAACAGTTGTGGAAGGAACACTTAGGAAAAAATGCTTTTATATGAGGAAATCAGGGATCAGTCAATGCATTAACAGAGGCTTCTGTACAAAAGGAGCCAGAATGAGTTAGCAGAGATCAGATTTGGATTTCTAGGTGACTTTCATCTTCAGATGAATCAGATGAATTTCATGGCTTAGTCATCTGCATTTTGTTGCTATTAGGATGATTTCAAATACATGGTGATTTGTTGGCAGTTCTACACTAACATTAATGGTCATATTTCGACTTCCTTTGATATATGAAATAAATGCCTCTGAAAAGGGAGGTGCTAGCAATAGAGATAACATCAGTGTCTGGAGCATCAGTAACCACAGATTTATAGGTCCCTTTTTCAATAAGATTGACAACTTTCAGTATGGGTGCTGTGAAGGACTAAACTGTAGCACATTCGTGAGGATTGCAAGTCCACTTGCATTGTCCACTCTCCACTGCTTTTGTTTAGACTGCCAGCACAGTTATAGGTATTGTGCTACTTTTTCAGGGGTGGCTTTTATGGGGGACTTTTTCACCTGTCAAATATAGGTTCTAGATACTTAGGAAAGGTTACATGCATGTATTTTGGGATCACACCAATTGAGGAAAAATACCGAAAAAAAAGTCGCTGCATAAAAATTGTGGTAGTGAAATACTTTTTTCTTTAATAGGTACTGCGTCTTTACAGTCTTTTTGGACTTCAAATATCTTTTGTATACCTTATTTGATTTAACCTAGTTAGGTTTCATACAGATGGAAATTCTGCTAATAATACAGTAATGGAAGGGTGTGCAATTAAAATGGGTACTGTCTTAAAATTTCAATTTGTTTTATTTGAACCAATTACTTTTTCGAGGTACATTAAACATTATTAAAGCTATTATTCACAGGGAAGGATCTATCCCACTCTCTTCCTCTCTGTGGATATCACTACATTTCCCCCTCTTTAAACAGCACAGGGAACAAATTATCTTCTACTGAGTCCTTTGTTTGTATAGGTCTTCTAAGCAAACAGAGACAGTAGTTACATTTATAGTGGGAAAATGGACTCAGATAACCAAGAAAATATACATCAGAAGTTTAGATGTGAAACAGAGACAGCAGTAGTTAAAAAAGGTCTTTCTTAAATCTGTCATTGCCAGATGTAGAGAATTTAGGTGGATTGTAACAGATCTGAATTTGCAGTCAAAAGGCAGTCAAGCACTTTGATTTCTAGAATTAAGAGGGTCAGGCAGTTCTCAGAACAGATGCATCCTTTAGCTCTAAGGACTAGAAAACTTGGAGTGACAGTAGATTTACAAGCAGCTGCAGGAAGAGCTTCCTACATGAAAGACATGAACTTCAGCAATCAGGAGTATCACCAAAATCTTTCATACATTACCATGTAGAAAGCTTGTCTTTGGTGTACCTCTGTGACTGTACTGATAAAAGTGCAAAAGGGCCTAGTTTTACATTTCGGGCAGTCATTTGTTTCTCAGGATAAAAATGTCCGTCTGGAATTATTCTTGTTTGTCATTCATTGGGACAAGTGGGGTTTTTTTGTCTTGCAAGTGCCTTCTGCCCGAGATCTGTCAGATTGATGTCCAAAGTCAGTGAGGTGCTGAGGCTCACTGGCTCGTAGTCTGTCTGTCTTACTTAAAGCTGTTTTACTTATGAATATCGAGTAAAATGTATATGAATTAGAATTACTCAATGTGATCCAAAGCTATTGAGAGCTGTAAGGCATTCAGCTATTCAGGTATCTCTAAGTAAAATAACTCAAGAGCAATGTGGGAGCTATTTGGCTGGCTGAGGAGTGCACCACAGCTCAAGTTAACTATAATCCCGAAGTATCAGAATGATGATGAAATTACAAAGATGAGTAATGTAGCTTCATGGCACAAAGATTTCATAAGATTAAAATGCCTGGTGAAATGATGGCCATTCTGATGGTCTTCGTGAAATAAAGAGCCTCCATTTGGTTGTCTGGTTTCTCACTGTGTCAAGTTCAATGTGGTGATATTGGTAGAAAGTGGCACTGTATGTTAGTTTAACTGTTGTGATCAAAGGTTTGAAGTTCATGCTTTCCTGTCTCTGTTCATAGGCGGTGGCAATTCTGACAGCTACATATCCTGTGGGACACATGCCGTACGGTTGGCTGACAGAGATCAGAGCAGTGTACCCTGCTTTTGACAAGGTGAGTGTCCCTGTAAGGGGTGTAATAAATACCTTTGTGTGGTTTTGCATGTGTGATCCTCCTTGTTCTCTCTGTTTGTTGTTCTACTGCTAGGTTTTTTTAAACTCCTAGTTAAAATTAATTAGCTTTTAGTGGCTTCAAGCTGTTGTCTGATTTATGATTTTAGCCTTAGCTCTGTGTTACAAGGTATTAAGCTGCCTTTTGAATAGATAGGTGTTGTATTTTGAAGGATTAATAAAGTCTTACTTTAAAAAAGTTTTAAAAGGAGCTACATAGCTAATGAAGTGATTTCTCAAAAAGTGTCATCACCAAATGAGCAAGCTCACATCTCTGCTCCAGATTTTGCAGTATCTCTCAAGTGAGTTTGGATTCATTCACTTACGTTAATATTTAGCAAAGGGTGTTTCATAGACTGACATTAACCCTGATAACATACATTCTTTTAGTAGTACTGACTTTGCTGACCAAGGCTATGAAGATTTTCTTTGATAAATCATGTAATTATGTAAGAATGCACAGACTACTTCTGGAACTGAGCACAGAGTAAATATATTTAAAAAATATTTTTGCTGAGTCACTTTTTTTGGCTCTGATTTAGAACTGGCACTCACTAGTCCATATGTCATGAAAGAACAGTCCTGTGATTCTGGAATTCAAATGCTATATCCTCTCCTTCCCTTTATTTACCAATTAGTAACTGAACTTTTTGGTTCCAAATACTCATGAAAAATATGTTTTCTTGCTCTGTTTTATTTAAATGGAGAAAACCATGTTTGATACCATCCACCATATTTCCAAGGAGAATATAAAACTGAAACAAAGTCAAATCAGTCACAACTTCCTAACCTGCCTGTGTACAGCTAAACTGACCTGTCAAATAAAATACCACATGCAGGCTTTTGCAGAGGTCATGCTGCTGAAAAGGAACTGCAGATGCAAACCAAATAAACTGCAAGATAAAAATAGTTTGGGTCAGGAAACACAGGGGCTGCTAACCTCATTTTAGATGAACCTCAGTCAAATACACTATTACCAAGCAATAGTAGCAGGTCTCATTTTGCTGGTGGAAGATTGCGGCTTTTGTGACATTTCCCTACAGAAGATGTGCTGACAGCTACAGTGGTGACAGGATTGGGCCATGATTTGTCAATTTGTTTATTTCAGTTAAAAGGTTTCTCACAGGGCTCTTGTGGAATGATGTGAGGCAGAAAATGATAGCGTAAGGTACAGCTGAGTATAGTTCACCTAACTGCTGAAAAAGTACATATTGGAAATATTAATTCCATATTTTAAGAGTGATTTGGAATAAAATGTGCAAAGTGAAGTAGTAGCAGTATAAAGGGTATCTCATCCCAGCAACCATGTATGTAAATGCCTCCATCGTACCTTTTAGACAATAAATACCAAACCTGAAACCCACAGTGGGAGGAGTTTTTTTAGATTGCTATGAGAATTGCTTTCCCCTCAGTCACACATCATCTGTGTGTCACCACGCCTTTCAAAAGCTTTGTTTCCTTAAACTAAGGCTTTCTCAGGACAGTCCGAATAGAACCACTTATTATTTATGGACCCTGTAAAGCCTCCATTGTAATTTTCAGATGCCAAAACAGTGTGTATGCATGCAAACTACCATGTTTTTTTGTCAGTTGCTCAGAAACCTAGCAGTGCTGAAGGCTATCAGAAGCACACTGACTCATGGGATGAGGAATACTGAGAGTATGCCCCTCTTCAGTGGCTCCATGGAAGTCAGATTCTTGTCTTCACAGGGGAATCGTTACCTCTCTTCACATTCCTAGTTCAGTCTTTTATGAGACTCTGTGTCCAGAGCAACCTCATGGCCTAGTAGTTACACTCAGGTTGAAGGTTACTACTGATATTTTGAAAGTAAACAGGCATATCCTAGTTCTGTGCTCTGCATGCTGTTTTATATGGTGATAATGCCATTACTTTTCATTTACTGTGCCACCTGATTCAGAGCAATTCTGAGAAGATTTGCAAACACTATTTGTCTACATGGGAATTTTACTGCATGGGAATGGATATTCTTTTTTTTTTGCTCCAGAATCCACACAAAGTTTTGTTCCAGGAAATAAATAGAGTTAGAAACAAAGAGTACATGGTGAAGAGTTAGAGCGAAGGGCAGAATAAGACAAAGACAGAGATAGCAGTGACGAGGTAGGAATGAATGAGAACACTTTTTCTTAGTAGCCCTTTTGGACAGCTTGATGTGGGTTTGCTTCCCTTCCTTGTTATTTTAGCCTTGTTAGAAAGTTGAGCCATTCAACAAGAAGTTTGACTAAGCACTGTTGAGTGATGTAAGCAAGGCCTAGCCTCACATATATAAAAACTAACAGTAGCAAAGTATATAATCAGAAACACAATTAATAGGAATAGATACGTGACAAAATGTTTGCAGAGATTTTTCCTAACGTGTTCTCAGAAAGGTCACACATGGGAGTGGCTTCCAGCTTCAGGGTCTGGGTTGCCTACTTGCATCTTCATGCACCTAGACTTCCAAGCATCTATTTGGTCAGGAGCATGGGGCCATCTAGGTGCATTTGCAGCACTGATCAGAACGAAAAGCCTTAAGTAGCAAAATTCCATCAACCACCTGAAAAATGGTGTACCTTTCACATAGTTCACGTTCGGTTTGTCAACTCCCAAGATGTGTTTGCCTCAGTTCTGTTCCTATTATGAGTAACTTCAGTAAAGGAGGCTGACCATGTGACAGATACTGCTGTTCTACCTGAGTTATTCCAAGGATACATAAATGTAGTACTACATGGTTTTATCAGTGGGTTTACAAACTTGTGTATCTCAAACAGACCTAGAGTAAATGCAATAAATGACCCAATGGATGCTACAGGCATCCTAATGGTGCCCTGCTTTGATATCCCATCCTCCCCTTTCACAGACCATTTAATTTGTTTTTATATGTTCCCTTGGGCAACTTAAAAACTTCAGCTTCATTTGCTATGTTAGACATTTGGAAGGCTTTTGTTGTTTTAAATAAAACTTTGCTGCCATGTGAGTACGGAGCCCATGTTCAAGGTAGAACATCTAATAGTCCTAATTATGTTCTGTTCATTAAACTGCATTAACAGAGCCAGCTGTTCCAGGAGCTTTGTTTATATTACCTACTTGTCTAATTGGACCAGTAAGGATGCTTGCTTTGGTGATTTGGTACCAATTTGTGGTGAAAGGGAATGAAAACCCGTTTTTCCTGTGAAAACATGCTACCAACTTTACACTAAGGTTAAAAATTATGTGGAGTTACCTCAGAAAGAGCTATCAACTTTTTTCAACACTGAATTTGTTAAATAGGACTCATTAGAAAAGTAGGGAGATTGCACAGCCCTTCGGTGACCATAGAAGCACTTTATGTCAGTTTAAGAGAAAAATGTTCTGTAGTGGTGCAAAGTACTCAGAAAGCTCTAGGGTAAAAAGCAAACAAGCAAAGTCAGACATGGACAGGCACAGACAGTCAGGTCCAATTTGTGACCCTGGTGCTGTCAGCCTCCCGGTAGCCTGGAGCCCAGCTAATGCTCACTATCTCTTTCTTTTACCCTAGAATAACCCCAGCAATAAATTGGTGAACACCAACAGCACCGTCACAGCAACACATATCAAGAAGTTCACTTTTGTTTGCATGGCATTGTCCTTAACGGTAAGAAACTTTTGTTCAACTCTGGTTTTCATTTCAACCAGAAGATTGTCTCCTCTACCTAATGCTAAAAGTACTAGGAGTTCAAGAAAGATGAGTTGTCTTTTCTTGTGAAGCTCTCTTGCTTTTATCTGAAGAAGTGAGTGTGATCATAGTACTGGAGTACTAAGAAAATCAGCTGTCATTAACTCAGGCTAGATATCTAAAAGGCCAGTTACTTCGTTTAATTTTCACTACTTTTCATTTCAAATCAGCCTCCACATGCAAGAAGATACCAGAGATCTGTGCTTCTTTTCATCTTTTTTTTGTTTATTTCTTTAAATGAACTATACTTCTAGTAACCAAGGTGTCAGGAAAACAAAAGAATGCATTTGTGTCACATGCAGTGGGATGGCAGCCTGTCTCTGGGTGTCCTCCATTTACTGTGAATGGTGGGAAAGGCAGCATGAGTTGAAACTGCAGTAGCTGTTCCCTGCAGCCTTTCATGGCACTGGTTTTTCATGTGGGAGTACTTTCATGCATGTTGGCTCTGTTTGCTCTCTAACTGAAAAGGGCAATCTCAGAGACAGCACCGACATTGACAGAAAAATCTAAAGCCTTGTCCATGCTAGGAAGTGGTGCATGGGGGTCACACTTAGGGAGAAATTTTGCTGAACCTGCAGGGTTTCAGAATGTCCAGCTTGTACACATCCGTATAGTGCATCTTCCCCGAGAACACTGTTCCTGCACAAGTCTTCTTAGCAACAAACAGGCAGGTTTAAGAGAAAACTCCTACAGCTGGTGGGGATCATGGCAAATAATGGAGCAGACGACCAGGGTAAATCTAATGTCAGTTTCTAGTTAGGATGGATTTATATTAGTGCTTGTGGCCTTGACATTGTCTTTCCTTAGTAGCTGTACTAATAGGACAAAAGCAAAGGAGAACCTAGAAAATAGGTTTTTCACAGAGAAAGTCCTTTGTAACACTGGAAAAGTAGTTGCGAAAAGCAGCATTTGTTTTAGGATACAATGCTGAGAGTCCTACAATTGAATTTGTTCATACCCCAGGCAGTTTTCTTTTTATCCTCAGTGTTTCATGCTTTGCTTTTTAATTCTCTTCTCTCTTCACATACTTACTGTTGAGTAACTGAATGATGACAGAATTTCTCTATCCCTTTCATTTTAGTGTAAAACTTTTTGGCTGAGTTGCACATTCATGAAAAGAAACTAATTTATGTCAAAGGCAACCTTACTGTACAGAAGCCTGAAGTATTTGCAACCATCCCCACCACCTTGCTCCAGTCTGGAATTTGGGATATAGTACTCTGTCTTATTTCACAGTTGAAGCGACTCAATCTATCCATAGTTGAATTATATTTCTTCTGCTCTTTCTTTCCTATACCTTTTCCCTAAACAGATACCACTGGCCACCACGGAAGACAGAATTGCATAAGCCAGTGTGGCATCTCTTCTGTCTTTTAGTTTCCTTGAGCTTGAACTCTTTCCATTGTTTTAGAGACCAACAGCTTTTGCCCTAACTCGTATTGTCTGCACCATGAAACAGAGCCAGACATATGCTTCCACTGAATTTACTGTTGTCTGAGAACATGGCGCTCATGTTACCTGTGATCACATACCTTGAGGTTTTGTCTTGTGTCCTGTAGCAGGCCAAGGTTATATTCTCTACAGTTGGAGCCTCTCTTGAATTCTGTCAGTGCTGTTACAGACCCACAAAGGGGAAAGCATTCTGTGTTATAAATTGTTGTAAGAATATTATTTCACTCTCAGAGCTTTCTCTGAACTGACTATATTCTTAATCCATCATGGTATTTATCAGTTTGCTTGAGTTCTGACAGGTCATGAGCTTTTCACATTACCATCACCATCCTCTGTAAAGAAATTTTTATTTACTGCAATAGGATTTTGGTTTGTGACTTTATGGGATTTTTTTTTCCAAAAGTTCTCCATCATACTTTCAAAGGCAGTTGTTTCATAAGATCATCATGAGAGATTTATCCACGCTGAAATTCCAGAAACACTTTTGAGGTCCATAGCTTTTCCTGTCCTGTTTCTATTTTTGCCTGCTAAGTGACAGATTCTTAGGATTGCTTGTCAACAGACAGAGTGGAAAAATAGACACGTGAGCTCTAAAGATTTGGTTTGAT
Source organism: Serilophus lunatus (assembly GCA_013399895.1). Taxonomy (NCBI): domain Eukaryota; kingdom Metazoa; phylum Chordata; class Aves; order Passeriformes; family Eurylaimidae; genus Serilophus; species Serilophus lunatus. The sequence continues at coordinate 282,490 of VXBA01000169.1, forward strand.
CCAAAGGCCTGAGCCTGCAAATGCTTCAGCACACTAACTCAGTAGGTGTTGGTATGACTAACGTTAACATAAGCTGCAGGTTCTAAGGAAGTAGACTCTAAGGAATTTGCCTCTGTTGCTTCCAGGTGAGCTCCTCTGGCCATTGGTGATAGCTGTGTTTTTATTCAGGGGTTCTACATCAACAAATGGCAGTCAGACTAATGGCATGACCATTGGTGACATCTTGTTCTTCCAGATCAGAGGGGAAGTGGGAAACAGGCTCCCAGGCTAATAAGACAAAATAAATCAAGTACTCAGACATGTCATGTGAATGCATTTTTCAGTAGATGATCTAGTAGAAGGATTCCAGAAGATGTAAAGATAAAGGAAGTCCATTAACCACTGGAAAAAATAAAAGCAAAGCTTTAAGTACAAGCCGCAACCATGCAGGGAAGTACCTTTCCAATGTTAAACCTTAAAAAACCTTCCAATTATTCAAGACATACTTTTTCATAGAATTGGAAGAAAGATGTTCTGCCTCCTTCCATGGACCAGTCACACTTGCAAACCTACTACTGCAACAGAAGACCTTTTTTGACATTGTTGATGATAACAGCATTGGGTCAGAGTAGAAAAAAAGGCATCATTTTGTTAAGAAATATAACTTCGTAGTTTGTTTAAATCTTTGTAGGATCGGATAGCTATACTTGAGCTTTCCCAGGGTAACAGGGCAGCATGCATGTATGGTCTGTCAAGTATGATCCTAAGTATTGTCTTATGGCTTAGAAGCGCCAGGTGGATATTAAAGCTGCTCCTTCAAAAATGGGAATTAGTTGTATTCCTTACTGAAAACTGTGTAGACCAGCTGTTTTATTTAAAGGCTATAAGTAGAAACCATTAGACTTCTGATACGTAAGAGCTGATGTGATTAGTCATATGATGTGATTTTGATTGTAGGTAAATGGTGATTCCTTCCCACAACAGACCTGTATTGTGACTCTGTAACTGAATGTAAAATTTGTATAGCAGACAGAAGGCACTCTGCTGTAGAATTTTGCCAATACGATTAAGGATCATTCTGATTTTAGTAAATAAGGCATGTTTGGTAATTTACTTGCAGCTTAAAAAGTGTACATAGTGCGGTTTGCCACTATCTCTTACTTCACTTTCTTTAAGCACTGTGCGAAAAAGGCTTCTTTCCATATATAAGGAGGGACACTGTTCCAAATGCCAATGTTGTTGCCATGGCAGATCAGGCTGTTGAAGAACCAAACATTTTGGTTCAATGCTAGACCTGTTTAGATGACCCTACAGATCAGCCCTGGGATCGTTGGATAGTTGTAAACTGAGTGAAGACACAACTGATGACAGAAAAGTGGCACATTTGAAGCACATATCTCTTTGGTTGTGGGATGTGCCAGCCTCAGTCCAGTGCAGAAATCCCAAAATAATTTGCCCAGGTGCTAAATTACTGCATTTCTCCATCGCAGCAAAGGTTTACTCTGTCAGAAGAGAGCACTCCCTTACTTGTGAGCTGTGTGGAACAGGGCAGACTGTGCAAGGAGCAAGCTACTTGATGAAACACTGCCATACCTAGCAGGAATAATAGCAAATAGTCTGTGCTTCAGCAAGGTTTTTCTTAGAATTGTAGTAGTGTCTCTGAGCTTGGACACCACAGTGCAGAATTCAGGGGTTTTATAAGGCAGCCTGTGTTGGGGCACAAGTACTGCCCAATTACTTTTCTTTCCATTTCCAAGATGAGCTCTTATTTAAGTCTTCTGTGGTGACACAGAAGTTGCAGTCATTTAAGATCCTCTTCCCTGTCTAATGTTAGCGGGGGGCAGCCACGTGATTAGTGTTTGGTCATCTCCCTCTGAACTGCGGGGCTTTGCAGGCTGATTTCATTTCAGTTGCTAGTGCCTGCTATTTGAAAGTAATAGAGGCCTCCTTTGTGAGGGCTCAAGCTTCTTCCCTGCACCTGCTGGAGCTGACTCCACGTGGTCACAGCCATGCCCTCATGCACACATCTGTGTGCAAACCCTGCACACGTCGTCGTGAGCCCTGAGTTGAAAGCTGGCCATCAATTGTGCAGGCAGCACTAGGGAAAGGGGAGGAAGTGGTACATTTAACTGTCTGAAGAGACTGGCACTACATCCATCTGTTTATGTGCCAGAGTCATGCTGGAAGGCAAGTTATGTCTTACTAAGTACAAGGTAGGGGAAAAGTATGGCCAGCTCAGTGTGGCTGATGCAAGCTCACTGCACAAGGAACATACAGAATGCTGATCAGAGAACACAAATTTCTGAGAGAGCATTGTGAAAGCTCCTTAGCTCACCATCACTAAAAATGGCTGAGAATAGTCTGTACTTATTTCTTTGTTTATACCATGGAAGGAGCAATCAGTTCTTACAGCAGTCGTTAGAGAACTATGCAATTTGGTTCAGCTTTGTCTTCAAGCAGCTTCAGCTGGGACCAGGTGAGCTTTTGGGATGCGTTTCCAAACGCCAGCTTCTATTAGCTGCAATTTTCCTCTTAGCTAAAGTGTCGGCAAGACACGTGGCCAGTTATATCTTCATATTCTTGAGTGTTCTATGTATTATCAGGTTTTCCCTTACCAATAAGACAAGCTCAAAATGCCAGGGTGACATGCTGTGCACACCACACCATGTTCACCTGTCTGTCACCAAGTTAATGTACAGCAGGAGAGCTGCACAGTACTTCTCAGTTTTAACATGTGTTGTATTAGAAACAGCTCAAAGCTCTTTCCAGCTTTAAGTAAAACAGCACAAGTGCTATTTATAAGGAATGTCAATGCTGCTTGGTTTTTTATATGAATACGTGGTTAGGGACAAATGGGGAAGGTAGTGGTTTTCACAAATAAGCAGACTGATTAAGGGCAGAAGCTAATCGTATAGAATGCTCTCATATTTATTTATTGGACATTGCTTAAGCAACAAAATCCAGATGTTTAGATTTGCCCTGTCATTTTTTATTCCTTTCTGTTCAAAAAGACTTTCAAAAGAATCAAACTTCAAAATCAAGACTTCAAAAAGAATGGAGAGAAAACTTTCATATTTCCACTCATGTCTCTGGGTGATTTATACAAGTCTTACAAATTTCAGATTTACTTGTTACAAACTAGTAAAAGCTTGAAATCCCTTTAAAAAAAATATTGCCATGAAGTTTCAACTAAAGTGAATGTTCAGGCACTTAAGCTGAACAGATTGATGTGGATTGTCTTTTGGTAACCAAATTCAAATGCCAGGTCACCTGCATTGGATTTAATCTCAGTGAAAGTTTAAATTTAATGTACTTAAGAGCAGACAGCTGGTCAGTTTACTGGTTTATAAGCTTAACCCTTAGAATTGAATATGTGTCAGTACATGTCAAAATGTCACCTACAGTAAGGTTTTGGTTATTGACTCATCGATTATATTGCTTATAACTGAGGAGTCTAATTGTAACTTTAAAATGTTTCTAATACTTGCAGTATTAATTTCTGTATTATTTCTTAGGTAATGTCTTATCTGCTATAAATAAAATACTACTTTTTTTGTAAATAGAATGTAATATTTAGATTCATAGCTTACTCTTTTGGCAGAGGAAGAAAAGTACTGATTTCTAAGGGCTCCTGCTGACGAGCATCTGTGGTTCGAGTTGGCAAGTGTAGTTTCTTTCATTTGCTGGAAGAGCACACGGACATTTTGTCAGCTCTCCAGTGATTATACCTTGTAGAACATCAGCATAAACTATCATCACTTGGCAGTTATATACATCTCATATATTAATGTATAATGTGTGTGTCAGATAAGCATATAATCGTATTCAAGTGCCGTTCTAAGCGAGGGGGTTTTATATTATAACGATCAGAAGCTTTAAGCTGCAGCATTTATCATATTCTTTTGTGCATCTTTTATTTCCCCAACCATGGGCAAAAAAGAGGGACAGGTGCTGGGGGCCATAGACTTGCAAGATTCAACAGAGGGACCCCATCTCAGTCTGCAAACACCAGGGTGAGCTCCAGAGTCACAGGGATTCTCTTGCTGAACCCTTATGATAGGATCAGATTTAGCCTGAAGAGAGGAGAAAGTCTTTGTTCCATTTCATAACAGTTTACTGCAAGCCATCCCATCATCTTCCTAATTTTCAGTCATCAGCTGCTTGATTAAGTTATCTAATTAATCATCAAGTACCTAGGAGATAAGAAGCTAGTGTAACAGCAAAAATTCCCTATAGGAAAAGATTAGAAGTACAGAACACAGGACTCAGTAGTTGCTGCTTCCTGCTTAAACCCATGAGAGAGTCAGCCACTCTGGAAGAGGAGCAGCTGTGTTTCATTCAGGATGAGAAGCCTTGTCTGTTTAAAAGGCAACTCCAGATGCCCAGCTTTGTTCTCTGTTTTGGATTTGGTTATGCCAGACAGGGAACTGCCAAGCGGATACCAGCTGCTGCCCCTCCTGTCCAGTTGATCAGCAAGGCTCCACCAGCCAGTGAAGTGAATGTAGCACTGGCAGATAAAATTGGAAACCTGCATGAGTGAAGTCAGAATATTCATACAAACTTAGTATATTATTGCAATAGCATTGGCTTATTCCCTGATGCTGTGCAAATATTTTATACTCAATAGTTATTTAATTTCCAGTTGAACTCAGCAAATCATATTTCCCAGCCTTCAGTCCGGCAGCTGATTTTTCCCATGAGGGACACGAAAGATTGTAGTTTTTACAGGCCTACTTGATCTTAAATATTCACTCTCTAGTCTAATAAATATACTATTTCTTATCCCTTTCTGCACTTAGAAGTAAGTTTTTCCACATGATAAACTATCCAGTGTAAAGCTCTTATATACAGAAGACACTGATGTATTTGATGTTCTCAATTATGCTGTCTGCTAAACAATGAGACATAAAGCAACTGTTGAGAGAAGTTAAAGGAGAGAAGTTAAAGAATTCTTTGAATCTCTGAAGCAAGATTGACTGTTGGCTTACTAGGTATCTGTAGCTTGCATTCAGGGTAATATTGAATTAGGCTTGCATATTGAGAAATGCCAAGGAATGTGTTCCAGTTTCACTGAAACCTTTTGAAGGTGGGAGTGTCCATAGTATAAAATAAATGCATTGGCAGATCCTTGGGTGTCAATTTGTTGGTGTCAAGAGTCCCATGCAGACTGGCATTTAGCCATCACAAATACACTTACTGAGTTGGAATAGCTACAAAAGTATCATGCACTTCACTTTGTTTTCAGCTTTGGAGATGAAACACGTGAAGGATCTTATTTCAAGGCCAAGAGACAGTAAATTGCATTCAGGGCCTGAGAATAATTTTTAGATACCTTAGACAGCTTCACTGTAGCCAGAGGGTGTGCAAAGGAGTATTTTAAAATAGGGTTTGCCCCAAGCAGTACATGTGAACATACTTTCACCAAAATGTGGTTAGTATTTTTCTCCTTTCCTAATAAAAATGAGGTCAGTAACCACTACTACTGTGAAATCAGTATTAGAATCTCAGGTAGCAAGGAAATGTAGAAATTCTAGAATTTGTCCTCTCACTTTCATGCATTTGAGCAAACAGAGAAGGCTTCTGTGCCCTCATTTGATAAGTACAGTAAAGATCAGCCTAGATAGGAGCAAAGTGATTTGCAATTCTGACCAATGCAAGAAACTGTCAGGGCTTTTACTCCATTATTCCTCTTCCATTCTCACTTACAAGTCCTTTAGCCAAGTACCTGCTCCCTCATCCCCATGCTTTTAAGTGACTCAGATACTGGAAAGGGGAACAAGAAAAAATTTTAAGAAATCCTGTTTCTGTTTCTTTGTGACTGATGCCACAATTTTCCTCAGTGTATTGAGAGAGTTGCTCCCCGAGAAGATGAGTCAGTCAATGCAAACTGTATAGCTTTGATAGCTATACAAATTCCAGGCTCCTAATGCTGGTTCTTAATTCGCAAGCTGAAACCAGAACGAAGTGGTGATTTCTGAGATCCTTAATTTAGGCATTCTTCTCTGTGCTTTACATCTAACTTGCATGCAATACTGAAACCTTCCCACTTGCCCATCTCAACTATTACAGAGTTGACAGATAGCAGATATTCTGAAGACAGCCCACCAGGGCCAAGTTGTGGATTATGAAAAAGGGTGGTATTGGAGGGAGTTGTGCTAAAATATGAGAGTATTTAATGCTAAAGAGAGAGTCAGAGATGTAGTCTTTGTGCAGCAATGGTGCAGAAGAGCACAGCAGCTGAACAAGTGGGTACAAATAGACTGAAGTTAACAAAGCCTCATTTTTTTCCAGAATTTTTTGACTCATGGTTGAGGGAATAGCAGCAAGGTCTGTAAAGGACAAGTTGTACTTAAACTTCTGTAGCATTTCAGATACTGGACATCTTTCCTGCAAAAGGAGAATGCAATATGGCATCCAGTTATAAACCTCATGTATCTGTTCTGTCTTGAGCATTTGGCTGCTGTAGCATTTCTGCCTTACTAGAAGAAACAGCTACACCACACCATGGAAAACATGATGGTTTCTTTCATGTGAACAAGGAAATCTGTGCATTTATTGGTGCTCATGTGCTCAAACTGTAACATTGCACAGACTAAGTTACTCTATAGAAATCACAAATTTGAATTCTGGATCAGAAAGGTGACATGACTTCTGATGGCAATAATGCTTTTAAGTTTTCGAAATGCTTGTGTTTTAACAAACATGGCTGAGGACATAAGCTAGAGTTTTGCAGCGTTGTAGATCCAGCATATCAGTTACCAGCCACTGCACTGAAATTTATAAATGGAAGATTACTTAAGAGCCAACTTAAAGTGGCTTATGTTACTGGATTAACTGGGGTGACCCTTTGTTGTTTGCTAAAGTGGACTAAGGTACAAGGTTATATCATACAACAAGGTTATGTGATTTTAAGGGGGCAGGATGTAGCATGTTTTTTAAGAAAGTTAAGTCCAACTGTGGAACTTCAGAGTTTGAATAACAATTGCGGTTTTTTAAGACATCACACAATATCAAATTGCAGATTAATATTGCCTATCCTCATTCTCCTTCCATGTAATTTAAAGCGATTATACTTTATAGTATATAGTCCAGTTCATCCAGTTTAAAGCAGTAGTTTAAAGATAAATGAAGGGAAATGTGTATAGGAACCATGTTTTACTGCCACTGTATATACCTGTGACGTTCAGTGTCAAAAGTTTAAGCCATTGAAGAGGCCACTGGATTTGTGGTCAAGGTTCATTCATTTTTTCCTGTCTTTTGTTGGATGTCTTTATTTTCCATCTCTACATTGCTTTATTATCAAAGGTTGCAACTGGGCTTGACTGAAGTCATGGGATAATAGGACTAAGAGACAGTAAGTTCCACAGGAATAAATGCCACAAGAGACTGGTGCTTCCCAGAAAACAAAACCCCAGCTGCTGATCATAACAGTATCTGAAATTCCCTGGGTTACAGAGTTCAATGTCCTTATCTCTTGTGAGTATAAAAAGGAAGGACATAAAAAACAGGGGCGGGTTTCCCCCATACTCTTAAAATATTGTTTTGCTGATGGTTTCATTACTGTATTAAAGAGATTTCCCAAGTTCTATCTAGGATATTAGTATTTTTAAAAAGTAGCTTTAACTTCTAAGACTAAATCCATTTTATTTTGACTTTACTGTCATACACTATACAGATGCCCAGGACAGCTTTTAGAATGATACCACTCCATGGATGATGAATTCATCCAGTGGATGAATTTGTTTTCACTGCTTTGATTTTGCCCATCTCTGAACTCCCTGATTGTTTTTTATCTTCAGGCTGCTGGCACAGATATAACAATTGGAAAATGGCACACTGGTAGACACCAGCTCAAGAAGCTCTTTACCTTTTCAAGGTCAGGTTCAGTTCCCACTAAAGTAAAAATTATTTCAGACATGAGTGGAAGCATTCCTGCTTGCTCAGGAAGATGCTGAACCACCAGAGGCAGACTTTATGAAATCCTCAGAAGGGCCTTGTCCCATCCATGGTACAGCACTGAACCTTTGTCCTGGAACAAAGCCTTTCTGTTTGTTCTAGTGAGGTGGAGATTGATGTCTCCTTCATGATTGTTCAGGTTTTACACAAAGAGGCTATTCTGAATGAGTGGCTGAAGCAAGAAGAAAAGGAAGCATCAAAAATTGTCCCTGCAGCATGTTTCTGCTCAAACTCCATAGTCACAGTAAGAAGCAGCAAGGGCTGCAGAAAACCCAGGACAGAAGAAAATTACTAAGTTGTTACATCAACAGTTTTCAAAAAGAGCCAAGGATTCCACCAGCTTTGGTTTATTTGAGCTTTATTTGAAACTGCACCCAGTAAAATTGCCTGCTTTCTGAAAAAAAAATTAAGCAGCATAATTCAATTGGGAGATGTCACAACTATTTTATACAATTTAGTGACCCAACCCAGCCTGAAAAATACTACCTAAGTATTTTCAACAGCTGCTGGGAGGAAAGCAGATGTGGTAGCGTGTTAGTGCTGCCAGTGTCAACGATTTGTGCTGCTGCTGGACCTAGCTTTATTTCTAAAGAGCGTAGTGCTTCATCACGCTGAACTATAAGGAAGGCTTGGCAAGGAGAGAGGAGACTTGGATGTGTAAAACTCAGTTTTTTCAGGAGAAGATTTGAAGTTAAGGAGTGTTTTCAGAGGCAGGCTCTGGTTCCTTTTGCTCCTCCTGCTGCTTGAGAAATTTTGCAACAGCCAATTTCAGCTTTACACGCCCTTTGCAGAACACAAAGTTCACAGAAATCTATACTGACTTGCATGTGCCTGAGGCATAATTGTCATAAGAGAATGCCCTTGTGATTCAAGTCATCAGTATTATGATAAATCAATTTCAAATATGACTGTGGTCTGACATTTTTACTGCTCACAGACCCAGGGCTTTTTGCTTCATGATATCACAGAATTGTTCAGGTTAGAAAGGCCTCAGGAGTTCATCAGATCCAGCCTTTAGCTCAAAGCAGTGTCAGCTGTGAGGTCGAGACAGGTTCCCTGGGGCTTTGGACAGTCTGTTCCTGAAAAACTTATATTTCCCACACAAGAAAAGGACCCACTTTCTGCTCCTTTCTGAACATGAGCACACATCATAAACTATCTCAACAGAGCATCAGACTGTGACAACCTTTAACACCTCAAATCCTTCAATTTGGGATGACAAATTTAGATTTTTTGCTGTGTAACAAAAATTCCTCACATTTTTGAGGAAAAACTGCCCAAACTGGGGTAGCTGTGCAAAGTTTTCTCTCTGACGTGACTTACAACAAAGATAGCATGCAATTCTGACATGGACAGGCTTTGGCATGAGGCAAGCTTCCATAGCAAGGCAGTGATGCTGACTCTAGTGTTGTCTCACACCCCCCAATTCCTCCACAGTTGTCAAAGAACTTTATGATTGTTTGTAGCAGTTGGCTTAAAAAAACCCAACAACAAAAAACAAACAGAAAAATAACCTAACTGAAAAAAACCCTGAAGTCTTTAAAGGCAACAAGTTTTTTACTTCATTATGTTCACAGAAAACTGGCATAGGATTTCCTGCCAGTCTTTATGATAAAACCTAGACTCTTTGGTTTCTTGACCCACAATAAAGCACAAAATCCCTTATTTTTGTAACTTGATGAGTAGCTGCATCGCCTTCCCTCATAAAAACCATGTTGAACATTTTCCATATTGTTCAACTAGTTGAGGGAGTATATAGTGGCAAGTTTGCTTCAGGAGGTATTAGGCCTTCGTATTCTGTTGCACACCTCTATTCAACGTGGAAACACAGCTCAACTGTAGTCTGAAAAGGGGTGTAACTATTGACTACTTCTGTTGTTTCAGTACTATTAATTAACAGTTAAAAACTTTATTCTCCATAAAAATACAGAAGTGCGAGTTTCCTTTAACATTAAAGAGCTAGAGTGAGTTTTTAACTGTCAAGCCCCAGTACTATGAAGCCATTTAGAGAACTAGATTGTCAAGATCAATACATATTTGAAATAGCTACAAAAACAGCAGTAACAAATTAAACAATTTTTTCCAATATCTTGGAAAATAAGATGTTGAACAAAGGAGACAAATTCATCATTTTACACTGATGCTACTTAGAACAATATATTCTCTTGACTTCAAAAATGTATCTTTGAGATCAGCTCATCTTGTGCGATACAAACTCTAAAAGGAGACAGAATCATGGAAATTCTGGTTATGTGAGAAAGAAGGAGGCCGTGGTGATAATTACAAAATCAGGATGTCTGACCACATAAGACTCAGGCTACTTTTTGATTTGTTTATTGCACAGTTCAAAAGGCAAAAATCATATGACTTATATTCTTCCATAGTAATAGAAGTGATAAACTTAACTCATACAGTCCCAAAGATCTGAAATGCAATTCAAAGCTGAGATGTGTAATAACATGTAAAGTAGATTTTCTCTGCCCTCACTGGGCACAATATGGCATAAATGAGAATAGAGAGGTCGTGAACAAGTCATGGGTTAAATTAGTTAGAATACAATCCTCCATACATACATAGAACACTATTTAAAGGTAAAACACCTCTTTGGGATGGCCATACTTCTGCAACAACTGCTATGAAATATCTACTCTGAGGTTTTTTGCAGGAGAAAAATAGGAACTGCATTTCATCACAGGTTAACCATTTTCCATGGCCAAACCTGTTATTCCAGACTCATTCCACGAGTCCATGTCTAACCTATTTTTAAAAACATCCAGTCTGGTTTCCATATCTTCTTTCTGAGGAACATAGAGCCATACCATGTCTCTGTCATCTAGCAGTGTTTCTTCTAACTGAAGACTGCTCTGAAGTCTCGAAAATTTGTATTGTTGTTAAATAGCTCTCTGGAATAATCTTTTTGCCTTGTATTTATCAATGAATGTCTCAAGAGGCAGGCGGCTTTCTGCGAGTGCCAAAAAGCAAATCATCTTAGCACCCTGCAGATTACTATACACATGACAATAGCCTTTGTTAGCATAAAGTGTTACAATACATTATGTAGTGAGTCTCTGCAGTTTAGTAATCCCTGTCAGCAACCACAATAAATGGAAATAGCTTCCAGGAGATGCAAGGCCTATGAAAAGACCGATAGTTTTCAAAAACTGGAAGCATTTAAACTTATACATGCAGCCTCTGAAAAAAAAAAATCTTGTGGGTAATCTTTTAGCACAATCATTTGTGAAAGTCAAATGCCTCAAGTGTACTTAAGAGATTAAAGAGAAGCTGAACTGAGCGCTAGCAGTTCCATGCTTTCCCTGCTGAAACAAGGATTGGTTCATTCTCTCCAGGTTGGTGATAGAAGTTTTTAATTGTGACTTTTCATGATGCTTAGACACTGAATTAGTTAGCTGAGAATAGCCAGGTTCCACATAGAAGTATGCACAGCTCCTTGACAAAAGTGTCTAAGTCACAAGTGAGAGAGTTTTTTACTTACTTTTAATGCACAACTGGATTCAAAGAAACCCATTAATGTTAGATATGTTGCATACCCAACATAATACTACATGGGATAAAGGTGCATCACAGTTACTGAACTCCTGAAGTTATAATTTCTAGCAGTTCAGACCATGCAGGCAAGGAAAAGGCACCTTTTAAACTACTTGTGCCCTTCCCTTTGGCAATTCTCAATGACCTTTAGCAGGCAGATGGTACTAATCTAGCTGGAGCTTTGATCTGATCTAGTACAGCTGTACTGGTTTTCTTGCAGTGCTGTAAGCTACTGACACATATAGTAAAGTTTTTCAAAATTTACTAGTGTGGAACAATTACCAATACCATAACACTTCAGATCACTTAAAACTATTAAAACGCCTTCAGAAATGCTTAGGTTACTGCTGTTGATACAGAGATAACACCACTATAATAAAAGCTACTGTTTTTATACAGGCCTGCTTATTCTCTGTAATATTCCACTCTCCTGGTTATACCTTAATTTTTTCTTGTATTTTTAAAGCACTCATTGCTGTTCAGTTGAAGTTCTGATTAAATGATCAAAGGTTTTAACAAAACTATCCTTTAATATCGTGCTGCACTCATACCATAAGACAACAGAAAAGCAAATCAACTCTAGAATTCCACAAGAAAAATCTCTACTCTCAAAGCATTAATATGCTTCAACCTCAGCAGTGTTGCCAGGTACAATACTCAACAACCTGAAACTGCAGTGCCGCTATGCATGCATGTTGCTAGTCTCTGCAGAAGCTTTCACCGCTTAATCTTCATCTCTTGATTAGATTAAATGAAGGTAGAGCTGTAATCCTAGCCAAACCATTTATTCTATTTTTAAACTTGCAGACATGCAGAGAGACGCAAAGAGACGAATTAAAAAACGGTGCTAATTTGAAAGAAATATAGGAAACATATTATAGGTGAATCTATTTCCTAGATCTAGGTTGCAGGATGGTAGCACTTAATTCCAGTAGATTCTGTCTCTAACTGTCTGTGCCCCACTCCCAGTTTTCACGGAATACTTGCATTATTTCATCTGTTACCATCTTCTCTGATCTCCTATTAGGCTTTACCTTTTATCAAGATAATGACAAACATCATATAGACTACTCAGAATCACAAAAAAAGCTGTAATAAAAACAGCAGCTGAAATGCTTTCCCTCCTTTGGATGGCTAGTGTTACTCTTTGCCTGAAGCAAAGCCTGTTTTTTTATCACTACATTTTGAATTTGTCTTTGAAATAGTATGGAAACTTCTCAAGTTGCAAGCACTCTAGAATTTAAATTGCAGAGGGCTTGCATGATGCAAAGCATTAATTTATTTTCCTGAGGCTTTTTTCTCTACGAGCATCTGCTCATAATTTCTTAAGAAAATGAAATCAGTTAGCGATATTGCAACCAGATAGATGGAAGCATGCTGAGACAGAAATAGAAGTTCCTTCTGCTGCTATGTCTTACCTCCTCAACGCGCTTATTCTTGAGCTTAGCAGTCACTGCTGTCTTTCCCTACCAGCTGCTATATAAGAAATAATCTTTGAAGCCATTTATCAGCACTGACTCTCTGCTGATCAGGGAGTGGGTGGGGAATACTGCAGTTTTCAACAGCTGAGGAGGAATGACTGCATACCATCCGGGTATAAGTCATTTTCTCTGATTGGCATACTGACCTTCCATCCATAGGAGCTGGGTGGAGATTGAGTCTGTTCTTGTTAGGGCCAGAAGGAAACATTAACTTCAAAGACAGCAGTACAGTTCCTTTGGTCACTTATTTGCTTGCCTGTCTAAGCAGGTTCAACACTCCTCCAAGCGGCTGTTAAAGAAGGAAAAGCTGCTCTATTTCCCTTTTGCTAGCAGTGGGAAGACTCCGCTTTTAGCATACATGTATAGAATCTTGCGGCAGCAGTAAACTATACTGCTCAGTAGGATACTAATGGCATTGTGCAGTACAAGCAGTATAAAGGTCTTTGCTTTCATGAAAACAAATTATAATTAAAAAGTGGGCATCTTTGTATCTTATTTTGTTTATTGGACTTTGAAGAAAGATTTGATAAAATTTTCCCTGTATTACTGCTTTACTGGTCATTTGCAATAAGAGTACAAATCACTGCCTAATGGTGCCTCCAAAAATGAAAGAATTCATTCTGTTGTTGTTCAGTTACAAGTAGGATGGTAGGGAGAGAGAAGTGCTCAGTTTTTCTGCTCTTATCTTCCTCCACTTACTGTTCTCTGTATGGGTGATGGAGATACCACAAGACAACATCAAATTAGTCAAGTCAAACATTCAATTGTGAAAAACAAATAGTGGTTCCTTCACTAAGAAATGGAGAAGAAAACTGAAGATGAGCCTTTTTGTGGGAAGGTGAAATGTTTTGTTCACAGCACAAGTGGTCGCACAGCACAAGTGAACGCACTCAGTGACAGGCCTCAGGAAGCTAACGTAGTCTGGGTACTTGTAGGCCGGACAGAAAGGACATTTCTGGCACACAACCGAAAAAGGAGAGTGAAATCCCAGCTGTCTTGGAGGTGGTAGGGCCTCAAAGACTAGCTTAAAAAACCACCTAATGACGTAGGTGTGACAACTGGATAAAAACTGAAGAGCAAGACACTATGATACTAGTTTGCAGGCTAAATTATAACAGAGTGGTTATAGAGTTTTACAGACTGTATGATACAGCCAGTGTCTGTAATTTACATGGTACAGTGGTTTGTAACCTGACAAGAGGATTGCCAAAGCATTTAAGGTCCAGAGTTTTGCACCATTCAGTCAGCTCACTTCCTTCGCATTTAAAGCCCTAATCTTAGATTTAGTTCAGATCTCCAGGTCTTGCAGGACTTCGGATCTTTAGTTACTCAAACATTTGGTAATCTGTTTGGGAATATAAGTGTCCTAACCAGAGCAAGTGCTGTGAAAATCAAGTTTCTTACTGTTTTTGTTAACAATTAGACCATTCAAAGACAACCGTTTGCGGGAACCATAAAAATTCTTTCTATATGCAGCAGTCTTGGTATGTGAGCAACACGAAGAATAGGAATTGCTTCTGTAGTTACCACGTCTCTCTTACTTACATTTATGTACACTGTATTTGAATGCAGGATAATACAATATGTATGCTTATCATTAATAAGAGTTATCTACTTATCAGTAAACAAATGTTTTAGTCCAGGAGAGACTACCTTTTGTTTTGCTTCCCTTCTAAATTACAAACATTTCTTAATTTTGTCCTTCCTAGCTCTGCTTTGTGATGTTTTGGACGCCAAACGTATCAGAGAAGATTTTAGTTGACATAATTGGAGTAGACTTCGCTTTTGCAGAGCTGTGCGTTGTTCCTTTGCGCATCTTCTCCTTCTTTCCAGTTCCAGGTAAAAAAAGAAAAAAAAGAAAAAAAAGAAAAAAAAGAAAAAAAGAAAAAAAAGAAAAAAAAGAAAAAAAAAAAAAAAGCTCTGTAACCTCAAAACCAAACCAACAGTGAGGGAGGATTATAGGCTGTGGCGTGGCTGTACATGCTAAATGCATGCCTAGCATAAATACTGAAGCTGTTGGTATTGAAGCTGGTAAAGACCTAGTATATTTACATCAGTAGTCAAGATACACATCTTGCAGTAAGAGCAGTCAGTTAGGCAGATTTCTCACTGTCAAAAATACAGCTTGAATTCTTTCTGCTGTAGTTGACAGAGAACAAACACATGAATGAAAGTAGCAATACATGTGAGCCAAGACTGAAAGTCTGGAATAGTACGTAAGACCACCTCCACATTAACATCACCTCCAGTAGCCTCCCATTCTGCTCTCAGACTCGGTGGCTCTTTCAGATACAGTCAAAGCATAAACAATATATAATAAAAGTTAATAGTCCTGTCATAGAGCGAGACAAGCTTGACAGCAATAATCAAAATGTTTCTTCTAAAAAAATTTCTAGCTCTGTAATTAAATGCAACATCACATGGTGTTTTCTGTTTATATGACAAGACAGTTTTGTAATAAAGGTGAACTACAAGAATAGGTACCTGTAGATACCTTTTTTTGTGTCTGCCTTTTACACCATGTACCACACCAGATGGAAAATCTTCCTTCATATGATTTCTCTTTTGGGAAGGGAATAGATTTTTTTTTTAAATGAAGAAAACAAAATGAACTGTCTAATAAATCGGTTAAATCTCTTAGGAAGGATTGCTGTCCGTAGCTGGCTTTTTTTGGTCATTCATTCCTTTGTTTTCCCCAAATCAGTGTATTAAAGCAATTTGGATACAAGGTCTACTTCCTTTCAATTAGGGTTTCCCAGTGTGCAAAATTGTTGTAGCTAATTTTGAAAGCTTAAGGCTTTAAGGCCTGTTGTAAGAATTCTAAAGGCTAACCTAAGTAACTCTGTCTCTTTAGCAGAGATTTGAAGTTAGCCTGGAAAATATCTGTCTGAGAAACAGCAAAGCAAAGAGAAAACAATATGTGGCCTTTTTCAAAACAATGGTAAAACTTGCTCAAAATACATCTGTGTTTCTCATAGTGTCTTGAAGCCTTACATGGTAGGCATATCATACAATAACAAGCATATCATACGATAACAAGCTTCTTTCTCATAACAAGTGGTTTTGGAAAAACATGTTTTCTTGAGCAGGTGTTCCTCGAGAAAACATGTTTTCCAAGAGTAATCCCAGACACTATCAAAATAATAGTGAAAGTTCTCAAAATAAAAAAAATTACCTGATGCTTAACCTGAGCCAATGAAACTGTTAAAAACAGGTATGCCGACCAATAAAGATGTAACACACTGGTTTCTAAAAGATATAAAATCCCTGTTTTCTCTCATTAAAATGGCTTCCTGGATGAACCCCTGTCTCGCTTGTTTCTATCACTGCGGGGGGGTAAATTACAATACAAAATTACCAGCAACAAGTTTCACAATGGTTGTTTCTGAACAGTGATCTGTGCATGAAAAAGGTGACTATGAGATGATTCCCTTTTTTTTTTACTACTCTTGTCTCCTTTCCTCCCCATCCCCTCCCGTTGCCCTGTTTATGAACAGTGACTGTCAGAGCGCACTTGACCGGTTGGCTGATGACACTGAAGAAGACATTTGTGTTGGCACCCAGCTCAGTGCTGCGGATTATCGTCCTCATCACTAGTCTCATCGTGCTGCCTTACTTAGGGTAAATCATTATTCTTCACAGAACTGATGGGTTTGTTTTCTTCTTCATTCCTGTTCCCTGCCACTCGATAGCTGAATTTGCATAGCTCAGACCTTTTTTCCCAAATATTAAGCATGATAAAAAACCTAAATAGCGTCAATATCCGGGAAAGAAACATTCACAAATTTACGAGTGTGACTGCTCTAGGCATCACAATAGTGATGTCGCATTTGAAAAAAATCTGCAAATGTCAAAGTGGCAAAACATGTCCTAAGGGGAATTTCTATGTTGTTACATGCACCGTTAAGAAAACTAATGGAAGAATATTTTGTTTGTATGTTAAATAATCTAGTCTGCATTGCTCTGTAAAAGACCTTAAATTCTCAGTCCGTAATTTGATTCAGTGTGCTTCTTTTACTAAACAGTATAGCCATTAAGAAACAAACAAGTCGCTTAAAATGCCAGTTATTCTGTTTGCCAGTGTATTATGTCTTTGAAGAAAATATTTCTAACAACAAATTGGGTCTATATGCCAGGGAAAATATAATTACAAATCACGTATTCTCACACAACCATAACTGCTTTCTTTTTGTGTTACCGACAGAGTTCATGGAGCCACTCTTGGGGTAGGGTCCCTTCTAGCTGGTTTTGTAGGAGAATCCACCATGGTTGCAATAGCGGCCTGTTACGTCTATCGCAAACAGGTAAGAATTGGGCTCTCCAGGATCTAGTGAAAGCAGTTGATCAATATGGTGGATTTTAGTTCACATTAAGAGTACACTTTTGAAATATAACTCCCTAGCATCCCTGCTTATTTAATTTGGTTTGCTTCCCTGTGAGGTCTCAGGAGTGTGCAACTTGGAAATTCTTTGTGTTGAAATAAAACCAAAAGGTGCCCTCCAGCTGCTAGTGAGCACTCAGGCCATGGGACCAGGCCATAGGACCAGGACATGGTGGTCAGAAGTCTAACTCTTGTACCTCAAAATATGTGTATCATGGATATCATGTCCTTACCACCACCTATTTTGCACTTTTTATCTACTACTAGGGTACAACATATCATCATTATGTAGGCATAGAATCTACTCATCCAAGTTTATTATACAGGAATGTATATGTAAATAGAATCATAGAATAATAGAATGCTTTGGGTTGGAAGGGACCTTTAAAGTTCCAACTAGTTTCAACTTCCCTGCCATGGGGCATAAGTATTACTTAATGTATACATGTGTATTTCTAGGTATACTTTTATTTCATTATAAAAACAACTCTACTGAAAATGGACAAAAAGTGCAGTTGCTTATGTTTTTTGCCATCTAGAGAAGTGGCTTAAAACAAGATATACTCCTACAGCAGTTGACAACAACAGCTTACAAATAATTAAACAGGAGAGGTTTTCTCAGAGGTATATTTTTGCATATTTCACACACTACAATCCTGCATGTACGGAGTAGTAGTGATACATGGATTTGAAAGAATATTCCACTAAATTAAGTTCAAACACAGAATAAATATTGGCTGGGTGACTGGGTACATGAGAGTATCTGCAGATTGTGTCCTTCCAGTTACATGTTCAAAGCACTGTGTTGGGCACCAGGTCCAACTACCAAGCAGAAACAGCATTGTTGTATACATTATTCCATAGTACACCTCTGTGGGTGGAAGCATAAAATATAATCTATGAATTGACCTTTTTTTTTTAAATAAGACTTCTTCTGAAGTGCAAAGTGAAGATACCCACCATTTCTATTTTTGGAAGTAGAATTTCTATTTTTTTCCTTATTAAATGTGATGGTAGCAGAGACAACCAGTAGCTCTACACGCCAACTTGGTTTCATCTACATTTTGAGGACTGCAAATCAAGTGTTGTGTAGACACCTTTGAAATTTTGAAACTGATTTGCCAAGCTCAGCTGAATCAATAATACCTGTGGGGGTTTTTTGTTAGCTGTCCAATTGTTTTCTGTAAAACTAGTCTGCCTGCTGAGAAAGGAGTAATAAAGAACAAATGCTTCAACTTGTTTTGTAGAGGGCTGAACACTTCTTAGCTTTACTAATCTAGGAGACACTGAATGAATCATAGGACTCTTGAATGACCTCCTGCTCCTGCTCGCCAAAAATACTCTAATATTGCTTGGCCTTTGTAGGGTGGGGAATTGCAGTGGATCTGCAGCACCAAGAAAAGCCAGAATGCCCATATCTTGTAAGATTCCTGAAGTATAAAATTTGAGAAATGAGGTTGCCACCTCTGTTTCCCTCCTAGAGCCGCTTTTGTTTTCTCATATTTTGCTTTCTTTATATTTTTTTAATAAAAAGTCTGTGATATAAGAGATTCCAGATGTTCTTTTCCCTCTAGTCATGCTGAAGCCTGTCTTGGAAGTTGCTTAGCATAAGAAATGCCTCTGTGATTGCGTTTGTGTTAGAAAGGAGAGAGCTGAGCCCCAGAAAACTTAGGAAAATCTTCTAAGTTAATCAAAGGTATTAGTCACAAATCACAAATATGACACAAACATTCTAGTTTTTAATAACATACTCTAAACAAACCATATTCCCACCTCACTTCTCCCAATGCCCAAAGTTTTCAGTAGTTTGTTCATGCACAACATACTGATAAGTTTCTGAATGCTTGTTTCAATCTAGAAAGAGAAGAGGAATGAGAATGAAACAGCTGCAGAAGGTGAAGACTCTGCAATGACCGTCATGCCTCACACGGAGGAAATGACAGACATCGTAGAAATGAGAGAAGAGAATGAATAATAAATGGGATGCAATTGTTCTCTGCAGGGACGATTGGAGTGACACTTCAGCATCTTGTCGTCTCTCATACTTTTTTGTTTGTTCGTTTTTATTTTTGTAATAAAGAGGCCTTGATTTAAAAGGTTTCAGATAAATTCTCTAGCATACTGAGTATGCTCTCACTGATGAGGGACCTAAAAAGAGGTCTTTGCTTCTTTCCTTTTTTTTTTTTTCCGATTGAATTTGTTTTCTCACTCCATGCAAATATAAAAGATACAATTGCATCACTGTAGAGTCTTCCTTACTTATGCATCCACCTTCTCTGGACAATCTGCATTTGTCAACCAAAGCCTCGCACTCTATGCGTGCATGTGTGTGTGCGCGCATGTGTGTGTGCGTGTGTGCCAGCCATGCACTTGCACACTCACATGTGCACATCGACACGTGCCACTGGCTCAATGCTACTGCCATAATCCTTCTCCCTCCCCTTTCCTTTTCCTTCCTTTTCTTTTGAGAATTGTAAAGGAAAAGAAGTTTGGAATACAGAGCTTTATTTTACTTGCTTGAAAATTACTTTGCTACATAAACTAATATACTATGGTGAACTATGTCTTTTTGTTTGGCCTCGTCACTAGAGCTTATACTGCACAGGGTACAAGACAGGGAGGAACATGTAAGTCTCCTCATACAAAGTGGAGAAAAACAGGTTCCTCTCTCATGTTAAAAGTGTGTGGATGTGTATATACACACACAGATACATAAACAGAGACATACATATATATGTATGTATTTATATATATGTATGCATATCATAAATACACACAGGACAAGAATGCTTTTTAGCTTTCATTCCATCAGAAAGGTAGTAATGTTTTTAAAAATTGAAGCATTTCATTCAGAATTTTCTTGAGTCATTAAGCCCCACCTTACATATAATTTCCTTTAGAAAAAAAACATGCACTTTCCTCTTGTGAAGAGGGTGATGGCAACTGATAGACTTCAACTGTATTTCAATACAACAAAAATAAATATTGACAAGCTTTAATAAAGTTCTTGTCCACTGATCTAACTTTAGTTTTTAAAGGTTGATTTGCTCTATATACTTACTTCTGGTGCCTCTATATTAAAAAAAATATCAGATAACGTATGCAGGATACCATGGTATACCATGTTACTACACATAGCTCCATGAAATTTTTTATAGAGAGATGTACACATACTCATAGGTATGTGGATATGTATATATACTTGCATACGCACACACGCACGCACACACACACACACATATATGTTTTGCTATAATATATTTACCTATGCAGTAGGTCAAAATCCATATGGTGAAGCTCAAGTACCGATGGTCCTCCAAATTTATAATTATGGACTTTGATGATGTTTGCTCTCAAGGCAAGCTTTGTGTGGAAGCTGGCAGCTGCTCACACCAGTCCTCCAGTGCTGTGCTTAGAAGCTACAGTGGGTGCTGTGTGGTTGTGGCTGAAGCGGGCCTTAAATAACCATGAACCTGAGATCAGGTGGGTGACTCAAGTTGGGTGGAAATGAAGCCTATGTAAAAGGTGACTGGACCAGGGAGGTTTTGGGTGCTGTTGATGATGGCTGCAGCAGCAGCTTGTATTTCTGTGCTCTTCTGTGTTTGGCTGCGGGGCAGCGTGTGTTACTGGTCTGTAGTAGCTTGGGTTCTTTCAGATTTAATCATGTCAGAGTCTGGAAACCATTATCTTCCATCCTATATCCATAAATCTGTTAATTTAAACCTTATTTAGTGAAAGTATATTTTTCTAAATTGTGGAGATTATTATTTAATTGTGGACAAATTCCTAGATTTATTTGCCAGGCAGTCACAGCATTCAGAGAACTGATCAAAACTAAACATTACTTTAAATGTTTTATCAATATGCGTGTATGTAGACATACACGTGTATAAATATATATATTGTATATTATGTACATTTATTTTAAACTACGTTTCCTATTTTTCCAAGTTCAGCTAAAAATGTCTCTACAAAACTACGGAGTTGACTAGTAACCAATTATGGCCATCATGAAAGGCATTGTATCAATTTTTTATTGGAAACATTTGTCCCAATTTGTTACCTGTGCAAATGTAATTAAAAAAAAATAAAAGTAGAAATGATTGTGTTAACTGACAGATTTGTAACATCAGTTTATAATTAATGAGCAGTGGCACTACGAGGGTAAGACTAAATCCAGTAACCATGTTTTCTGTGCCACCACAGGCTAAATCCTGTTTCTGACAGTAATTTAAAACAAAATTTTAAAAAAACCCTCAGACAAATTAATATGCGCGGTATACACACATTCATGAGTACAGGTTCTCAAACAGTCATTTGTATATAATGTGTATATAGACTGTTACGGATCACAGTGGCCATTTGAGGTCTCCTCTATTCATGTAGTTTTGGTTTCTCCAGTACATTTGTATTACAGTTCAGAAGATGCAGTTTTTCTGGAGCTGTAGAGATGAAACAAGAAAATATTTTTGTGTAATATTTCCTTGGTACATGACTAAAATTTGAACAGCAGTATTTTTGAAGAATTTTGAGCATTAGCTATGTAGGTTTCAAGGTAATAATTGCACCAAAAAGTAAAAATTTGAAAACAAATCAAAGGAAAACATTGAGACTTGTGCTTTAGATAGAAGTCATACAGGTTCCTACAGAACTAAACTAATCGTATTGTAAAAGATAAATTTTCAGTTATGTGGGTAATACTAGTACTTTGCAAGATACTGAACGAGCACAGGAATGGTGGGATTTGGGCAAGAATTCAAGCAATGACATAAGGGCACATGCTTTTTGCTTCCAGCGAGTCATGTATTTCTTTACATTGCTCTGCTGGATTAACAAAACATGATGATATTTCTGTAATGAGTGAGTCCAAGCCAGCCCCTCATGCTGGCCCAGGTGCTCACTGGTGGGCAGGCAGGGTGCTCAGCAGGAAGGAGTATGTCCAAGGAGCTATCCCTTTGTCCCTTGCAGACACTGGTCATGCTTCTGGGTACTGTTGGCAGGAGCTGAACAACCACCTGAAACCTCACTGCTCTGGCTCCTAGTCAGTGGCAAATTGAGCTGGGCTGGTGAAACAGCCAGTCTGATGCATTACAGCCATCCTCTATGGCTAAAGCCCCAGTCAGATTGTTACTGGTTCCAGTATCCCAGGTAGATGCTGGTACATGCCCTGTCCTGCACCTATTCCTTTTTGAAAGGGACTTTCTCAAATTTTAGTAAAATATCTTACTTGTCTCTCTCTTGTGCTATTGCTTATTAAATGGCTATATACCTCTGTGGCAGTCATTTTACGATAGAAACCTGTAATGTTTCTGTTCAGAGAGGCGGAGCGCAGTCATCTCAATGAATTCATGTGGAGACTTGGCCTTTCCATACCGAATTATACAATCAAAGTTACAATAAAAAGAGGAAAAACTTGATCTGCATCCTACATCTTATATTGCAAAACATTTTGCATAGCGGTAAATAAAAGCAGAACACTGATAAGGTGTGGATCAATGTTCCTTGGCTTTTAATACATGAGCAAAATTATGTTAATTTGTCTTGAGCTTTCCTTTTCCAGAATTAACAGGAAAACCTGAGGGTTTCTTCCACCCACTGCCCTAAGCAGGTTCTCAGGCTTACGAAGCAGTGGACTTGATGGACAAAGCTCTGCATTTCCCAGCCAGTGCCTGAGGCCATTTGGGTGCGCCAGCAAGTTTCCCAAGGCGTGGAGCAGTCTCATTCCCCATCCCTCTGGCACAGTCGTTCCAGGCAGGAGCTTGTTAGATAGAGGCACACTGAGTGAGAGGATGGGGTAAGTAACAGAGAAGTCTTTTGTTTTCTACTCATTCTGCTGCTAAATATTTCCTTTGAGCAGGAGATTTATATCTGGTTCTTGCTCGGTGTTTCGCCAAATCTGCAGCCATAGAGGAGCAGCCCGAGACGGAGGGTTAGCTGATGAATGCAGCTGATTCAGGGCAGGCCACAGCACATGAACAGAAACCTTTTGAAGGCGAGAGTGCCTGCCTTTGTGGGATGGCGCCTCGTGCTTAAAAAGAAGCGAGAAAGGTTGCTTTTAGCCCAGACACCCAGAGTCGTCAGGCATAGTTTTCTGTTGAGCTGCAAGGTGGCAACGGGAATGGAGAGTATCCCACGGCTGCAGCATCCCATCCCCACTACCAGCATCCTCGGTGAATGCAGGACAGGGGAGGGAATGGTGAGGCAGCAGTACTGGCTCTGTTTCTCACTGAGATTTTGTGGTGGTTGTGACACGGTCGGCACAGGCTTGAGTGCAGCTGGTTGTTATCTCATGATAGCTGCAGTAAACAGGGTGTTGGGAAGCCATGCATATGTATACGAGAGTGTTGCACAGGCATTTTTATTACAACCTTTGTAAATTCGTTGGAATGAGGACTCAAGTCTAAACATGATTTTAATGCAGGATTAATATTAAGCCATTTTCAAAAATTGCAAGTTTAAAGCTACTTAAAGGAGTAAATAAAGCAGCAGACCTTATGCCAGTATGTTAAAGCATGATTCAGATCAATAAGCTGGAATAGGAGAGAAAGAGGACATGTCAAAAATCTTATGGGTATTATATATTCAACATAAAGGCAACAGCATGATGTAGACATGAGGGAATCAGAGAGCAGAAAACACCAGAGCTGCACCTTCTGCCATTTCCCTTTCAGCTGCCCTGGAGAGAAGGACTGAAGGATGAGGAAGGTTGTGTCCATGCAATGCCACTTCTAAGTATTTTAGTTTCCAAGTGAAGGAGCTTCAGAAGAAGGAGTATGAAACATCTTAGAAGATGATTCAAGCAGAAATAAACCAGCATGAAGGTTTTATAATATGTAGCAAGGAGGCACTGTGCAGCTTCGAGTTTCGGAGTAACGGGCAGGGCTGCATTAGGGAAACGTCGCATAAATATTAATTAAACACATGACAAAACTATCCCAGTTTTGGTATCAAACGGCTATCTATCTCTGTGGCACTTGCCGATTACCAGCTTAACCATGAAATGTTAAGATTCCCTTCCCTCATTCATATGTGGGTTTTTTATTAGAATTCAAGTGCAGAAAACCGGTTTTTTTGAGGGGAGCAGGCTCCTGCAGAGAGAGTGCGTGCACAGCAGGGTGTCGGGGCTTGTGGCAGAGTCCCTGATGGAATGAGGAGCTCCAAATTTATTCTGTGACCTGCAACACACTGTATAGCAGTCTGACAACATCACAAAATGAGGCAGAACTGTCCGCAGCAAACTCAGTCCAAGTGTGGTCACAAGCTGAGGCAGCCTTACAGGAGGGCATGGGATGCAGAGTAGCCCTGGCTCCAAGCTCGGGCTCGGACAGCTTGTGTGGATTTTCTTTGGAGAGCCAAGTTCAATTGTCAGTGCATAGATGCAATCCTCAGCAAAACCACTGCCAGACTTCTCAGTAATTGGCACCTTCTGAACAAAGAGGCTAAAGAGGCTAAAATATGGGGGCAGAGAGACTGAGCTTTAGGCTCAGCTTGGAACATGGACTTGCACAGAAGGGCATTTTGGCTGCAGATCGTGCAAATTAACTGTACAATTCGTGAGCTTCATTCTCAGTGTTTCATAATCACAATATACTCCCTGTCTCAGTAAAACATGAGAATGGTAGTATATTTCTAGGTGATCTTTTGTCTGTAATCCTGAGGGGAAGGTTTTACCAGGCCTTGTCACTGCTGAAATCAATTTCTTAGTTTTACCTCACTATTTTCTTTCGTTCCTGGTTCAGCATCTTCAGACATATCCTTATTTTTTTTGGAAGGCTCCTGCTAGGCTTTTTTTGTGTGTTGGCATTTTGAGAAGGAAAATGTAATCATCATGCTGAGTGAATGTCAAGTAACTCTGTGATTAAAAAGTAGTTTACAACAAAACTCTTCCTTGATGGACTGTTTTTCACTTCTTATTTGCTAAGCTGAAAAGGAGAGCCAATAAGCAGAAGGAATTGGGGGATGTCTTTATTTAAAATCAAGAATTGAGTCAATTCAAGTTAAATTCTTAATTCCAGACACTTCGTGACTTTCTAGTGATCTGTAAGACCATGACCCAGACTTTTACAGCAAAGTTAGCACTGCATCCCCAGAGCAGTGCAGAATAGTTTGTGCCATGTATGCTTTGTATATTTCACAACTAAATATGTTACAGTGGGTTCAAGACCGTGATTAGCAGGGGCAATCCATTAAGTTTAAAATTCATGTGGATGTGAGCAGCCTAGTCCAATGGCTAAGGTAGCCCTACTTTGAGTGGAGAGGAGGCTTAACAAGATGCCTGCCTACAATCATTTTCTGACCTAAATTGTTCTCTGACTCAACCAGGAACCTAGAGACATTCCTTCATCTTAAAGGACTTAAGATTGCTTCTTTTTTTTTAGGCTTTTGGTTCAGGGTTGAGAGACAGTGCCTACTAGGGGTCTACAATGTAGATATGTGAGCAAAAATCTGAGCCACACAGATTTTTTTGCTGAACTGACTGTGTAGTAGCCTCCCACCCTCTGGGAGCCCACAAAGAGGGCAAAGAAAAAATAATTATTGTATCTGCAGATGAAGTACGAAGGATGTACTGTATGCACTTTTCCAATTAACTCTCTAAGCAAAACTGCCTCAAAATGATGAGCAATTGAACCTATTACCTGCTTCCTCCCATCTCTTTTCATGTGCATCATTCAGCATTAAAAAAAAAAAAAAAGCTACCCTTTCTCGTAACTCCCCTCTGTAATCAAAGTAATGCAAAGTAAATACTTATATTTACATAATAAAATGGTTTGGTCTATCTGCAAATGACAGCATATACATCCCCTCTTAATAAAGAATGTACTTCAAAATTGGAACAGCAGATTTATCCATAATTTAGCAAAAAAAACACACCACAACAGAAATGCAAATTAAAAATTGCAGAACGGAGAAAAAAATTGATTGCATTTACTTTTAATGAGAATACTACCTGGGTGGAAAAGAAGGTGTATGTACATATGCAGAAAACAGCAGAGTCTGGAACTAGTGTTCACCGATCAACTTCATAGTTTGCTCTCCGAAGCAGCACTAATGTAACTCTGCTTTTGTGTCCTATTACGTTGAACAAAATATCCCTCCTAAGATACAATGCAACAATTGGAAGGCTCCAGGCAATACATTTACTGGTTACTCAGATCAACTGATTTTATCATCAGACTTCGAAAGCCGCACAAAATTGCAAAAGCAAAATCTCTAAAAAAGGTAAAGGTAACTATTTTTCTAAATGACGTATCCTTATTTATTACCATCAACAAGTTTTTCACTTAATTTATTTTAGGTTTAATAAAAATACCTACAATATCTTGTATATTTTTAAAAAGGAAGCGCACAAGATGCATGACTCAACTGGTGTTTACAAACTGTGTAGAAATGCCCCCCACCATCAGAAAGGCAATCAAACTCAAATCATACCAGGTTTTCATCATTCAGAACATTGCTCTCTCTCTTCTTCCTTATTTTAGATATGCTTTTGGTGTTACTGCCTCTGCCTTAGTTTTGTGAAGCCAGGAGCCTATGGAGGGTTTGTGGTAAGAGATGCTGGCATGGCTGCAGGACCCCAAAGTTTGTCCTCTGAGTAGAAGGATGGCTTGAGGCAGGGAGCAAAAAACTTCTTTAGAAAGATGTGGTTTGGTGGCTTTTACTGCTCTGCTGGGTGTGAGCTGGCAGCAGTGATCCTCCCCAGAGCTGGCTGTTGGGAGGAAGACCGGAAAACAGACATTGCCTTGGTGGACTCAAAGTTGGGATTGCAGGTACTGTCAGAGCCTTCTTGAGCTGCTTGTGCTTTTTCTTATGTAACACTGGCAGGGCATGTTACTACCACAGGCCACAGAAATTCAAACCGGAGACCAAGGCCTTTGTGGTGGAATGGCTGAAATGCATTTCATGGCACTTGGGCAGCACAGCCTAGCAGTATTCCCAAGCTTTGAGAAAGCCTTGCTTCACCTCTATGGGACAGAAAGCTTCTGGGAGTGCCTGAGGAGGAGCACACTTGAGTGTAGAGTTATATGTGGAGAGAGATAGACAAATGGCTGCAAATGAATGAGTTGAAGAGTCTTTTGCAAGCACCCTGCACTGCATTACCCTGCAAGGACCATGCTAGTGGGCAGAGAAAATCGTAAGCCCTTCATGTATCATCTTTAGTGAAAGGTTCACTGGCCTTTAAAGATTATTGGGCAGTCTTACTAGATACTATTTACTAGATGAAGACAAACTTTATAATTCTAGGAACACAAAAGACAGAAAATTGTCACACATTTTCCAACGGAGAAGCAAGTATCATACTGCTTTCTCCATCTTTGCATACTTGAGCAGGGCCAGCCACAAGGTCACTCTAGAAGGGTGACTACAAATATTGAGCAAAACCTAAAGTACAGAGTGTCAGACGAGGGCTATTTTGTCTTCACAGCAGAAAATCATCATGGAGGAGAATGAAACTGTGTAGATGTGACTCCCAGGAAGTCTCTCAAAGGAGATGCAGTTTCTGAACAAAGATAGCTTTGACCACATCATGCAAGATCAGTCTCCACCATTTGTAACAAAATACTACAAGGATAGAAGGTTCTCCAATCTCAGAGGGGTGCTATAAGGATAACTTTCACTAATGCTGGTGAAGGATGCTTGGACAATACAGGGAACAGTGTCACAGAAATGCCTAAAAATACTGAAATCATATTTGCATGTTCTAATCGTGCCTTTAAGTTCTCTAAAATTGACTTGTTTTTAGTTTTATGGAAATAAATTTATAACTGGGAGTGAATAGTGTCTGGAAGCAGCATGCTAAAAAAAGGCAGCCCAAAATCTGAAGACTCTTGCTCAGGAAAGAGGGAAAAGGAAGTTTGGGAGCCTCATCTTTTCCCTACATGGCCTGCTGACCATGGATTATTCTTCAAGACTACATCTTGTTCTATTCTAAGCAGGCTTACCATGCTGAAAGAGGTAAGAGCAGTAGCTGGCCACACTTTGCTGAAGTTGCATTGAGATTAAGGTCCATTCTCTATAAACATGATTCTGTAGAAAAAAAGGCCCTTTTTTCAATTTGTTTTTGCAATTTGAAGGGAAATCTGAAAACTAGGCAAATACATATTTCACCTGAGACGTATCACTTGGTTTTAGTTTCTTTCAGAAAATCTTTCAGCATCAGATTCAGATTCTTTCTTTAGGATAAAGCTGTCTTTATGCAAAGTGATGTGCCTAATAGCCATCCTTGACTACTTAAACAAGTCAATTTTGCAAGGACTGTATATGTCAAGCCAGAGCACCGTCTGTAATAACAGTACAGGGATCCTAGATTTTTAAAGAAATGTTACCTCATGCATTATTTTATATCATACTTGTAGAATTCCAGTTGATTTCTCTCAAAAGAAATGTTGCATTCTGTAATTTGTACACATGCTGAAGCTACTGGTTTGGGTTTTTTTAATGACTATTTTGCTTTGCTTTAAACAGGTGGGGTTTTTTTTAAACTCTTAAGAAACCAATGAAGGTTACAACTTTGTACATTTTTTAAAATCACAGCTAAGGTCAGAAGTATAAAAGTATGTGTTGCATTAAACTGACTGCTGTTTATGTATTTAACAGATGTGTGTTTTTGCATTGTTAAAAAGAATGATCTATGCTTTCTTTGAGAGGGATCTGTGCTCCAATATTGTCCAATAGCTTTCATATTCTAATTACTTTAATTAAAGTTCTAACAGTTTGCATATGATTCATGATTCTGATTGCTTCTGTTATATTAATTCTGATAATCTGACATGGTCTAAAATGCTCTTCTCATTTGGAAAAATCAAAATATGGCTCCTGGTGAGAAATTAATCCTGCACACAAATTGGTTTTGGATTACACGCATGATGCTGCCAACTGCAAGGTCTTAAATTGAAGCTAATGAAATCCAAAAGTATCCATAAATGATGCAAGACAAGCTCTTTATTTCTACAAAGCCTCCAAGTGTTGTTGATATGGAAATACCACAGTCAGAATGCTTTTTCCATACCAAATCAAATGCTTTTTTTAATTCCTGTTAAGTAGACACTCAGTATTTTAAAGGAGAGCATTATTCTCATTAGGCCAAGGCAAACTCAAATTGCACAAGAAGATGCTTTACCTGTCTATCTGGCAAGTCACCAAAGCGGTTCTTATGAAGCTGCAAAATCATTCTCTATCAAAAATGTTTTACTTATAACATGTTCCTTGAGTACTCACAAATGACCAAATCTGAGTCACCCAGAGCCAGTGAGAAGATTGACTATGGGACCACAGCTTTTAATGTGTCTCCTGATTTGAAACTTGAGCAGCCATTGTTTTTAAAATGGTCTCAGAAAGGTATAATGACAGGGCTGTGCTCCTACTTTGCTCTTGATCCCCTGGGACCCAGATGCCTCAGCTCTCCTCATGCTGGTGCACTAGCTTAGATCCACATGATGGTCTCAGAGAGAAGCCCAGATTCTCCAGCCCACAAAATTACCTCCTCACATACTGTTTTCAATTTTAGGCAGCCTTAGGGTCTCCCACATCCTGTCAGCCCTTTAATTCCTGCCTGCATCTTCTTGTCTTCTCTCCTTGGGGGTCCATGACCACCCTCTCTACCCCCTGGCATCTGTGGCCACATATCCCCTGAAGTGCAGGTGTTAGCAGTCCACTAGTCTCAGTGGGCTGCGTCCCATTTTCTCTGTGACAGGGCTGGGAACAGCAGATCTGTTTTTCCTAAACGTTGGTGCAGGGTTGTCCAGAGGACCTTTGGACACTCTTCTGAACTGGCCGTGGCTCTTGCCATCTCTAGCTTCCCCTTCCTATTCTCCAGCCACAGCTAGAAAAAGGATTAGCTTATGTCTGTTCATGTTCCTGCCCAAGACTGGGAATGCTGAGTGGGGCAGAGAACATAATTAGGGTGTCTACATCAGCAAATGATAACTCCCTTCACTGCTCACAGGCACACACTCATTAGCTGCTGGCAACCGCTGCTGCTGTCCCATGGCCATTTGCACAGTGTGCCCTGACCTTGTACAGGCTCTCCCTGTCTGGAGCACTGGCAGGAGGCCATACCAAAAAAACAAAAAAACAAAACAAAACAAAAAAAACCCAAAAAACCAAACCAAACCAAAACACACACACAAAAAAACCAAAAACAAAACAAAACACCACAGGAAAAAAAAGGGGGCTCAGAAAAAGATACTGTCCTCATGCCTTCCTCTACATCCATTTATGAGAGCAGGGCCAACATCCTCATGGCTTGGAAAGCCAGAGCCTATTTGAAAACAGATTTGAGAATTACTGACATACTGCTTCATTTTGAGCAGGCTGATCAAAGCCAAATAATGCAGAGTCACATGGTGGCGAGTTTGACTTTTATCAAACTACGCTTTCTCTTTCACGGACTTTGTAGACTTTATTTCTCTCCTCCTATGCAAGAAAGGGTTTGGTCTGCAGCAGGTAAAAAGTGAAACATGCAGTATGATGCCAAACAGCATTATTACTTTACCTTCTTAGCCTTTAATCTTGAAAGCCTCTTCTCCCTCCCATCAGCAGACCCTCCTCTGACTTTTCCTCCATCAGTAACAATAACAATGAGCTCTTCCATCAACAACATAAACTGAAATATACTGAAATATAATCCAGTTTATTTCCCCAAAGGGCATGCACAGACCTCAGATGAGAGAGTGCCCAATCCCAGAAAGAAAGCCTCCTGCTTGTGGGTGGTACTGCATAGTATTTGCTTCTGTGTCCAATAATCAGTGACAAAGTGAAGGAGTGTGGTTTTGCTGGAGTTTTATAGCATCCATGCTGCAGGGGAAAGATCTATTCCATGCCAAGAAACAGAAAGGGGCTCTTTGCCACAGACAGGTAAAGAAATACTGGCACTAACAGAGGTACGGCACTAAGACAGCAGAAGCCCTGCCATTGCTTTCTGGCTGGGCTTGTCTGTAAATGACACTTCTGAGCAAGCTGTTGTATGATCACTGTGAAAACTCTCCCAGTCCCTGCAACATGCAAGGAGGAAAACCACAGCCTAGGAGTGACAGCTGAGGAAGATCCTACGCAGGAGAAAGTCAAGAAGTAATTATTGACTGTCTACATAGACTGTTCTGTAGCCATGAAAAAGGGGCCTCCTTTCTCTAGGAGACATTAAAGGTGTGGCATCTTCTTGTGTCTCATGAGCATAGAAACATTTTCCAAGCAGCTGGAGCCAGTGCTTCCAAACCCACAACCAAAGAGATTGCTCTGTCCTGAGCCCACCCACTGCAATGAGCAGGTAGTTCACCCACTCATCACCCAGTATTTCTTTGAAGAACCAGGTGTTTTCATAACAAGGCCCACCAATGTCAACATAGCTCTTGCAGGGCAACGGAACTGCCTTCACAACTGCAGATCTTACACCTTCTGTCCTGGCTCCTGAAAGGAAATTTCACACCATTATTTCCTTTGAATTTGCCATGTTGTTTTTTTACATCTTGTCTGTGGGAAGGCAGACAAATCAGCACGAGCATCCATGGGATGGGGTGATGGAGGGTTAATACTTGGAACTCTCTTCTTGGAATCTTAAAAACCAGGTGATTGTGGAAGTTATCACAGATTTGCTTTAAACAGGCCTAAGCATTGCTCCAATTTATTCTTTTTATTTGTTTGGTTTAGTTCTGTTTCCAGTCACCTACTACCTCGAAAAACACACTATTTTTTTATAATTGAAAGAGATACTGTGTTTGCAACATGGTTTGATGAAACAAAACCCAGAACATCTGAGTGAAGAGAGACCTGAAGAGAGCTCATCAGTAAATGAACACCGTGGAAACACTTGGTTGTCTAAAAGTAGCACTGATACTAGATACTAAAAGCTAGTACATAAGCACCAAGTACCAGTCTCCTACGGTAATACCTGAGGAGGTGCAGGAGGACAGTGACGCTCCAGCTGGGAGTTTGCTGGGGACAATCTTAGGGGACCTGAATGGAAGATCAAAGTCTGAAGATCACAGAAGGAGGAAGCTTGGCCTCCAAGTGCTATTTAGCACAAGGGAAATAAATTGTTAACTCCCTGAAGTTGGTGGGGTTCTCGCTGGTCTAGTTGCAAACTCTCCCTCCTTTTTTTTTCAATTGTAAGCAGCTCAATGACAGCCCAGAGAAGAAATTGTCTTGATTCTTCTGCCCACCCCCCTTCCTCAACACTGTAAATTCAAAAAACATCCTGAAGTCAGAAAAACAAAATTTCTCTTAATTGTTGCTTGCCAGCTTCCTGAAAGGGAAACTAATGAAAAAATTTGTTACACCCTGGCACAGAAGCTGAACTTTGGCAGCAAGAGATGAACCTGCCTAGAAGGGTCACAAAGCAGACTCCCAGCCAAGCTCTTACTTTCAGCTCTGCAGAATTACTCTTTGAGCAAAATATGTGGATCTTCTGCTGTAAAGCAAAAGCCAAAATACCACACAATACTGAAAAAAACCAAAACGGCAACAAAAAACATTCAAAGAAGGGGATTCTGAAAAGATTTTGAGTGGAATAGCCACATTTTGCAGGTTTATGGCCCATTGTGTATATTGCCCTTGCTCAATATAATTTATTATTTCTCTTACATTTCAAGCAAAACAAAAAAAATCTTACAATGCAGAACACATTCAGAAACATGAAAACAGTAATAGTCCAGCAAGTAGTCCACCTATATAGCCTATTATAGTTACATCCTTTAGTCCACAGATGCAGCATTTTATACTGAATATGAGTCTTTTAGCTAGAAATAATTTTTGTCATCTCAGTGATTCAGTAACAACAGTACAGGCAGTAATAAAAGGTTATTACCCTGTTTATTCTGTTTTTCTAGTCACATTAAAGCTTTATAAACATCTACGGCTAGAATTGTCTTTTTTCCACTCCATAACAAGGACAGTAAAAATAGACTATGCTTTGTGCATCTGCAAATGTGTCTGGAAACTAAGAGGTTTATACAGTTGTAAAATAATTTGATTTACTCTTGGACAATCTGAGAACCCAACTTCACCATTTCTCACCATGTATTATTTTTTACACTATATAGCTTTGGGTTTGTGAAGAGAGAGTAAACAATCCTAAAAAACACTCTTCAGGATTCATAAGTGAGTCTCAGATTCTAACTTTTACAGAATTATTCTAGCTGTGATGACTCAAATGCTTTAATCAAACCTGAAGACTTGGATGAGTACACAAACGAAACCAGATACTTCAGCAACCAAAAAGAGGGCTTGCTACAAATTTCTAAACCCTATTAGCAGATTCTTATTAAAGGCATAAAACAGATTAACTACTTAATATTCACGGTATTACTGCATTACAGAATATTCTGAGTTGGAAGGGACCCACAATGATCATTGAGTTCAACTCTTAAGTGAATGGTTTTGAAAAGAAAAAAATATAAAGGAGTGAAAAAACTCAAATTTCTTACCACTTCATTTCACAGTGTTCAGCACTTCTTCAAAATCTCTTTCATCTACCTATGCACTATTAATTGCAACTATTATATCTTGTCATACAAGTCATAAAGGTAAAGCTGATGCTGCTAAAACCCGGTCTTTTAGGATAACTAGATCACAAGGCAAAGCATTTTGGTCATATCGTATTTCTTAAGCATGATCAGTATTCATGTATCGCCACTGCGCCTTGCGTTTGCGGGAGCACCAAGGGGCAGGGGCAAGTCAGCAGATTCCCTCGCTGAGCCTTAGGAATGAAGGGAAGGAAAGGCTTCGGGTGCCACCGGCTGGGCAGAGGGGGAGCCTGGGCTGTGCCCTGGCCTGCAGTGACACCTGCCGGCACACGGGGAGGGCAGGGGAGGGGCGCTCACCTGGCAGGCGTGCGGAGAAGCTGGAACCTCAGGCGAGACAGGCTCTTGGGCTCCTCTGCAAAGCCGCTCAGAGGCCGGGAAGGCAGCTGTAGGCTACAAATGAACACTTCTAGCGAATAGTTTCGAGACAGTACTAGTTTCATAATTATTGTAGCCTTTTTTTTTGTCTTTCTCTAATTTAAGATATGTGGGTGCACAACAGATCTAACAAGGGCAGTGTGTGAGTTCTGTCCCATCCTGACGAGCCACAAACGCAGAATTATGTGAGTCTAGAAAAGTAAGAGAGATGGAAGGGTAATAGTACCTACTCTCTTCAGCCTACATAACATTTGAATAAAATGAGGCACTTGGGTTTTT
The DNA here is from genome assembly GCA_013399895.1 of Serilophus lunatus. NCBI lineage: Eukaryota > Metazoa > Chordata > Aves > Passeriformes > Eurylaimidae > Serilophus > Serilophus lunatus. Next base: position 317,004 of record VXBA01000169.1, read on the forward strand.
TTCAACTACAAAATAATATATATTTGTCAGACAGAAAGCTTGACATGGACATGCATGTGGAGAGGCGAGGTACTACAGCCCCTGCAGCAGCTGTCTGCTGCAATAGCCCAAAGGAAATATAGCATGTCAAAGACCTGGTAGGCAGGTGTCTAAGAACACTAGTCCAAACTCCACAATTTTAAAAAGGGGCAAATGGGGCAAAGAATCCTCTGGAGGAGTCAGCTGGTGATCACATTCAGTGTGCCACTCCTTCCTCAGCATGCCACAGCATTCTCCTGACATCTTTGACAAAACAATTTTTAGTTAGTACTGACTAATTCTTCAATGGCTCTGTACATTTTGGGGTGAGGTTTTTTGCCATCCCGTTGACTTAAATAGAAGTTATTAATAGAAGTAAAGGAAACCATCAGCATTCATCCAAAAATGAGTGCTGTGGGGAAAAGGGATTAGAGATGCTTTCCTTGAGAGCCCTCTACCATGCTAAATCTTCTCTGTTTCACCTTCAGCTATATGGAATTAATAACATTTCCACTTCTGAGAGCATGAAGTTCTCCTCCTTAATAAATTTATAAATGGACATATTCTTTGAATTTGTTTGTTACACAATGTCATGGCACAGATATGCATTGCAGGAAGCTTCCAGAACATGATGCTTGTCGTTTTCCATCATTACCAAAACAGGGAGCACTCATGAAGTACATTTGGCCATCTTCAGACATTCTTGGTCCAATCCTGCCAGCTAGCATACCGGGAAAACAAATGGCAATTATGTTCAGGAGAAAACAAGATGCAGGGGCTGCACAACCAACACTGTTATATACTTGGGATGTAAGATGACAAATTGAGCCCTGCACTTGACGCCATGCAAGATCTCCCTGTTCCCCCTGCCTTTAACACCTGCAAAGGGATATATGACCACATCCACCATTTGGGTGAGACACAAGTACCCACCTCGCTCTCCACCCTCTGCCACTAGTTTTTGATGAAGGGGCTGTTGCTGTCACACAAAAATAAACTTGGCCATGATTTGGTTAAGCTCAACTATCTGAATAAAAGTCACAGTCCTAAACCAAACACAACAGGTCCTGGGGTGAGGTCCCATAGGACACCGTCAGTCTTTTCAAGAGCCATATCCAGCCTGAGCTTGGCTAGGTTGCCTGCTGCAGCACCAGTTCAGTACACCTCTCCACCACAGCCAACTGCTCCCACACGGTACAGCAACGTAACTGTGTTCCCTTCCTCTCAGCCCAGCAAGATCGCCTGAACCTCTCTTTTCCTTCACACAAAGAACATCTGCTATACACTTCCATCAACAGAAAGGAAGCTGAAGAGTAAGTATCCATTAACATGTTTCTTATTAGGACACAGAATAAAGACAAAAGCTTTGTTAGACAGCAACAGATTTTAGTGAAAAATACACACAATATGTGACTTAACCACCTTGTACCCAAGTCCTTCCTTCCCAGTTCAGGATACAAGCCAATTATGCGATTGTTTCCACACCTAATGGCTGCAAACTCAGCTCCTAAAATGCCTCTGCTTTAGAGGCTTTTGTGATACCTTTTTCAAAGAGGTGTTAAGTTTCAATCTCAAGAATATATCACAATTAGATAACTTCAGTTATTTAAACATAACCACAACTTTTCTATCAGAGTTCGGTGAGTTGCAAACGTTTTCGTTCCTGTTCAGCTTTTCTCAGATAACAGCAATACAGGGGATTATTTGGTTTTGCTGCCCATGTGCAAGTAGCAAAACCAGTAATTACTTTCTTTACATATGCTTTGCAACTTTCAAGAACAAACTGACTTGAACATGGATTTCAAAGTCAAAACATCAAAAATATAAAGCAAGATAGAACAGAGGTCATAAAACAAGAAATATTGCCAGATGAATTAAGTTTACTTTTATTCCCTTGTAGCTCCCAGAAATTTTCAGTAACAAACTAGTTGTTTGAAAAGGCAGACAACATGACAAATATAACACTGAATACCTGATAAACCTCATTAACATGAGTTTAAAACACATGTTAGAACATAGTAAATATATATATTCTCATTGTGTAAGTACCTTTTACAATAATAGTTAACAAATTAATTTCAAATAGAACAGAAGAATTTTGCATGTCATTTCTTCCAGAATATTCAAATGAAAAGCAGTATTTATAATCTTATCCCATGTGTATAAGGCCTTCTAAGAGAAACCAAGTGACCAGTATTAAACTAGCTTTCACTCTCTTGTTCCAAGAGTCATCTGTAGGGCAAATTTCCACTTTAAACTAAAAGATGAATGCTTCGTTATTTAATTATTGTTAAAGGTTTGTCAGCAGCTCCAGCATCTGATACATTCTGTATTCATTCAGTTTAAAGTGTAATGAATAATTGTAAGCAGAAAGAGAACCTCCCAAAACTTCACTCTTGGGAGGAGAAAGCTGCACCAGAAGCTAATTTCCATATACTGCACTCCCTGGACAAATTAAAATCCTCATGTTCTCCGGGGCAGCTGTCAGTGAGGTTTAACATTATAGGAACAATAATGTGAACAGACATGGAAGTTAACAGACATGTGGTTACCTCCTATCAGCTATCATAACTTAAGCAGGAATTCTGTGTAGTCTTTTCAATTTATGACCTACTGCCAAACAGCGTTCATACTCTCTTATTGCATTTGCCATGTTCCTTTCCAGGGGTTGAAAGGGGAAGAGCAGCTCATTTTCAGTGTAACAGATGACTGGCTTCTAAGTAAGAAATATTCATGTAAAAAAACAACCCAAAGCATTAGAAAACTTTAAGTAACATCTCTCTTATAGCATAAACCATGGCAAGCCTTAAATTCCAACTGCAAAAGAATTATATTACCTCCCAAGATCCAAGGTTTGTAGAAATTGCATCTAACCACCACTACAAATATCAACCAGGCCACTGCCACCTTACTTTCCCAGCAATTTCAGTTACTCAGTATTATTTTGGATAGCAGAAGGTCAGCTAATGTCTTGCCCCAGAGCTTTGCTACCCTTCTTTAGATTTATAGTTTTTACAATTCTATACAGACTAAGACCTTCTAAAATAGGCCGCAGAATTTTCTTTATTTTTTTTTTAATGGACAGAAGCCATACTTGCAAAATTTTTACTATTTAAATAATAGTGCCTATTTATTTAATAGTACCTATTTAATAGTTCATTTCAGATGTCAACTTCCACAACACAGATTTCAAGTTGTTGCAGATTTAATAGTGTGGATTTTGTCATCGTCCCATTGCAAAACAGTCCTGGAAACCTCAAAAAGCAGCAAAGGTTTGTCTGCCAAAAAATCACTTGTTTACAGCATTGTCTCTTGGCACATTCTGACTGGAATATTATAATGTCTGTCATCTTCTGTTATGAGAGTCACCAGGGGCCAATCCTCCTCCGGGTCATTGGGATAAAGTGTGATGAATTCATCAGTGTTGTATTTATAGAGTCGATACACTTGGATGGTATACTGCAGAGCATAAGCAAGAAGAAACATTTCCACCTACATTGCAAAAAAAGCAAATATGTATGTAAAATTAAACAGACTTTTTACAAGATTTTTCTCATAAAAATACAAAGCTATTACCTATCAAATGTAATTTTTCAAATAAAAAAAATTATGAAGTGAGAATAAATACACATAAGCACCTCTAGTTCAGTATCTCAATCACACAACTCTATGACACCGTGCTTTTAACATGAAGCTCTTCAGATCCACAATGACATAGTAAGATATTAAGCCTCAACAAAAACTACTTTACATAAGAGAATCAAACTTCCCTTCCACCACAAACAAATAGGAAAGCCATTCTCTAGTATCAGTATTCATCCTGTTAAGTCAGTATACTAGACAAAAGCAGGTTTCAGATGACAATCCTTTCACTCTTAGAGAATACTCTGAACTCTCCAGCCAAATAAAAAGTAAATAGAAAGCCCTTATAAAGCCTGTTGACAGGAGAAGAAATTCAGAGAAAGAAGCTGCAAAAAATCTTCTATCTTGTCTACTATAGTGGCAAACATATTCTTTAAAACAGAATATTACTGAAATAAACAAATCTAGTCAGCACAAAAATAGGTGACATAACTTCTTGACTAAACTGGGCAGCAAAACGTCACCAGTGAATCACCTGATTTAACAGTAACAGCAAACTGTCTCACCTGTAATTCAGGTTTCAGATTTTTGAGACAATAAACAGAACCAAAGCATAATAATTCCATGTATTATAGACTTCTAGTGTCTATAATTAAGTAGTGGATTTAAGTACCATATCCCGCTCATAATGTATTTAATGTGATTTTTTAAAATGGATGTTTCTAAAATCTCTCAGACTATTCAGCTCATTAACTACTACATTTTGGTTTGGGGTTTTTTTGTTAACATGTGTACCATTTATGCCATGTGTAACATAGTAACTGCTGTTTTATTATCAGAAGTCACCGAGTATATCTGCTACACATAATGTTCTCTTCACAACTGGAGTATGAGCTTTCAACATGACTTTTTTAAAAATGCTAACAAAGAGATTAATAAAAGATTTTATGAACAGAAAACCCTATTTCCAAAGAATGCTACTTGTCAGTCACTAGGTGTTTAAAAGGAGGTCTTTACAGATTCTCACCACAAGCAAGTATATACTACTATACTTTTCCCAACAAAAGACCAGACACTACACTACTTCACTTAGCCAGCCCCCAAAAAAGCTGGGTGATTTATTAATCCACTTGAAACTAAAATCTCCAAAATGGTAAAATAAGACTATAAGAAGAACCTCTTCTTACTTGTTCAAGGCCAATGCTGTGACCAATATGATTCAAGTGATTGTGCATTAACTGGTAAGGGTTGCTAGATGTATCTCGTGCAAACAGTAACCAGGAGAAGACAGGCACTCTCCTTCCATTTCTGCCATCATTGTATAATCTGATGGCAGTACTGAGCATCAGAAATTTCAGTGCTTCATACAGACTATACTCCTCCTCTTCGTTTTTAAACAATTTATCACAAGCGTCTTGTTTCTCAGTGGGACCCTTGATTTCACTTATATTCTTCCACTAAAAAAAAAAGAAAAAAAATCACACAACACAAATCAAGAGTTGTCACCGTGCAAGAGCTGCAAAAAGCCACTTGAGAGTTGGCAGATGATCAGTGTAGGCATTCAGAACTTTGAAAAACAATCAAGAATATTTCTACAATTGTAGCCCAATCAAAGTTAGGCCAAGTTATTCTGATTTTGCTTTAATTGGTCCCTAATCAAAGCAAAAGGACACTATGCTGGAAATTACTGCAAGGTGGTAGAAAGAATATTGTCATGGGACAATAAGCAGTAAGGTAATAACCTTTTTGTTTCTGTCCCATAAATCCCTCATACTTCATATTCTTTATGTTTCCATTACTCAGAAAGCGTATTTCATTCCAGTCCTCAAACTGCTTGAATGCAGCATTTAAAATACTGTTAAAAACCTTCATAAAAAGTGAATATGCATTTACCATAGGACAGGAACAACTGAACATTTTTTAAAATAGGTTCCAGAGTTCAGAGAGGGAGAAGGCATGGACTAGGTAATATAGTATGAACACTGAAAGGGCACAACCACGTTCCTGTGACACTAACCTAGAATAAAAGCATATAAAAACGGAACAAAAACTACTCCTTTGAAATTACTTCACTTGTAATCACTTTAATTCACTTGAAATTACTTTACTTGTTCTGCAGGTTTTTTTCCTTGACCCGCTCCAGAGAGCAACAGGATTTATCCATAATAAACATCATTCCTTCAAACAAACACAGGAAATAATAGATGTAAAAAAATTACTTTGTTACATTAATTTCTGTCTCACTAATAGTTTTCTGTGGAGTTGCTTGCAAGGTAATTCCAGCATCAGGCTATTGCAAGCAGTGAAAGACCAGATACCTCTCACGTTTTTTGCAGTATACATGCAGAAAAGTGACTTGCACTTCTGAAAGCATCCTTATGCTAAATTCACCACATTAAAAAAATTGTCATTTTTCTTTTTTGAAAGTGACCAAGAACAACAAATACTTTCCCAACCTTCTTCCTTAGAAGTACTAAATACTCTTTAATTTCATCACTTATTTCTCCCATCTTCGTTCCTGGCTTCTGTTTTAGCTGCCACTGCTGGATCCAGTCATACCTGCTCAGCAAGTTTTCAGGAAGCTGGGAATTGAGAGAGGAAAAGGCAGCTTAAGTCAAAAGCTGGAAAGGAAAAGCCACCAATTTGCTTTTTTTTTTTTTCACATTTTGCACCTTAAAACAATTCCTCATATGTTCTTCTGAACAGATGTTACAGTAAGATGGCCAGAACCAAACACAACTGGCTCTTCCTATTTGTTGGATAACAGTTAGAATACTGGCATATCACTATTTACAGATCTACCAAATACAAAAGCCCTGGAAAAATTAATCCCCAAGTTACTCCTACCTTTTTTTTTAAATTAAAACAACCTCCTATCAGCAGACAGATGACAGAGACTATATTTGAAAGTGGCATCCGCTAGATAATCCAGAAGTCTTGGTGTACTGAAAACTACTTTGTCCAGACCACACAAATTGTGTTTCTTTTTCAGGGAGCATAATGCAAGCACTCTGAGACAGGTTTTTTATTAAAGAAAAACAACCTAGAAATTAGTTGATGCATCAGATCATGTTTTAGCCTGAGCACTGCCTCTTTTACTGCTCCTACACTTAAAAAGCAAAGAGCTTTTGCATTTCTTTTTAAGGACATCCTAGCAGGTGGATGTCCAGTTTTTTACCCTGCTCTATTAACCCATTCTACCACTAAAACTGGAAGAGCATGTTGCTTCTCACAATGTAATAAATACTTGGCTAGAGCAGCATATATGCCATCTGCCATTATCAGCCCATTTTCATTTTATCGGGATTCCAAATTAGTAATATGTTCTCTTTAATAGCACCCAAATATGTGCCTGATAGACAAAGACCTTCTCTCACTCCAGCCTGGCAGCCTATCCTAACTGGACACATAGAACTATATAATCAAAAATTATATGCCAGTAACTTCAGTAACTAGAAATGTGCATGTAAACACTATGTTACATTAAAAACAACAGAACAACTAAAACAACTAAAACCCTGCTAATTCTGTACTGCCAGCTGTCACTGACACATTTCTCTTAACGTGCCTCCAGCTTCAATGCATAACAATTTATCATTTCAGTCAATTAGTTTTGTAGTTGTATACCTTTTTCAAAAACATGTTAATTATCATATGATATGTTTTCCTGTATGAATCAGTAGGAAGAAAAAAGATAACTATCATTAAAAACTAAAAAGTTTACCATTTAAAAAAAATCTGTATACTCAGAGAAGCACTGGGAAACTATGTTCTTTAGTTTGATAATGTGGAAATGGTTGTCAGCTGAGAGAATGTGGTTTTTACAAAAAGGAAACAATTGTGCAGTGTATTTACACTTGATAGAACTATTTTTAACAGTATTTACAAAAACATATCAGTAGACATTTACTTCACAGTGATAGCGACCACAATAAGAAATCTTAAGACAGCCTCTAAAGTCATACAGAAAGATTATAAGAGCAGTGTGATTCTGCCTGGTCTGCTACACACGGAGTCTGAATCAGACATTCACCATTTACATTCCCAGCAGCATCCTGACAACTGGAATCTTACTCTTCTGAAGTGGGTCACTTTTGTACAGGCAGCTTCTTATTTGTTTCTTCCATATTCCCCGGTACCACCAAATGGACTTTGCAGACACAAGACAATTTCTGGAATATTCTTCTTCTGCTCTTTGGAAGATACGTTGGCTTTGCTTATACATCAATACTCCATAAGCATTTTCTTCATGTCAGGCTGGAGTTGCTCTTATGCTTACTTAAAGTAACACTTAAGAGGCAGGTGATTACACACATTCTGAAAAGCCTACAGCACCCAATTTGTTATTCCACTCTCTAGGAAAACCATATAGAGCACACAAGAATAGACACGATAATTTTGAAAAGCTGAGGGTTTCTCATATGTTAGAATAAATTGTCTATATTTTTTGTTATTATCAGCTGACTTGTGGAAAACCTCTTACTGCCACACTACATGCAGTAAGAAGAAACCAAGAGGGCAAGATGAAGACAGACAAGTTACATTATAGTCAGCACTACAGCAACATTTATATACATTCTAAATTGGAAAGTAAGGCCACCTGCACTCTAATCCAATTTTAAATAATCACTGTGCACAAAAACCAATACAATTTCTCAGTTCAAAAAATACTGAAAAGTGAGCATATAAAGCTCAAGAGTGAAATGAGATTATAAAATTATCAAATAGGTTAGAAGCAATATTCCTCTACTCTCAGAAGATCAGAGTTCAACACATACCATAGTAAACTCCTCACTCTGCAGCCAGCTTGGCAATTGGGTAGCTTGGCTTAATGCCTGGAAAAGAGTTGCTCTGAAAGCACAATAGTTATCACCTCGTATTCTCCTAATAGATGCAAACTTCTGAGCAACTGCTTCATATCCCTAGAAAAACAGAAAATCCGAACAACATGAAAGCATTAATAAAACATTTCAAGGTCACACATTGGTAAAATAAAAGATATTGGAATATGAACATCCAAATACTAATGCTATTTTCAAATAGAAGCGTTTGATGCATTACCCATTTTGGAAGTTCAAATGCTTTTATGTCACAGATTATGCTTTGAAAAAAAACTTCCTTGGTTCTGCTGAAAAACAAACAAGAAACTAAAGAAATCTAAGTAGATAATTGGGTGATTATATTTGTTTGATGACAGAACATGAACATCGTTGAAATGTGGGTGGCTACCTCACTTATGTTTCAAAAAAAAATAAAATCAAACATACAAACACACTCACACACAAGACTATATATCATGCTTACTAGAAATTTCAGGAATAGTTAATGCTACTTACCCAATACGTGTCACATGTAGTTTGTTTCTGCCTCAGGGAAAATTTGTGTTTACACTGAAATATCTTGACACTTGCCTCAGCACATTTGTTCCCTCCCTGCTGTTCCCATACTCACAGCTTTAGCAGAAGCCACAATGTTGAAATGCAACATCTGAAGCTGAGCATGTCTCTCCAGCTAGCATAGCAAGAGCCAATGCCCTGTGTGTCTGTACCTCTTAGTAGTCTCTTGAAAGCGGCATTTTTTAATTTATGTGTTTTATGTTTACTCATACATATCACTAAATTTTCAAACAACAAAATATCTTTATTTTTTTTACCATTCTAGCTCAGGATTATCATTAGAAAACTAGTTCCAAAGGTGGGAAAAAAATTCAGGAAGCAAATCAAACCATCTTCCAGTTGTCAGCCACTTCTAAGACCTCACAATGTAAACCATTGCTACTGCATATCCTGTCTTGAAGATTGATCCCATATGAAATCACCTAGTAAGCATACAAATGAAAACAAAAATTCTAATGAAATTTAACAAAAACAGAACTGCTACCTTTCTCATCCTTTTTGCCACTGGTGTATTTCCTCTCCATTCTTTTCTGCAATACTCCATGATGTCCATTTCAGGTGAAACACTTAATTTATATTCTGTCAAAATAGAATATGTAACATTATTCAGAAAACAGACCAAGGTAGAAAGTGTACCAAATTTTAAATACACTATCACTTTAAATAACATTGGTGCCAAATGAAACTGGCAGCACTACCTATAGCTACTAAGTAATTATCACCATGGGAGGGGAAAAACCCAGCTTGCCCTGCAAATTACACATGAAGAAAAATAAACTTTCTGCCTCCAACAGTGAACTCTCTAGTCCTCTCTTCCACAAATAGCAATTGGCAAAGAGTAGAAATTAGCAAAGTACTCTTCATTTTCTGAGCAAGCAAAAAAATATTTGAGAAAAGCTTCTCTTCTTCATATAGGAGCCAGACTATCAGGGAGAAAGATGATAGGTCTTTCTGAATAAGTCAGTGACAACAGTAGAAAGATGAAATACAATTTTGTCTTGGAATCCCAACAGCCTTCATTCCAAGACAGAACTAAGGTTATCAAGGCAACCCAGCCTTGATGGTACTATGATGACTGTGAGTCAGTAACCTTCAAGCACAATGCTTACTTTTAATATCAGCTGTGACTGCTTTCCAAAGCATGAATATTCTCTTGTAAAGTAACTACACAAACACAGGAACAATATATTAAGAGCAACTAATTTGACATGAAATTCATCCTTTTTTTTTAATTAAATTGTACAATGTACTCAGTCATGATAAATAACTTCTATTGCACAGAAACATCTGTGCACAAAAGTCCTTGGAAATGCGGGTGTCAAAGCATCACAAATTAGTGCTCCAGTGAATTGTAACCCTAACAGTATATGAAACTTCACATAAAGTTTAGGTGTACCTGAAGAGTTTGTCTCACGAAGCAGTATTTTCTCTCTCTCTATTTCTTCTGCATCACGATACATGTCCTCCTCACTGCAATAAAAATCAACACATCTCATATGACAGCACAAATCTTACACTCTTTTTCTATCTTCTCCCCTGTTTACAACTCAGGTGAGGACTGAAGTTTTTCTACAATTGTTTTTAAAACTCAATTTGCTTACATAATTTCATAGAATCAACATAAGTTCTCAAAAAAAAAGGTTTAAAAAACCTCTCAACTGCTCCCCTCCTGTATCTGTGACACATAAGTTGGTAATGAATCATTGCCTGAATTTCTCTTCTCTGGTTGAATACTACAGTCTCCTCATGTTTTAAAATTTTAAAGTATAAATTTGCAAAGGATACAAGCCAACATGCCTTTTTGCTGCATATATGACAAATGCAACCTACGCAGGCAACTAATTACTCAACAGAGCTTTGTATCTACACACCACTTGGACTGAGCAACCTGCCCACTAGTGAGGAGGATACATGACACAATACAATGAAAAGTAGCCAACCACCTGCAGCTGGTTTGAATGTTACCAACTCAAAAAGTTCTAACATGATCCAAACTGCAGCTTGAAGGCTAGCTGAAATGCAGACAAACACATCTTCCTCAAATAACATGAGCTTTTTGGCCATGGTATCTTGTCTTAAGAGTCAAATAAGAGCTTACAGACAGATGTTCTGAAGTCAAGTTATAATTATGAGGGAGGAAATGATGGTCTAAAGAATATTATTTCTATGTAAGGCCTGGCATTAGCACAAGGAGATCTCACAGCCTGGATGTGAATATTGCTTTTGAGAATGGAGGCCCATGCAATGTTTAAAAAACTGACTGTAAACTGTACATTCCTTTAAGTGTGATGTTGAGTGGCATTTGTCATATAATTACATAGAGCAAATAAATGTTCAAAAAATAATCACAGTCCCACAGCTAAAATACTTTAAAAACCCATACATCACCAAACATGGAAGGCTTATCACGAAAAGAAGCCTACATCAAAAGTCTGTACTTGGGAGAAAGCACATGTGTAGAAAAAGGCTGTGAGGTTTTTATTCACTGCCCACAACTAATAGTAGCTTCTACTCTACTACTCAAGAAGCCCAAATCCAAACCACAGCTTGCAAAAAACCAGGAAGAAATTAAGGCAGAGACCCTGCCTCACCTTACACTACACTAAGAGAGGACAAGCAATTAGGGAGATTGCAAGAAAAGGTTCAATATAGCCAGATGATAATTAGATTGCTTTCACCAAACTTGAAAGGTGACACTACTAAATGATGGCTCTGTATTTTCCTTTATATCCAAACCAGCTTACTCAAATAATTTGCATATATTTCCCTTGAGAACAAAAAACCCATTTAGTATAAAGACCAATATAGGTTAATACCAGGAAATTCATCTATTGAGCTGTCATATCAAACCACAGTTTAGTTTTTTACTCAAACGCTCAAGTAGCTACTTGATATCTCATTTGTAACAATACCAAATACTTATTAATTCAAAGGGAAACAATAGAAATAGTAGATATTAAGCACAGTATTCCTTAGAAAGGATACTGCCTGGTGAGAAGAAATATCATAGAAATATTTGTTTCAAGACCTTATCCTTGTTACAATGTGGCACTGGACAAAGCCTAATTTCTCAGTAGAGAAACTCCGTAGAGTTTAAAGTCCATGAAGATTCGTGAAGAATTCCAAGAACACTTAATAACCTTGAAAAAACCCCCACAACTCTGTATCTGACAGCAGTAATCTCTAGCCTAGCTTATCTATAAGCCACATATTTAAAATATAAAGTGACAACCTCTCCCTCTGAGCATGATGAAACCTGCTGCTACAAGGGATCCACCAGAATGTGTCAGAGCAGGGGGAATTGTTACTTTGGGATACAGCCTAGGTACCAAGGGGAAAAAAAATACATCATGTTTTACTGAGATTATCCTGGGTTTTCCATTTTGAAAACAAACAACAACAACAAAAAAACCCCACACCACCAAAAACCCCCTAAACCTGAACAAGTTAAGATGACAGCAAGCAAAACTAAGCTGGTGAGAAGGGAAAGGACTATGGCCAAAATATAAGGGGTTTTGTATTCATATATTTGCAAGACTAGAACTCCCAGTGTCGAAAATACCATACAAAAGCAAAAGCAAGAGCAATGCCTAAAGTCTCCCTTTTATTATCATGAAGGGAAGAATATTTAATTTTTTGTGTCAGATTAAACTCACTGCTATCAAAAGTTTATGTAGAGACACAGTAGGACAAATAGAGCTAGTATGCCATGGAGCAGTTAATTTAAAAATTCAGCATAGAGATCCTTGTGCTTTTGCCAACGTACAAAATACACTCAAAACATATTTACATGAAATCAGTATTAAAGATAATAAACTACATTAATACCTTAGATTGTGCTTAAATGACGCAGTAATTTAAACATGAAGAAGATTTATCAAGTGTCCTTGAAAACATGTATTTATTTATAATGACTTTCACTAAATCAGCACTTTTTGTAGATTTTGGATCTTGTCCAAAATAATCCACTAGCTACCTACACAAGATTAATTTGAACTCACTTTCTTCTCTTTATTAATGTATTCTTCAATGGCACAAAGCCACTCTTAATAGGCATTAAATCTGCCCATTCAGAAGTTTGGAAAATATTTTTATAAAATATTCATACTTATTTCTTCTTCCAGATACCAAAAATACTTTTAAAGACCTCTACTGTCAAATCTGAATCACACCACTAATATTTTTACTTCAGCTTATACCAGGTTTAAAACAAACAAGAAAACAAACAAAAAGCTGAAGCATTAGGATTAAGAAAAGTCTTCTGTGACTATCAGCACTGCATACAAGAAAGTGTTGACAGAGATCTGCATTCAGTTCTTAGTTTCCCCCTTAATGCTGCATTAGTTATTCCCTTGGGGAAAGAAACCACTAATAAACTACAAAAATAAGCAATTAATCTAAAGGGTGAACGTGGCCTTCAAATTTTAAGATGTGACATTTAGACCTATTTCACTAAGACATTAACTAATTTTGCCACAAAATTTTCTTTCATGAACTGAGAGTACCCCACCCTTTCTATAGAAAATGTGTTAATACATTTAAAAAAATACTCACCTGTCCTCAGGTGACTCCATTGCTGAACAACTACTAGATGCAGGTAGATACAGTTCAGAGTTTTTCATCATATCTGTCATCTCAGGTCTCCCACTACTTCTGTATAAGTAGACTTTATTTATTTCTGGTGTAGTTTGCTGTTTCTGGTCTGTAGCTGCATTTGGTGAACCAAGTTCTTCGGAAGCAACACCAACTTCCTCTTTATGCTTCATCAGCTGTGTGGGAACACTCTCTTTTTTCTGCTCTGCACCTGCAGAAAGGCTGGTTGGTTCTGTCATCCGCCCTTGAAAACGATCCTGGCTTTAAAGAATGGAGAAATATATGAAGAATATCTCTCACAGAAAAACAAATATTTTTTTTTAATTGCAATATTTTAATAGTAATTAATATTTATTAATATTAGTATTAGGGACAATAGTAATAGTACATTCTGAAGATTCAGAGGGTCCATAAATCATTCAAAACCAAGAAAAAAGTTCAGAAGACTTGGATAAAATAAGAGAGCACCTAAGCTGTTTTCATTCCACTGGCAAGCCAATTCAGCTTCTTATCAAGGTTAAGCTGTTCCAGTTCCTCAAACACAAGCCACACCAGAATTAGTGCCCTGACTGAACACCTGCTGCTCTCAAGGTGCATTATCATCTAAATGAGGATTAACAGAAATCCCAAGAAAAAAGTTTCAGTCCTGCAAGACAAGGATTTTTACAAATTCATCTGGTGCTCGGTGAAACCTCCATTGCAATATTATGCTTAGTGCAAAAATTTCCAATCTTTATGTCTTCCAATATGACACCCAAGGTAGCAAGACACGATTTCTACAATCCATTCTAGCAAGCTCTCCAAAGGTTTAGGACGTACCCATATAGTAATTTTTCAGGGACACTTATCTTAAATTGACACATCATCCTCTCAAAAAGTTACGGGTTGCTTTGCAGCTGACACGTTGATGTTGTTCATTGATACCTCAGCCGGTCACATCAGAATCTTAATATTTACTCAAGAAACCTTAAAACTGCAGAACACGTTTCTATCTCCAGATTGAGGCCTCACAACTGCAGCAAACCTCTGCTTACAGATGTTGCTTACCTTTGGCACACAAACCCCGCTGTGTACCAAGCTGACCCAAAGCACAGAGATCAGGCCTAGAGTTCACAGAACCATAAAATGCCCTGGGTTGAAAGGGACTTCAAAGTTCACCTCGTTCCAATCTCCCTGCTGTGGGCAGGGACAAGTTTCACTAGACCAGGTTGCTGAGAGCTCCATCCAGCCGGGCTTTGAACGCCTCCAGGGATGGGGCATTCACAGCTTCTCTGGGCAACCTGCTCCAGTGCCTCACCACCCTCACAGTATAAAATTTTTTCATAATATCTAACCTAAACCTCCCCTCGTTCATTTTGAAACCACTCCCTCTTGTACTGTCACTACATGCTCTAAAAAGTCTCTGTCCACCTTTCACAATTGCAAGCTCCCTTCAGGTACTGGAAGGTCGCAAATCACCCCAAAGCCTTCTCTTTTCCGGGCTGAACAATTCCAATTCTCTCAGCCTCTCCTCATCGGAGAGGCGCTCCATCCCTCTAATCGCCTCGCTCCAAGAGGTGCGCGTCCTTGCCGCGCCGAGGACCCCTGCGCTGGATGCGGCGCTCCCGGCGGGCTCTCACACAGCACAGCAGAGGGACACACTCACCCCCTCCACCCGCAGCGTCCCGATGCCCCCGCCCGCGCTCCGTGGGGGGGGAGGCCTCAGGCCCCGCGCATCACACCCCCGCCCCCCCGGGGGG
>VXBA01000169.1:332427-628913 GCA_013399895.1 Serilophus lunatus
CGGGCAGGGGCAGCGCCGCCCCGCCGCCCGCCCGCCTCTTACGCGGCCCCGCAGCCGCGGCCGCCTCGCCCGCCGCCGGCATCGGGCGCGTCATCCCGCCGGAAAGGGCGTCCGCGCCAGCCATCGCTTCCCTCCTCCTCCTCCTCTTCCTCCTCTTCCTCTTCCTCCTCCTCCTCCCGCCCGGCCTTGGCTCCCGGCGGAGGGACCCGCGCCCGGCCCCCAGCGCAGCGCAGGGACGCGGGGGAGGGACAGGCTATGGCTTCGCGGGCGGCCTGGACTCGAGGGAGGTTAAAGGAGTGAAGTGACAATCCCCGAAGCGGAAGGCAACAACCAGTTCTCTTAAACACAGGAGGGGGCAGAAATAGGAGTCGCTTTCCTGTCGTCAAAGGCTCCGTGCAAAGTTGCGGATGAGGAAGCGCAGCGCTGTTAAAGGCGCAAGCAACCATCGTGTGATGGAGGCTGGAAGCCTCTCGCTCGGGAGCAAAAAAATGCATCACCCAAATCTGATACACCTTTATTAGTCTTTATTAAACCCCAGGCGGGAGAGAAAGCTATATAGACAGTAAATGATAAACCTTTCGAAAGTAAATGCTACCCAAACATGTCCAATATTAAAAAAAAAAAAAGTCAGAAAGTTGTACTGTGGTAGAAAAAGTCCACTGCAGTCTGTGCGTTTTGGAGGGTGCTCACCTTGAAATTGGGCCTGGGAATGGAAAAGCATTTGTCTTCTTTCTAGTTTCCCTCATAAGAATATGAAGTGATGTTGAGACAGGAGGTAAATAACTACAAACACGCTGTCAGTAAAGGAATTTAAATTAACATGTATTTAGAGTATCAAACAGGAGAACATTTTAAAGGTAAAGGTCAGGTAGTAAAACCTAAAAAAAGTTTAAAATGGCAATAAGTAATTGGCAACATCATGAAACTTAATTTATATAAAGTTTACATAAAATAAAAGCAAGGGATTTGTGTTTTTTTATCCATGAGACATGAGTATGTTTGAAGAAAAAAAAATTTACAAAACCCCATTACCTTAGGATTTTTTTTTAATAAATGCTCTTCTTGTGAATCAAATTTTTGTTGAATTGCTCTTGACAATGACACCTGCTTGAAAAAATCTCTGTTAGAACAACTCTTTGACTGACAAGTTTGTTTCAAAATGCATTCTTGTTTCACATTGGCCAGTTCAGAATTACTCGTGTTTGAGAAGATAATCCATCTGAAATATACTCAACTGTTTTCTATGTTCCCATCTTTTAAATAGTTTAGATTAAGTAGCATATAAGAATCATTACAGTTACCTCCTTTTTAAGATTAGGTACTTTTTTTTATTTTTTTATTTATTTTTTTTTTTTTTTTTTTTTGTTCTAGACCCACTTTTGCTATTCTCTCAGCAACTTTATGGGAGGGATGTTTTGGCTGACCATTTCACAACACTTAAGAGAACTACAGAGCAGAATAATTCCACAGGTGAAGGAGCAACCTAGACCTATTTCATCATGATGAGTAAAATAGCATGTTACAAAATGATACTGCAAAATAAATAAACTACCCAAGTTATGAAATAAAATTTGTAAATTCTGTGTGCTCTCTGTTTAGAAAGGTTTCCTTGTAACAGAAAGTTCCTGAACAGCAAATTGTATTTCCTCTCTCAAGAACTGTTAGATGAAAACTGTGCTAAGATGCCGTATTTCAGGCTGCATTACAGCAGTGCTTGCCATGTGAACTTGACAGAATGGGTGCAGTGTCTGTCTCTGTCTCTGGTATTTAGCTGCTTGCAGATGGGGTTTATGTCAATCGCATTATTAAATGTTTTTGCTCTTCATCACATTAGACCAAAACTAAATACCCAAAGGAGAAGTTTTCCTGATATAGCTTCGTGTTTGCATTAACTGAAATAAAGTATTCCAAATGTCATTGTTTGAATAAAGAAATTTAACAATAAAGTCCACCCTCTCTGCCCAGTGCTCTGCCCTCAAGAAAAAATGGATAAAAGTTCATAATCTTCAAATTGGATATATGCCATAGTTGAATTGATAATGGTGATTCAAGGGAATATTCATCAACTATTCAGCTCCAACTACTTCTAAAAATAAGGTTTCTCTTTGCCTCTTGTAAACAATATATTGCAAGCATATGTGAAATTCACTTTTTTAGCAAGGGGCATTTTTGTGTTTAATGTTGAGATGCAGTAGATATAACAGATACGTAGTATCTGGAAATAATTGGTAAGTTCCATGACGCATTTCATGAGATGAAGTGTGGCAAAAGAGTTGTACATTAGTCATTGCTGTCCAAGTTCCAGAAATTCCAGGAATAGTTTTAGCTTGCAAAGAAAATCCAGTGTCTTAAGGACCAAAGGCAGTAGCTGTCAAAGAACATGCAACAACAGTAAATAATTTAACATTTAAGGAAAAAGAAGCAGAGATAATGGAAGTGCAGTAAGAATTTATACCACTGTGTCTAGAATAATGCAGAATAAACAAAGCATCTTTTTTTTTCTGTTTCATTAAAAGTACTACCAAGTTAAAAAGACAAAAGGATTTCAGCATAAAGTCTTGAAGTTTGTTTTCTAAAGACTGTGGAAGTGATGAACTCTCTTGTTTGTTTTTTCTGAGATGATCTGTTTTTAAACAAATGGTGGGGAGAAAGAGGGGTCTCCCTCCAAACAAAGAGACCTCTTTGTGATTTGTATACTCAATTCCATATTCAAATAGTTATGTGTAATTAAAAAAAAAAGGTTTAATTTTCTCAAATTACATAACATTTCTGAACAACAGATTTACATAAACTATTAAATGCACTGGATAAAACAACCATGCAGTGTTTCCTTTTTTCCACACAGCTGCCACAGGTACTTTGCATGGATGATAGGAGAATAAAATATGAGCCATATTCACTTTTATTTAGAACTTGGGCCATACATCATCACAGATATCCATTGACAAGCTCTTTTTTCCCACAATGTCCTGTTGCCCTTTTCAAAGTCTTCAGGGCAGAGGTAGCATCTTGCTTTTCAGTATTGGTAAATAACAAATGTGTATGAACCAATTACTAAAATTCTGAAAGAATAAGGTCCACGGGATTTTGTTGAATTACTGGAGTTAGTTTGAATGAACAAAGTTTATATATTCATAAAAACTCACTATATATTTAGGTGAAGCAAGATAGATGTATCTATACAGAAAGAATGGAGCAGTTGTTTATTGTTGTTGAAGATATTAAAATAGTCTCTTTAAGACGTTTTTTTTGAGAATGCAGCTTAAGCAGAATTTAGACATGTAAACCCAAGATCTTTGTATGACTTCCAAAACACTTAAAATAGTATTTTCAAACTTCCATCTGCAAAGTAGGCAGACAACTAAGTATCACTAAAGTCTACAGTAAAAACCAGAAGCCATGCCTGTTGTCTTGTATGTGACCTAGAAATAAATAGCTCAGACTATTTTACTTAGAAATCTAGTTCTCCACTTGTCATAGTTTCCAGTGGGAAGGCTGGGTAGCTCTTATACCTATAGGAGAGGTGAGATTCAGCCTCCTAGCTGAAAATAAAATTGAGATTTCAGTTCTCAAACCTGAGGTACCAAAGCCAATGTCACAGTCATGTAAATGTGAATGAAGAAGATCAGCAAGCACTACTTCTAGTGTAATCCAATTACGTGTTATAAGAACAACTCACAGTTTTGTAAGAACAGATCTCGGGTTGCTGATTCCATCTGGAATGAGATCAGCAGAGGTCACTTACTACTATAAGTTCTTCATATTCTTTACTGAAGTGTGAGGTACAACTATCACACTATCACAGTACAAGTAAGAGCATATATCCCAGTAAAGATTATTAAAAAAAACAAACAAACAAACAAAAAAAACCAAAAAACCCCCACAACAAAAATGCAAAAAACAAAACCAAAACTGAAGAAAATATTGCAGCTTAATATACTTTTATCCAAAGTGCTTAGAACTACTTACCTGGTTTTTTTCCTAGGCTGACATAGTGAAAGGATTACAAAGCAGACAGTGGAGAAGCAACAGCAGCACATGGTATTTTGGGATTCTGACTTCCTCAGGATAGTTAATGATCTTTGCAAAGCAAAATTTTTTTTACCTAGAAGACTCTGATGGCATTATGTGTACACAGTGATAAAATGCATCAGTGTTCATTGCTTACAGCTTTGTAGAGGAAACTGAACCTTGATTCTTGGGTGATATACACATTATTCTCTTCCAAAAGGCTTTACTGTATTTTATTGTTACTGTTTATGAGGAGGAGGTGGAGTACTTATGATGTCTTGCAATGGTCAGTCTTTTTTGATATAAGTATACCACAAAAGACTCTTTCTTACATGCAGCTAATGTGGATTAATTTTTTTACTCATTTTTAGCTGAAGCAACTTTAACATCCTTTAAAAAGATAGTGAAAATACACAACAAAGACATTCAGTGCAATACAAGAGATTGTATTTTGTAGGTCTGAAATATTTCTGTACTTGGTACTTTCTGGTAAAGGACACTAGCAGCTGAGATTTTGATACAAAAAGAAACCATCAAACACCATGAAAAAATATTTTGATTCTTTTTACCTTATTTAATGCATCTTGGTGCTTGCCAGGAGTTGCCTTCTTTGCTGAACTAATTACAGTGCACTCCTTGAAAATTACTCCAAAATTTTCAGGAGTATGATTAGAAACATTTAGGTGATTAGTTCTTCTTTTGACTATAGGGGAATATGGTTTTGAAGAAAAACAGATGGGGAAAAGCCACCAGTAAAAGTCAAATGGACAATATAGTATCTATTATGTACTCCTGTATTTACATATTACCCGAGTGTCTTTTTCTTCCGGTGTCCCTGAATTTGTTTGAGTTTTTGGAGATGTATTCTTAAAAAGATACATCTCCTCCCTGGTACATAAAGACTTTCACAGTTTTCAGGTTATATTTTCCTAGAGTGAGGTCTAAATTGGCATGCTGCTGTCCATCAAACAAAAAGGCAGTTCTAGCACCCTATGTTCCTTTTTTAAGCGACTGAGAAAAATGTGTAGGTTGTGGCTTTGGTGAAGTGGGTGGGGTTTTTTCAGTCCCCTGAACAGAAAATGAAGCATGTGTGAGTCATATCAGTATAACCTACACTGGTAAAAATTATGGCTGTTTGCAAATTAAAAAACTGTCCTCATTTTTTCATGGTGCACCGGTCTAAACAAAGTAACAAATCTTCACAAAAAACAAACAAACAAAAAAACAAAACCGAAAAAACCAAAGGCACTTTAAAAACCTGCTTTATGTTTTTTTGAACCAGCTTAGTTTACGCACTTGAAAATTAATTATTAAAGTTAGTATATTGTCTATGAAATTGATAAAAATATTTATTAAAATTACAGTATGATATAGCTAATTTTTTCATTATTAAACAAAGAGCACTGCATGTCCCCTATATAGAATTTTTTTTTTAGAGTGCTCTCACTAAACCAACATTCTCATCAATTCGTATGTCAGAATAAGCTGGAAATACATTCTACTCACTGTTTCCCAGAGCAAGAACATTCTTAGTGTCTAACTAACTAACTCAACCTGTCTGAATATTTTGTATATTTCACGCCTTTTTTTCCTTTCCAGTTTCAACGTCCATTTAAAAAAAAAAAAAGAGAATATATAGGTTTGCAGAAGCCAAATAGTGATACTAAATGCAACATTCTATCGATTTTATAAGATAGAAATTTAGGAAATATACACATGTGGGTTCATCCATCTTCTCCATCCATAGTATCAAGCACATATTTCTTTTATTAATTGCTATTCATTTTTCAGCTAAAAAAGTTTAGAATTAGAGTTACTGCTCCAATTTTTACAGTAAATCTAAAACGGATGTTTACAATTTTTGTTATACTGTAATGAAGAAATCAGCTGGACCTTTCATAAAATAGCAGAAAAACAGTAGCATTTTGCATGTATAAAACAGCATGGTCGCTGCTGCTGCTAAAACTGACTCTGGCCTGCAACATCAGCTGTTTTTTAGGGATAAAATTCTATTAGAAGTAATAATAGATATAGTTCTCCATAAAGAAACATGCTGTTGGTAACAGGGCCACCAGTTTCTCCTGTGAAATGCTGTGATCTCCTCTTTAGGGAGGTAGGTCATGAGTCTGCCCGGTCTCCTGAGAGTAATAAAGAAGATAAAGGACCAACAGTAAAATCAAAACCACCATATGGCATTGACTGGAGAAGTGATCAAGATGAAATCAAGTGATGAGTTCTAACATTTTGCCTGGGGAGTCTGACATGTCTGCATCCATCATATTTGCGAGGTGATGTGATAAAAGCTCATATGTGCACTCACCATGGAGCACAGAGAGACCTCCCTTGTCAGCTCTACAGATGGCAAGCCTAGCTTAAAGTCTAATGAGAGATGTCTTTTGTAGTCAGATGTACTTCATGAGGTAGTGTGCCATTAAGGACATTGAGAAGAGTAATTTTAAGCTGGGTTACTGAAATAATAAAACATCCCCAAGAAGCAGCTCACTGTATGCAAGCTCCATGATAAAAACAGTATTTTATTATCAAAAATCAAAAAGCTAAGGAGCTTTTATTATAGCACTCAAATTCATTTGTCCCCTTTACTCTTTTCTAAAAGAAAAAAAAAAACAAATCAACAATATTTTTCTCTAATGAATCAACAGATCACCATCAAGGTCTTTTTCAGTACATTGAACCAGTGATGGGAATCCATTCATTTGGACCCAATTGCTCTTAGCTGATGTTCATCAGTCTACCTAATGAACAAGCCTTTGGAATTGCTTAGATGTGGCTGTCCTTGCACATACCTGCTTGAAACCAGGAATGTGTTTATGCCTGCTGTGCACCCACTCTCCAGCTGACCAGCTTCTCAGACTACCACTTGTTGATGCTCCTGTCGTCTGCCTTTGGTCCTTGCTCCCTGACAAGAAGCAGCTCTCCATTTCTCGCTTGATTTTGCATTAGCCTTCCTCAGCAAGGAAGATCAGAGTTACTGAAGCTCTCATCCATTACCCCTCTGCCAACTGTGGTACTAGAATTGGTTTTGTGGATGGTATGAGCTTCTGCCTTCTCAGAGTGCAGCTAGCAACATACACTGGCTTCCTCCAAGAGGAAGGAGACCTTAAGTCTCAGCAACAGCATAAACTCTTTACTGTGATATTGTTCTTAAACCTTCTCTATATACATTGAAAAATTTCAGTTTTTAAAAAATGTCTGAACAGAAGGGCTGAACTCATCCATGAGATCTATTGAACTAGAACAGAGTAGAGAGGCCCCTGAAGTAGAGATCCTTGGAGGGTTGTAACAGTAGGACTGAGTCTCTGGGTAGCAGCTCACTCCCTTAGGAAAAAAAGAAAAAAGTGAAGAATAACAAAGAAAGACATATGCCAGAAATATGAAAAAGCCCCTTTTACAGTAAGCAATAATGACATCCACAACTAAATCAAACCAAAAAAACAGAGTAACCTATGTGAGAGAAGCAGGAAAAAACTTCCCCCTCAAAAAAACCCCAACAGTCAGAACAGGACCTCTTATTGCTGGATACTTTCCAAGCATCTCCATGAGCAGTGTAGAAAAGAGAAGACAAGTGAATTAAGACCAATTTAATGTTTAGCATTGCTGAAAGAGACAAAGAGACCTAGCAGAAATATTCTTAAAGAAAAGCAGTTGCATATTTTACCTTGCATACATGTAATTATCAAAAAATCCTTTATAGCTAATAAATAGTTCATCCAAAATTCTGACAAGTTAACATTTTTTTAATCTTTACTTAATTAGTTTTTTAAGTTATGAATTTCTTTCCTGGATATCTCACATAGAAAACTATATGCATTTATATTATTTAGATTTAAATAGTCTTATATACTATTTATAATTTATACATATGTATTTAGACTTGCCACCATTTTAAATAGTATTTATGTATATTTAATGTTTCCCAAATACCTTCCTTTGTTAGGACATGTAACTGTCTGCTATTTCAAATGGAAAAAAAAACAAACAAAAAGCCCTGCAAAAATATCTCCAGTGAATTACTCACTTGATACTAGAAAAGAAATTGGCTTTTAAAAAACTGTTCAACAAACCTTACAGCCACACTGGAACAAAGAAAGAGCTAGTTGAAAACTGTGGTTTCTTTACATCCGTCTCCTGGAGTAACACCATCTACTTTTGCCATCTACCATCTACTTGACTTAGTCAAGTCAGTCAGAAGACAAAGATCATGACAGTACTGGAAACTCTGTGGACTTACCCGAGTAGAAGTGAGTCTTCTGCAGATTCAGCACAGCAGAAGACAAAATATAATATTTGTAGCTGCTGGACTCAGATGCTCTTATCATCTAATCATCTGTTCTTAATTCTTAACCACCTGCTTATTGGTGAACACCAGCTCACAACAAAGTGTTCAGTCTGGTCGTGCAGGTATCCTTGGAGCAAGACTTGTAGGGTCTTGTAGAAAGATTTGGAAAACTTTTTTGTCTGTACACTTGCTAAGATGTTGGGAAGCATTTTTAATTAAAAAAATTTACTCCTTTCTTAAATCTCCTGGGTAAGAAGTCTGTTTGTTATTCGAGATTGATTCACCAGACTGAGTCTAAGCGGTGTAGTGGTCCAGGAGCCTGCAGTATTCAAAGTGTAGGGACTGCAAAGACAAACAAAATGCTGATAATTCTGTAGCATCGGCGCAAATCCTTTCCATCACTCTTCACAGCACATTCTTTCTGCCTAGAATGTGTGGCACAGTAATAGTGGGCTTTTGTTTCTCTTTGCCTTCAGGAAATGTAATAAACTGTATTGTTTCTCTATTCTGGCAGTAACTAATCCATTGTTGTTGTTAGCATTCTTCTTATTTGTTCTTGTAGTGGTGTTTGTTGGTTTTTTTCCTCTGGATTCTTCATTTGTCTCTCCAAATTTTAGAGTATTTTTTTTTGACCACCAGCACCAGATAATTACAAGAAGGAGGAATTCATAATCACATTATAGGAGAGGTTGGAATGGGCTGCCCTAGGAGGTGGTTGAGTCACCATCCCTGGATGTGTTTAAGAAGAGATTGGATGAGGTACTTAGTGCCATAATTTAGATGATGGGATGGTGTTAGGTAATAGGTTGGACTTGATGATCTCAGTGGTCTTTTCCAACCTTGTTAATTCTGTGATTCTGTGATTAGAAGACTGAAGATGAACTTTATAATGAGTGATAGCTGTTCAGTTTAACCAGGAAAAAGTTATGGTTGGTTTGATTGTGTTCTGTTAGGAAAATCAATACATGCTATTTGGCCTTTTAGTCAAACAGAGAAAGGCACACCAGGATTCACTGACAGGTAAATCTAGCCAGACATCTAAAAAAAGGCTTTAAAAGTACAGATAATTCAGTGGTAATTTATCTCACTGAATGGTTTTAAGATTAAATGTAATACCTTTCCTGAAAAATGTGCTCTCCTTTGAATTAGAATGAAATTAAACAATGTCCATACTTAACCTTTAAACCTCATGATTAAAAGATCGGTGAATTTTAACACACTAAGAATGAAATGAGAGGAAGATAACAGATTGAATAGCTTACAAACTCTGAGCTAGAGCTCTGAGTGCTCTAAAGCTCTGTGCTTTTCTGTCTGGCAAAAGAAGCATTTCCAGATGGAAACCCTTTATTCACTTATTGGCTTACTGCAACATCTAGCTTTTCTTAGTTCAGGTCTGTAGAAGGGGCTAGAGTGACATTTGCTGTCTTGATGCAACAGGCCTGAAATGCATGTCATGGATTCCTATTCTGGCCACAAAGTGTGGGATTGGATTTTTCATCCAGTCCCAGCTGCTAGAGCTCCCCCAGGCAAGCCAAGTGGTGTGTGTACCAGTGGGGTACACCAAGAGACTAGATATTGCTAAATCTGGCCATGTGTCACCTAGGAGATGATAACATATATATGTTTGTATATATGTATATGGAATGTGTGCTGTAGTTGAAATATGGGACCAAACTCTTTTTCCTCATCGATTTTCTAGGAAAGTCTCTACATGATTTTGTATCAGTGTTCTAAGCAGCCAAAAATGGTGAAATATGCTTCTGCTAATTTACCTCCTTAATCTAAACTACCTTACATCTATGTAAGCATAGATGCTTAGCTTTGTTTAAGAATATCAAGTAAGTTGGATAGCCAAGATCCCAGTTTCCTGCACCTTGTGGCTGCAAGCTAGCTTCTGT
This sequence comes from Serilophus lunatus, assembly GCA_013399895.1. Lineage (NCBI taxonomy): Eukaryota > Metazoa > Chordata > Aves > Passeriformes > Eurylaimidae > Serilophus > Serilophus lunatus. Next base: position 342,634 of record VXBA01000169.1, read on the forward strand.
CCAGACCCGATGCAACTTCCATGCATGAAAAGAGACTGGATGTCAATTAAATTGTGTTTTAAACTGCAGGTTTAAATCCAAAATATCAAAAAGCCCTGGATGAGAGATGAGACTGACAGTATTGAATGCTAGCTCTGTGTAGCTTGTGTTAGTAAGAAAAATATACAAATACGATCTGTCTTGCAGATCATATACCAGGACTGAAATGCAGCACCAGAAATCTTCTGTCTCATAGATAGAAATTAAAAAAATACTTGTGATTCTCTTCCTGTTCATGCTCTTGATATAGAGTGAGACCAGAGGGTGGTTACCGTACTCCCTTTTCCACTCAGCTTTCCCAAAAACTGGGAGGGAAAAAAAAATAGGCTCAACTCTATAGCCTTAACTGAAACTAGAAGTGTACGAGGAGTGTACTTCTCTCAAATGCTGCAGGTTTTAATGCTCAGCAAGAAACTGGGAATTTCTAATTGCTGGCAGCATCTCAGAGGAGTAATTCGCTTTGTTAGTACATTACATGCATCTAGGGCACTAAAATTATCTTCAACTATAATTACTTTTTTTCAACAGCTTCAAAAATACAGCTGTCATGAAACCATTTTGTTAATATCCATGTATTTTTCTATTAATATTTCACATCTGGGACTCACAAAAGTACAGTCAACATACTGATATTCATTATGTAATAAATATTTCATCAAACCCAGTATTTTATGCACTTGATTGTGCTGAATTTTTTTCAGGATTATGTCTTTTTGAAAAGGGCAATAAAATATCCACCAGTACATAGGCTGTTGGCTTTCCACACAAATGGTGTGCTCTTTTTATTTACATTGTGTAATTTCCTTTATTCACTTCTTCTTGCATTTCTGCAGTGCTGGGCAGCCAGCACTCAAACAGCCCTTATTTGACTCCTAAATATATCATATTTCATCTGCCAGTACTCTGAATCCCGAGATGAGTTACACTTGTGGGATCATATGATAGCTTATCTGACTAATACTGCTGTGAAGTCCATTAATTAAGCCACTCCTACAGTCTGGAGAAATGTCCGATCCCATTTTCAAATATATCTGTAATAACATTTCTACAGTTTGAACTGTCACACCCTTTTTTCCTGACTTTGAGTAATTCAAAGAGCACTTTTATATAGGAGGACAACATTTCTGGAGCTGCCCAGAAGAGAATCAAAACTTTGTGTAGTTTGCATGGGTTCTTCAAAAAACACCCTAAACCAGCCAACGTGATCTGCTCACATCTTTGTCCTACATTCATGGACACCTTCTGCTACTAAACCAGTTAGAGCATCCCATGGTGGTTACTGCAGTTTTGCTTTGATGACTTTGATGGAAGCCCTAAGGAATGTCTCCATTTCGGATGTCTGTATCTTCAGCTTTCCTGAGTTATGCTCACACCAAATGTTGCAATGTGAAGAAATTCACATTGTGGGATATGCTCAGGCTGTAAAGCTTGACTCCCACTTTTCTCCTTACTTAGATAATGCATTGAGGTCTAGATGTCTGTCACTGAGGACTCGTAAACTTCCACACTCAAAACTAACCTGAGAAGGCTAGTGAGGGAGTTCAACAATTCCCTGAATGAACAATTACCTTTCATGACCCTGAAGACAGAGATGTGGTCCAATTTGAACAGCCATGCTCCCTGATTAGGCTTTTCATAACCTATGAAACAAAAGTATGTGGTTTCACTTATTTCCATTCAGAATTTCAACAGGAAGTGGCTGAAGTGTTTCTTGGCTGTACCATCCATGCTGCTGCAGCAACCAAAGCACTGCAAATGCCAGCCAAATGTGGGGACACAGCCAACAAACAAGAGGAAGCCCTAAGTGAAATCATGAATGAAAGACAAGAAACACCTGTACACCTCTACACTTCCAGAGACCCCTCACAGCAGTGAAGACCTCTACTTTGAAGGGGGAGCCGAGAGAAGCTTAAACTACAGTAGGCGTGAACTAGTCATGTGTCATGTTTTAGGTCACAAGGCAAGAAAAGCTTCAAGGACACTTTCTATGGATATGACACTGGAAAATTTTCTCATCTCCAGTCATAAACTGGCAGTTCAGACTAGAAAGTATCCATGGACTTGCTAAGGCTTCCTCCATAAATTTGGTTATTTCTCACCATGTCTCTTCCATATTTTCTTCTTCACCATCAGATCATTGCTTGAACTCTCCTGTATCTCCTGCGTGAGGTTCAGAATCACTCCAGGATTGGTTTTAATCCCTTAGCATCTGGCCATGTTGCTCTATTCTAATCCATGTCCTGTAGAAATACAAGTTAATGTGATAGCACATTAAAGAAGAGGGAAGACAACAAAACCATAGATTTACTTTTTCAATTTTTTTTTCCTCCTTCCAGTAGCATGGATAGAAACTATATTATAAAATTGGTAATTAACATGTAACATACCAAGCGTTTTAGAGCCAGCATCAGAGCAGGTACACCCTAGAAGGGGGAGACAGCAGCCTGTGAAGGACTCATACTGAAGCATAGGAAAGGAGTGAGAAATGAGGAGGGGCCAAGAGAAATCACTAAACCCTGACTGCACATCTGCCCATGCTGCTTGTTGCCTCACTGATGGGACTGAGTGTGACCTGTGGTGATAACAAGGGGAAAGAGAGGAGTCTGGAGTGAAATTGAGCCTGGGAAAGGAGGAGGGGTATTTTTTCCCCAATCCTTCTAACATTCACCTTTTTTTGAGTTTCCCAATACCTAAATCTGTAATTAAATACTTATGCTAGTTGCTGATAAGTTAAATTCCCCAATTTGAGTCTGTTTCTGATGACATGGTGTGGTAACTGATTTCCCTGTCTTGATTTTAGCCTAAAAGCTGTCTTGTTCCTGTTCTTCCTGGGGGTGCTTCCAATGGTGTGCAGCTGATTATGGGTTTCCAGACCAAAACGCTCTCAGCACAGGACTCGGGGAGCAGCGTGGCTTCACCTCTGCCATCTCTGGAACAGTCCTGCTGCTGCCCACCTGAGCCCAGCTCAGACACCTCAGAGGGAGACGCTGTCCACAAAGGTTTTCTTCCCTCTTTTTCACCTGGGGAGTTGGTGAGAACACGTCTGCCTGTGACACTGCCTGGACTGCACCCTGCTACTTCTGCAGCTGCCATTGTTTGTGACTGCAGAATTCCCTTAGTGGCCTCTCAGCCCTTTTGTCTCTCAGGGGTGTGCCCGTGTTTTCTTCTGCTGGACAGAGAGTTAAAATTGACCCAAGTAGGAGAGGGTGTTTCTTTTTGTTTCACTACAAGTTTTCAGTTGTTCTTGAGTTATTGCTTTGTGTTCTGTGTTTTATCCATATATATATAGATATATATACATTTCTACATACATATTTATATGTATGTAATAAAAGAGCTGTTGTTCCTTTTTCCATGTTTTGTGCCTCTTGTTTTCAAATTTAAATTGTACAATTATCGTCCAACCAAGACAACTACCATGGGGAAAATATTCATCTGAACAAGAAAACTTGATTCAAAAGACAAAGGGAATTATTAGTGCTATAGGTGCTAGAGACTTCAGCAATTGTTGCACAAAAACTTGCACAAGTGTATTCAGCTTAGTTGTCACCCCGTTTCAATAGAGTTGAACTATGGCCAAATGCTTCACTAGAGAGGAAGATGTTTTGGTTAATTGCCCTCCCAAGGCATTAACCTTTGAATTATGCAAAATTGGGATATGTGAGAAGATGAAAGCACCCAGGACTCATTCTGTTTCTTTTGTTTTTAATTTTTCCCTCCCAGAAGCACTGTTCGGCTTGCACAACCCAGTGCCACAGCTCCTGGCAATGCCCCAGCTGTCCTCATTCACTATTTGTGTTTGACAGAGTTGACCCAAAGTTCTGTGGTTCATGAAGAGAGATGCAAACCGGCCAAGCCCTAGGGAGAGAAATTTTCTGCTTTTATCTCCTGCCCCTGCTAGGTACATCACCTCCTGTCTCTGAGGCATGTGGGTTTCCATGGAAGTTTTCTGATAAATCTCTAAAAAAGCCTCTTAAGGCTGCCTGCTGCATTGCTGGCCAAGGGTTGGATGAACAGCCCATGGGATGCTGTGAACATGAATAGATGCCACCCGGTAGGCAATAGCATCCCTCCATCCCAATGACCATGCTAGGCTCCTCTCCAAAATAATTTCAAGGGACTCTCAAAGACCCAGACCCTGCCCTCTCACAAAACCAGGTCCCAAATGGGTTTCTTTCCTGCTAGGGAGGCCTCCAAGCACACTGAACCCCTCACAAGCCAAGAGGGAAGGACCATGGCTTCTGTGGCACCAAAATCCCTGCTTTACCTTTTCCTCAAAATCAGGAGTTTTTCAGAAAAATGAAGACTCCAAAAACATTAGTGCTGTAAGAGCACTAACATAACAGGGTCACTGGCAGGACAGCTGTAAGACGGTTGAGTATAGAGGGACAGGGAAATCCAACTACTGGAAAGAAAAAAAAAAAAAAGAAGCAGGTCTTTTCTGTGCTTTGAATGGACAAATCTTTATTTTTCTGGACAACTAACTATTTTAAAATCTTACATATTCCTTGAATCAGTGGTTTAAGCAAATTAAAAACTACATTTGAAAACTGTTTCCTAGACTTTGAACTCAATATTCTGAGCCTAAGCAGGTAAACTTACCAGCAACAAAACTACACTGGGCAATTTTTAATTAGCTTCAACTTAGTAGCCACAAACAAGACAAGAAGCAATTTCAGTGTTAAGATTTGAAGAATGAAGATTGCCAGTATTTCTGTCAGAGTTAAAATGATATATGGAATGTGGTTCATACATTTTTTTGAGATGCAGTATTTTAAGAAGATGACATTCAAAGCTCAAGACTTTTTACTCCATTATAAATAAAAGACACAAATTTCTTCTGCTGCCCTGTTAAATTCTTAACACACATTTCCAATTTTGGGGAAAAATCCAAATCCAACATGAAGGTTTCAGTATGTTTTCTTCTTGCTAAACTAAAACCCATAAATAATAAATGCATCGTGTCTTTAGCTGCCTACAACACTGCATTTAAAAAAAATTAGCAATGGCTGTGTGCTTTTGGAGTGTACAGCAAATTTGTCTCTGCCACTGACTGGAAATGATCTTGCAGCATCTGTCATTTCTACAGTACCAGTTAGGTCCAGGTACACTTTATTCAGAATGATTTTCTTTTGTATGTATTTTTCCTTTATATATATAGACAGATATATATACACTACTCGTATATAAATGTAATTCTTTATATGTAAAAAATAGGTATAATCACAGAACCTCAGTGCAGCCCCAAACCTGTCTCAAGTGTTTCTTAAGATGCTGTGTAGAGCCCTCTCTGCATTTATCTCTAAGGCTTGTGATTATGCTCACCTGAATTTCCTTTCTTCACATCCCATTTCTGTTCCTGTCATGATACAGCTACTACCTCTGACATCTGATAAGCCAACAGATCTGTTTCAGTATGTCCTTTCTGGATTATTGGGACAAAATCTCACCTAATTTCAAATATCTAGGGCAGAGAGATTTATACTGATCACTGCCAGTTCCCACTAGTCATTGAGGAGAAACAGACACTTGTCTGAAGATCACTCCTCTGGCTGTCCATGTGCCACTGCCTTCCACTGACAAGGCAGGGAGCCCAAGTGACCTACTTCAGATACAAACATCCAAATTGGTGAGGTAAAATTCATTGTTTGTGTAAGATCTTTATTAACCCCCTGCTACTAATATGCTCAAGATCACAAAAATGTGCATTTTAATAGCTGTAAAGCTTTTGTATTCCTTTCATTGTGTCCAAACCACTAAAAAGCCCATCATAAAAATACACACCTTTTTTGTATGTCTGTTTGAATAAAACATAGACAAGTTTATTGATAGCTGTAAATGTTACTTTTGATACAAAATAGAGAACAATATTCTACATTCAGGCATTATAACATTTCTCATTAAAAGCAGAACCAAATCTAAAGTAAAATTCCTTTTAATAAATAAAGTATTTGCTATGCAGATTTTGATGAGATGAAATTATTACAGCTATCAAGCCTTCTTAATTAAAAGCTACAAGTTACTAAACAAAACTGAACTCAGAAACACTTTCAGGAAACAAAACTGCTAGAACAGAGAACTCAGGTGTTTATAAATATATATACATATACATACAAATAAAAGGAGTGTAAGGGATAAAATTGCTTTCCTTTACACAGAGAAATTGAGCACTCTTCACTGACTCCAAACATTACCATTTAGATACCTCATGCAACTGCTGTCCCTGTTCACATTCTTATTACTAGTTTGAATTTTCTCCTGAAGGAAACCTGCCTGTCCTCATATCTCTAGGATAAGGAAAGGAGAGGCTTTCTTAATAAATCCCACTTTCTTCAATACAACGGTATGCCTATGGTATTATAAGCTTTTCACAAATATTTTGTGAGATTTGAGACTTCTTGAAGTTAAGGTCCCTTATTTTTAAATAATCAAAACACAATTGATTCTTTTAGAAAACAGAACTAAGCAAAATATTCCATGTAGTAAGCTAAATCTCATTTAGTCGTCCTGGACAGAATTCTTCAAACAGGAGGACTAAATTAAAGGTAGCTATCTTAGACAAGTTGATTAATACATTTTCAGAGGATAAAACATGTATGCAACACTGCTGACTTCATAACACATAGAAAATGAGTATTTTCTGAAAATGCAGTGTTTGTGAATATATTCCATGCACAGCTTTCTCAAATGAATTGCAAAGGAAATCTTGGCAGGTAATGTTGAAATCAGCCCTTAAGGGATTTACAAGTTGACAAAAACCACATGCAGCTACTGGGCCTAACTCTGTTGCATGTGACCTATTAATACCGCTCTTTTTAGCTTTGAGAAACCTTTGTACTTCCCTCACTTATAAATTAGATTTTCCGTTCATCAGGCACAGTATTCTTGTGTGTTGATTTTTTTTCCCCTGTGTAACAGTTCTTCACCTTCAGATATCACTGCTGGGTGCAGACAGCTTAATTTCCCATGTCTGAAGTAAGTACAGCTTGCAACCACTTGCTCTGCCTATCCCTGGGGAGAGGCATTCCAGCACCAAGGGAAGCCAAGTGAGATTTGAAGCAGCTATGCAGAGGCCCCAGTTTGCATCCTCCCATCCCAGGTAGCCCCAAGTCAATGCAAGTTGAATAGCCTGGAATTTAAACTGTGTGATCCCAGGAGTTGCTTCCTCTGATTCATTCTCCCTAGCTAGAGACAGACAAGCAGTAGGGAAAGGCAGTCACTGGTTTAGGCACTTAAGTTTAACCTATCCATTGATTTCAGAGTAAACCCTTAAGTTAGCAATGAAAGCCCCAGTGTTACTTTCGCCTTCTTTGTCAGGCAGTTCATTTCTTTTTTTGTCTGAAAACCGTCAAATGTGATTTTTTTTCTTTTGCCACCAGCTGAGCAATATATTTTAGGTTTTTATGGCTGATTTTGAACTGAGTTGCAATGGGAAAGAAAAATGTTTACACAATAAACCAATAAATCATTTCGTAATCATTAACAAGCATTCTCAATATTTTACTGCTGCTGATTAGAAACCTAATTCACTGGAACTGGTCACTCGCTATATTATACAAAGGAAAAGGAAGCCACTGGTCCTTCACGTTCTAAAGAGGGGGATGTGATAGTAGCGGTCATCCTCGGTCAGGAGAGAAATCTCACTCCATTCCCTTCGGTATTCATCTGGATAGTTTACTTGAAATTCCTCAGTATTAAACCTATGCAGTCTGTAAACTCTTATCTTTACTTCAAGTACATATCCAAGAAGAAACAGTTCAACCTAAAAATGAAAGAAAACTGTAAGACATTTATTTCTAAACTTAGAAAACTAAACTGAAGATAGTCCAAGTTAAGGCAAGTCATTTAGCTACAAAACAGCAGACAAGAAATAAAAGGGGCCCTTTTGCAAGTGGAGTAAGAAAACTAAAAGTTTGAAAGCATTCTCAACGGTCCCTCCACTGCTCTAGCTATTATTAAAAGACTCATACACCCTGAAAAATGGGAAGCCTGCCACCTTGTGATCACTTGCTACGTGAGGAAAATGTAACAGCAAAAGGAAAAAATTTCCTTGTACTTCACATATATGAAATTTGAAAACTAGCATCTTCAGTGACACTTCTTGCAAAAGATTGCTTAATCTGGAAAAATGCTTTGGGAAAAGTTCATTTCCTTGGGCATAGCCAGACAGAGTAGAACTTGTCCAGTTTTAATCAAACTTCTCCCAAAGGTGACTGTATCAGTTGACTTGGCAACTGAAACTGATTATAAAAAATAATTTCAGCCATTGGAAAGGGAAATTGTGCGTGGAGTGACAGTGTGAAGCTTAGATGTCAGTATTTAACTTCTCACTAAATATACAACAGGAAGCGAAAAGCATAACATATAAATGAGAACAGTAGAGTTCTCATTACCCACTTTTAACACACATTAGATCTCATGGGAACCAAAGAGTGAGGAAAAAACACAGTGATGCTACAGGGTTTGGAACAGATAGGAAAAGCAAAGCAACAGGTCAAAACTTCATAATCTAACATTCTTTGACATATCAAAAGTTTCATTGTTCTAAACTAAGTCTTAGTGATAGTCTATTTGGCACAGCAAGAAAACTGTCCACTCTCTTACTGTATTTTTTTCCCTGGAAGATAAATGGCTATCCTCAGTCCACTTCCCCAAATCCCAAAGAAGACAATGGGCCAGCTATTACCTAATCATATCAAATATGGAATAAATTTTGTGGTTTATTTTTCATTTATACCCTTACCTGGTCTAGGCAAATAGAGTCACCTATGGAGTTCAAATGATTCATCATGAAACTCAGAGGGTCAGACGAAGAATCACGAGCAAAAAGAATGCTAAAAAGGTTGTGTACAGTTTCTTCCCTGTTCTTTATCTGCTCATAGGCTTCAACAACTTCGTAGAGCATGATGAACTTTATGGCCTCGTATAGTTTGTGTTCCTTGCTTTCATCAGAAAAGAGTGTATTACACATGTTTCCTCTTTCTTCATGATCTTTAGTAGCACTTATTTCAGCCCACTGGAAAGCACACAGAAGAATATTAGTAAAATTACAAAGAATTCTATGCAACACAAAAGAACAAACAAACAGCAAGCAGGAACAGATGCCTGTTCTAAGTGTAAAGCACCTATTAAACAACATAGACCAGGCACAACATTTGCATTTGCAGGCACTAGCCCACAAGATGACCAAGGCCGTTTTTATGAGGTTAAACAAAGCCAAGTGCTGGGTCCTGCACGCGGCCCACAACAACGCCATGCAGTGCTATGGGCTTGTGGAAAAGTAGTTGGGAAGTTGCTCGGCAGAAAAGGACCTGGGGGTGCTGGTCGACAGCCAGCAGTGTGCCCAGGTGGCCAAGAAGGCCAATGGCATCCTGGCCTGGATCAGGAATGGTGTGGCCAGTAGGACCAGGGCAGAGACTGTCCCTCTGGACTTGGCACTGGTGAGGCCTCACCTCAAATTCTGTGCTTAGTTTTGTGCCCCTCACGACAAGAAGGACACTGAGATGCTGGGGTAATTCCAGAGAAGAGCACCAGAGCTGGTGAAAAGCCTGGAGCACAAGTTGCTTGAGGAGCAACTGAGGGAGCTGAGGTCCTTTAGACTGGACAAAACAAGGCTCGAAGAGAGATCTTATCACTCTCTACAGCTACCTGGAAGGAGACTGTAGCCAAATGGGGGCCAGTCTCTTCTTGCAACTACTGTGACAGAACAAGAGGAAAAGGCCTCAAGTTGTGTCAGGGGAGGTTTAAATGGGATACTATGGGAAAACTGTTCACCAAAAGGAATTGTCGAGCATTGATCGAGGCTGTCCAGGGAAGTTGTTGAGTCACTGTCCCTGGAGATATTTAAAAGATGTGTAAATGTGGCACTTGCAGACATGGTTTAGTGCTGGATTAGAGGATGAACTTGATCTTAAAGGTCTTTTTCAACCTGAATGGTTCTATGATTGTATGACGATGGAGCTGGGAAAAGCAGCAGAGAACTCTGCTAGTGAAAACAGGCAAAAATCCATCTCACTGGCCAAACCCTGTAAGAATAAAATTAAGTTGGGAGCTAGGCCTCGTGCCCAGTAAGAGCATAATGCATCACAGAGCTGCTCCGAAACAATTTATTAACTGTACGGACTTATTAATTTGTTGACTTGAAACCTTTTTCTTTACAAAAACCCAATTTAAATGCTTCATGCACTAACATCAACTTAAAAGAACCACAACAAGTTAAAAATAAAAGCCAAACAACCCAACACCGACGAATGCAAAGAAATGATAACTGCACATGAGAACCACCAGACACATCTCAAGAAGACAGGTAACTGTCAATTTGGAACAGCAATGGTGCAGTCAAGGGACAAGGACGAGATTTCTGTTTTAATTCCCTCTTTTTCTTACTAGTGCTTTGCTTCTAAAGCTAAGGCTATTTGGGATTTGTTGAGGGTTTTAAGTACCAACTGCTATCAGTGCTAATAGTATTTAAACTACAGACTTGAGGCCCATATTCACAGGGCTACATAAAGGAATTGTATTCAATATATAGGATTTTGCAACTGCAATAAGACAGCCCAGAACCATGCTGTATTTAAACTGACAGTTTAAAGTTTGACATGCTGGATAATGGATGCCATAATGGATAATTGAGTGTTTCAACTCGGGGTCCAGCATATACTAGTATCCTCTTAATGGCTGTGACCCAAGAAAGCAACTGCCCATCAGAAGGAAGATAAGGAGGAGAGGCTGGTGGTGTGCTAGGGACTGCTTGTGGCAAAACAAACAGGAATAGTCCAGAGCTCACACCACTGCAGAGGTGCAGGAACCCAAAACAGCTCAAGGAAGGTGAAAAATCTTGACAATCCAACACTATCTCTGTTTCAAAAGGTTTTGGGGCTACTAAGTCGCTCCAGGTTTTAAATGGGTAAATTGGAGTTATACTCCTGAATTGGGAATGATGGCAATCTGGCAGTGCTGAGCAGAGAGGGTAGTGAGGATGACAGGTCTTTGTAATCAAGTGCTAAAGCTTACAGAGAGAAATTATAGTAAAAATGAATAAATAAAACATTTCATGAAGATGGAAACAAAGGAAATACAATAGTTTGAGAAGCAAATGAACCATTTGTTTGTTCCTTCCCATTTGGGGAGGGAATCCAGAAGCATCTCATACAGCATGTTTATTTTTAATCAAAATTATGAAATACTTCACTTGATAGCAAGGACTAGCCACACAGTAACAGCTCTGCTGAGGATGGCCACCCTGACTTGCAGGCGACTCCTGAGTACTTAGCCTAGTGGATCCCCAAAGGATGGATTCCCCTGCAGGAGAGGTGAGAGCCTTCCCTAGCAGCTTAGCAGTCTGCTCCTGGGAGGGAGGCTGATGGACACAGAAATACTCTGTCTCAATCCATTTCCCAGAGCTTTTGTTTGTCCCAACTGTTTCCTAAATACTCACATTTGTCTTTAATGCCTCCATACATTTGCGTAATTTCCCAAAGGCATTGGGACCTGTATATCTTTCTGGCCCAAAACTGTATTGCTGAATCCAGTTACACCCTTGAGAATACAAAAGCTTTTCAGGGAGCTGTTAAAAAGACAAGATAATCATCACCATAACAAGAAGTAGAATATAAAGCTATATAAACTTGTCTACATACAATTTACAACGTTGTTCTATCATCTGGTTGTACAGCTCAAACAATAAAAAAATGGGCCTGACAAAACAAATGTTATGAAGGAGGGTCCATTTGACTGCAAAGTCCTTAATAAACTCTTAAAACAGGGCCAGTCAAAAAAAGATGAAAATATGCTCTCAGCAAAATATACAACCCACACTCTGGAAAAGTTGGGTATTTGCAAATTCAGTGAGGTATTTAGGATTACAGACACCTTCCAGTCTGCACATGCATCTCTACAGGCAGCAGCTGTATTTCTACCTCCTTGCAGCTGTCTCCTGCCAGAGCTCCTGGAGCCCAGAGCAGGATTCCTGCTGCTCCAGCAACAGAGCATTTCCCAAGTGAGCCAGTGGACCTTGCATGGATATGGATGACAAGGATTCAAATATCCTGTTGTGATAAAGGAGTGATATCTAGCAGGATGGCACTAAAATTTATCCAACCACATTTTTCCCCATCATTTAGATTCACATTCACATTGGTATATTTAGATCACAGGTAGTTCTTCAATTAAGCATAGTTCAATGGGTTTGAAAAACTTCTCTTTAATTCTGATAATGATTCTCTGCTTCGAGAACCAACACATCAGTTTTCACATTGAATAAAGCTTCTTTCTGCTGTGCAAGGATAGCAGAATTGTGTTCAATTAGGAAATTAATTTTACCTTCAATATATCTCTCTCCTTCATCCATGAAGGGAAAGGAATGCCTTGGGTGAATATCTGAAAAATCACAGCTCTTACTACACTATAGTTGTCTCTCCTGACTTGTCTCAGGTATTTGATTTGACAGCTCCAAAACAATTCTTCATATGCCTAGAAAAAGACAAACAAAATTAGCAATAAAAGATTTTATATCCTGAACAAAATCCATGTTGTTTGGAGTCAAATTCCAAACACCTCCTAAGAGGGAGCTAGGGGAATGAGAGAGTATATTTTTAAGTTTTATATACACAGAAGTGTTACAACACCGCGGTTTTCGCAAACACCCTGAACTGGCACTGCCCCTTAAGAGTGATTCTGCAAACCCAGGGACTTGTTCATGTCTCTGCAGTGTTGCTAGCATTCACACAGTCAACCAAATTACAGCACATCAGTGAAGATTTCTGTGCCATAATAGCTTTAACCTCAACCACTTCACAACTTGCATTCACACATAAGATGCAGCAGCAAAAAGGCAGGAACGGTATCTGGGGAAAACTCCTTTTGGAAAAAAAACATCTCCTTACGCTGACCTGAACCCATTGCGCAATGGTGACCTGAGGCTGATTTGGCAGCTCTGTGCTGAAGTGGACAGCCCTTGTTTCAGTTACACACTCCCTGTACTTCCTCTGTATTACCTGTGGCTCCTATCTAAGCCCTTGTTGAGACAACAACTTGGAGCTATAAACTGGCAGTGAATTAGGCAAAAGACTCTACAGTCCCACAGGCGCTGCATCCCTCCTACTGTTTGTTTCCTGAAGGGGGCAGCAGGATAGTCTCAGTCCCTGGTCCTCTTTCATCTTGTTTCTTCTTCACCCCACCCCACCCCCACTTCTCAGCTGCACTGTCTCCCCTTACTCTTACTGTATCGGCTGTGATAGTAAGCCTACTGAACTCCTCCTGCTGGGACAGCTTCCTGCTGCTTCAGCAAGCTTGGAGGGCTACAAGAAAGCTCCTCCTGGATGACCTGCTCTATCAGCTAGCCATCTGTGGACCACAACCAACAGAAGACATGAAAGATGGCACAAAACAGGGAGAGGGACTGCTTAGGTAGAATAAGGGGAGAAAGAGGGAGAGACAAGACAACCATGGGTTTGGCCCTTTTGGAGACAGCAAGCATGTTACGCTGGTTATGGATCTCACAAGACTTCATCCTAAAATGTGCTTCTTACAGTGACAACTTCTACCTGATATAACCAGCCATCCACTGGTTGCTCCATATATAGGAGTCTCTTTTTCAAGTCTGATCATCTAGAAGGCTCATGGATTTTTTGAAAAGCTTTTTGCTTAGTATGTGCTTGCAAATTTATTAGAAGTTTTTCTACCTTTTGTTACTTTTCCTGCAAATAGTTTTTGGCCTTGTGTGTTGTTCTGTGAACTTGTGGCATTGCTGTGTTCTTGCATTTAATGTAGTAAAGTTCCATCTTTTCTGTGTGTATCAAGTGAACACAACTCCAGCTTTTTGAAAACTATCTCTTTTTTTCTGTAACTCCCTTATGCTGCTGTTTAGGCTTATCAGCTTCTTTTTACCCTTTCTAAAGCCTTTCTCAGTAGGCATTTGCTCTGTGATTCCAATACCACGACCTAAAGCCACATTTATGTCAAATGCACTGATGTAATAAAACTGTGCGTGTCTTGCTTGCAGCACCTTGCACAGGGGAAGACATTGGTGCAGGTTCTTCCCCATCTTCATGCAGAGATTAAAATTTAACTCTTACCTCCCTCATATGTTTGGCCTGCTTTGTTTCTCCTTTCCATTCTCTCGCACTGTAACCAAGTAGATCAACTTCTGTCAGCACACTGAGATTCCCTAAATTGAGAATGATTCAGAGATTAGTTTTACCTTCTGTTTAGATGCCGTTCTGCATCTAAAGGGGAGTTGCAGGGGGAATTAATGAATGTGGAATGACAACAAAAAGACTACTTAGGAGTTTTCTCTGAAGGTAGTTGCTCCACCTGAAATACAAATGATAAAGCAGGTGTCAATGAGGAGGTGTCAAAGGCCAGTATTTACTGCAATACACAACAGTGTGGAAGATTAAAGTCTGAAAAATAAAAACCTACCGTTTCAGTAGCTGTGCTAAAAAGCTGTATAGCCTTCTACAATACCAAAATACAGCAGCAAGGAAAGACATGCTTAGCATTAGCTGCACTTTCACTTTTTGCCACATGAGACACAAGGATTCTTTGGTGGCTGTTGTCCAGGACCACACCTCATGCCTTCCTAAAACAGAGATAAAAAGAGAAAGAAAATCTTACTGCTATTTTGAAATACTTGTTTTGATATGTTTTCTTACAAAGAGAAAACTCATTCAAGTATTATACTACTCCAAATGAAACACAAAACATGGCATGTAAAAGATAAATATATTTTACCTAATACATATACTTTATATACTTAGTTTTTCAAGTTTCTAGGGGTTTGGGTGTACTTGAAAACATTTCCAAGTTTTCCTCCACACTGTGAAAACGACATAGTTATGGAAAGACGCGTATCAAAGCAACTGTTCAATAACAAAAACTTTTTTTTTTTTTTTTTTTTACTTCTGGAAGTGCTGATCTAGAGACATCTACTGTCATTGCTTTGTCTCTAAGTCATGGCTTTAAGGATCAGGGGTTCCTAGGGCCAGATAAGGCAATATTAGCTGACTAAGCATCATATGACTGCCTGGTCAAGCGATGTTCCTGCCTCAAGTTGGGTAAATTTAGGGTCAATTTAAAACTCTGGAGAAAGCTCCTCCCCAGGGATTTGGTAGAAAGCTCAGGAGATTGTCACAAATGGGGTGCATTTCCACTGTTCTTCACAGACATAAACAGGAACAAGATTCTGTCATGCCCTTGGCATTACAGACAGGGCTAGGAAAGGTTGTGGTTGTCTGTTGTTGATAAAACGACCTACAACTGAGAGAGGGCCTGGGGACTGAATAGTTGACAAATGCAGTGTCTGCTCCCTAAGTGAGAAGTCTGTCCTCTGGATGAAATTTGAGTATAGGAAATTGCCAGAGTTTATGATCAACATCTGCTCTGTTATTAACTTATTTATTTAGTCCAAAATTTTATGAGAGCTTAACTTTTTATAAAAGGCATCTCCAGAGAAGGCTGTAAAGATCCTTCTAGGGAGAGTCCATTGAGGGAATTACTCATTCAGCATAGTTTTATGTCAGCTGAACTTCTGACCCTCCTGGCTTGAACAGGAAATTTAAGAGGGGCTTAAGTTTTCCAAGGAAGTTAAGCCCATGCACTGTGGACAACTATCCAGTCAAAGAGTTACATACGAATCCCAACCTTGGCAACCAGATAAACAGCAACAAACACATTTTTATAAGCATATATACAGAGCACTGCTGATACTTGGCCTTTCCCAATATTCTGTTGTTTGAAGAAGTTTTATTACAGGATGTCATATGCAAGTCTGGTGGCAAGACCCAGACCTCATCTCTCTCATGAACAAAAAGGCGGGTTAAGACCTGTAAAACAAAAAGGTGTTAATAAACTTTGAAGAGGTTATTGCAGGTGGGGTTAGGCTGCTAGTTCTCATTTACACAAATACTGTATGCTGTGAACCTACAGGATGACAGACCGGTCTTCTCTTAGCTTCTACTCATAGGCTGCACCAGCATGTGCATACGTAGTAGCATGACTGGGAGTTTTCTCTGCACACATTGAGTGGTAAACAGCAGGACATGCATTCATGCACAACCAAGATCAAAAACTTGAAGCCCCAGGAGATGTTTATTACTGATGCCAAGCAACAGACAGCAAAACATCAGCTGTCAGGTTTGGAAATGGAAAACCTCATGTAAGCACTGGGACACTGCCACTCGGAGCTCACACACACGTACACACACTCGCGCCTCCTGCCGAGGGACACCGGCAGGTACAGTCTCAATAAGCACACACATTTCCACCTAGAGAACAACAGCTGAGAATTAGTTACAGATGCCAGTGCCAGCAGAATCAAGCCATCACAATTTTTTCTCTCTCTTCTTCAAGATAAAGGCATCAGTATTGAAAAAATCTCAGTGGACTGTGACTAACTGAACCTTCTGCCAACTAGAATGGAACCTGATGGCTTACAAACATTCTGCCCATGGATCAGTGGATATTATGGATTTACACTGTTGTATGCAAAACAATGACAATGCAAATTAAATTTGTTTACACTAATTTAAACATACAGTATCAACACCAAGATGCAGTAGATTTTCATTACTTAAAACGACAGTATGGTTCACTCTTACTTTTAATTTTGATCAAACTAGGTCTATAAAAAGTGAGACTTGGTCCATCTGTTAAAATTACATACTTTGCTTTATAGAGCACCAAGAAATACATGGGGATGCAAAATTTCTTCCTTTATCCCTTTTATAGGCAGATAGATGAAAGATCTGTGTCAGCTTTTAAACTGAATCAAGCAGTCTTTTGAAAAAGCTTTTGATGGTAGTAATCCTGAAAAAAACCTACTGGAGTTCAACAAGCTCCCTTTTCAATGCACACAGGTGCATGAGCAGCTGACCTTCAACAAGTGCTGGGAAGCACTGGCTTACTGATTCCCTTCAAAACCACAAATCCATGTCAGAGAACATGAGAAAACTAAATATTGTTCATCCATTTTTATTTAATATTGGGAATTTATAAATAGGTATTTCCCTAATAGAAAGCCTAATGGGAGATAGGAAAACCTGCAAACAAGCGATTTTGAGCATTTTTGCAACAATTGTATTACAGCATACCTTGGACTTCATAAACTTTCCCTCCTGTCATGGGAAAACTGCTGTTCAAATGGCACTTTGTGATTCAGTTACCACTTTTGGTGCTTATGTCACACTCAGAAATGTAATTACGTTTTTTATTCAAGGAAATGACATTTAGAAGTGGCAGATGGATCGCAAAGTCTTGCTGGTAAAAATACATCATGAACATAAATTAAAGAAGGTGTCAGTTTAAAATAGAACTTTCCACCCCCTCTCAATTTCTACCTCCTCCAAAATTCTTCAGAAACTGAACAGTAATTAAATTAATAATACACTGGTGGGGGGAGTAAAATAAACCCACAGATTTTTAAATCAAATCCATTCCCTGCGATACAGACACACTTCATCCTGTTCCTCAGGAGGCAGTGCCAACCTGTTGGTGCTGCAACCAGCTGCTGGGCTCCCATTTTTTTGAAGACTGACCATGACCACCACCATGAGGACAAAGAGGCCTGATTTTTCTCCCACGCAGAAATTTGGATGAACAGAGGATGAACAGTGCTGAAGTAAAAGCTGATAGTAGTGTTTACCTTACAATTCAAGTAGTACATCATGTTTTCTTTTCATGCCACATCAGCTTCCTGCCAGTGCCAAACCTTAAGCTTTTACCCCTCATAAAGTCAACAGGAGACATATGCAGAAGAAGAAAACCAACAAAAAAGGACAGAAAAAAAGCTAAGTAACATCAGCTCATTTCTCGAGTAGCTCAGGAAGGATCTCTAAAAGACTTGCTTCACATTTGACTCTCTCACAACTTTTTTGGAGGCTGACACCTTAAAAATGCATCGCTGCTGAAATGCAAAATGTAAGAGATCAGCTTGGGATCTAGCAGACAGCACTTGCATGCACTGAACCATGATCCAGTATTTCCACCTTGTCTGATGGCACATTTACCCTCTTACTGTTTTCCTTTATCCCTATAACAAGGCCATCAGAAAGATCACAGAGTGTCTTCCCAAACTACAGCTTGACAGTAGGATTTCTTTTCAGGACATTCCTCTTCACTGTCTGTTTGGTACTGAAAGCAGATCATAGTACTTATTACCATAAAGTGGCCAAGTTTCATACTCCCAACATGCAACACTATGTTTCTAGTTCCCGAAAAGCAGGTATCCCCTCATTCCAAGAGGGAGACAGAATGTGGGACCTCTGCTGCCCACCTGCACCCTCCTTCTCCCTCTTCTGTTGGATCCAGAGCTAAGAAGAGAGACCCCTCAGCTGAGAGATGCCAAGTTTGACATGGAGATCCAAGTCTTCCTGTGTTCGGTGTGTGCCTGCAGAGTTCCTTTCAAGTTGCATATTGCTTTTTACCCATATTATATACTATCAGTACCAAGGTATGTTATACAACAGGCTAAGAGAAAACAAGCAAACTAACCCTTAGAGGACAGTCACCAGCGTGATGCATATGTGCACACACACCTCAACTGAATGAACTAAGAGGGAGACACAGAAAAAAAGCGATTGTACAAATTCAATACCTACAAAAGCTTACATCTCAAAACAGCTTAGAAGAGAGAAATGTGCCTTTTTAAGTGGTGCCAGGAGATTACAAATTCTTTCATTTCCCAGTTTATTATCAGCGCCACACAAAATAAAATTAAAAAATACTTAAAATAGATCAAACACATACCAAGATATTTCAGAAGCACTGCTTAATTCAACAACTATTTCATTACAAACCCTTCCTTTACAGAGCAAAGCAATGTCAACTTGTTAAGCAAAATTTCACCTGTTCTAACAAATGACTAGAGAGGAGGATCTCTCCTTGGCATAATAAGAAAAAGAGAATAATTTACAAGGAAAGATGGTAATCATCAGTGACTCATCTAAAGTTCAACCATGTCTGCTGATCAGATCTCAGCTTCTGCTCCAAAAAATAACAAAACAGAATTCCAGCCCCAAACTATAACAAGAATCACATAATTACCTACAAAACTGAATAGCTTTGGTAGGTAGCACAGAGGCCCATCACTTGCAAGAAAGGTTTTGTTTACTCAGCTGTCCTGTGTAGGAGTCCCAAGTGCTCTCTCAGCTGCCTCAGTCTTCTTTCAGAAAAAAATAGAAAGTAAAGGCTGGAAGCCTTCTTCAGCTCCCCTTCAGACACAAACTCCTGGTGCTAATGTACCTATCCAGTTGTGACACTTACTTACTCCTTCTGTGCAGCAACAACCATACTCTGTTCTTACCTACTCTGTGATTATCTAAAATACACCCTACTACAGTTACCCTTACAAAATCAATTTCAGCTATATAATCAAGATATTAACGCATACCCAAGCCTGAACATACGATTTTCCTCTCTACAAATGCCTGTGAGAACAAAAGGAAAGTTCAGTTCTTGCTTTCCTGTATAATTCAGCTTCCTTTTTAATGCATGGAGTGCTTCACCCAGGACCTTCAATGAATAATGCTCAGCCATGCTTCCATTTAAGTAAGAAAAAACGTAAGAGAAGCCTTCTGAGAATTTACAGTCCAGAATACTGGACCAGAAATACATGAAAAAGATTTCATGCCATAAAAAACATGTATCTTTCTAAAACTCTTATTTCTAAGTAAAAAAAAAAACAAACAACCAATTAAAAAAATCCTCCTTTTAAAGAAGGAGCCTCTGAAATCTCTGCTACTGTATTTTCCTTAATGTGGAAAAAATCTGTTCACATTCAGAATTGCTATTTAATGCCTGTAGACTTCAAACAACTTATGTAAACAGAGAAAATCTATTAATTGAAGGAAGCCTGCTCCAAGGATTCTTACTGCTCTTGCTGTGGAGTTGCATGTTGAGTCATCCCTAATGCTGCTTAAGTTTGCTTCTGATCTGTCTATTCACAAACACAATTCTCAAAATGCTTTTCTTTTTTCTTTTTTTTTTTTTCTGTGGTGATTCCAAACTAACAAAGTAAAGGAAATACTTTCCTCCTGAACATCTTTCACTTAAGTCTAGCTGACAGGTTTAAATACTTTTAGTTTTTTATGTTGATATATCTAGATAACTGAAGCCTGGTTAAGGGGGAAAAAAAGTAGAAGCCTTACTTAGCAATAGCAATTATTTTTCTCCTCCTTTTTTAAAATCTTGTTTGCTAGACAGCACAAGACTTAGCACCCAATCCTCCAAGGATGCACAGTCATTAGATGCTCAGAAGGCTGATAGTACCACAGGCAACATCTCGCCTGGTCTTTCCAGGTAGAGGTCCAGTAGTGGCTGCTCCCTCCCAGGGGTTCCCCAGTGCAGGAAGTGCCCTTGGCCCTGCCTGGATGTAAGCCTGATCCTCTGGCAGTGCAGGCACCAGGCTCAGTGCCACCCCGGAAGAGCAGGAATTTTTTGAGCCTGCCAGCTGTGACTCCAAAGGAAGGGACTGGTAGGCTCTGTGGTTCCAGCACAATCCATGGCAGTGGCCACCATGTCGGCACCAGAAGAGGGAGGCAAGTGGCAAAGCACAGGAGTCCCCAGCTGCACACACAGAGGGGTGAAAGGCATCTGGATTGAGGAAGAGGAAATGCCAACAGACAACCATGTGGGAAAGATCTCAATTCAAGCAGCATAGAGGAAATGAGCTGCTTACTGACTTCCACGGGCAGTGCTCCTGGGACACAACTCCTGCTGGACAGCCCTGGGTGACTCTACGGCACCTCAGCTGTCACCAGCATTTTATTTCCTAAAAAGCAGTTTGACCTCTAGAGGTATCCTTTGCTGAAGTGTTGTAACCCCGTGGAGAAATGCCAGTGTACTGAGCAAGCACACACAGCAGGGCAGTACGTGGAGTTGCAAGTTTCTACCTGTTGACAAAAAGTTATCCCAAGTGATAGCCAGGAAAACAGCAGGATCAAGTAACCCATGACAAACAAAAAAAATCAACTTTTCTGAGCTTGTTTACTATGCAGAAGGCTAGCCCCCTCTTACCAAACTGCATCCATGTTGCTTATCATTCCCATCTCCATACAGGGTCTGACTGCTGCACCCAACACAGACTTTATGTCTCCCTCCAAAACTATACCCAACTCTGTGTGCAGGCCATGCAGAGCTGTGTATTTTTCATGTGGGTTAATAATCACAACTAATTGATGATTAATAATCACAAATAATTCACATCTCTCAGGGGTGCATCAAATCACAAAGCTGCTTTCTCAGTTCTTATGGGCAGAGGCTACTCCAGCAGTTATTTGTTTGCTTGGGAGTTTTACTTGTGTCTTGCTCTCCTTCCAAAACAGACTAGAAGCAGAAAGCAAGGCCACAAAAAGCAAAATATTAAAGCCATCACTCTGAACACAAATGACAGAAATTGGTCTCGCATCTCTTTACCCCTGCCTCTCAATGTTGAAAACACCAGCTTTATTCTGCAGAGGTCATGCTGTTTGTATGGAAGCAGCTGTAGTGTTTAACCCTGCTCTCTCTTTTCATTTAAAGAGCAACAGTTTAAAACTGGCATATTTCAATGAGTTCAAACACACAGGAATCCTCTGCCTTTTCTGTGATAGTGCACTACCAGGCACTTCTTGCCTAAAATCTTAAGCAAAAAAGGCACGTTGAAAGGTAAAACTGACTGCATCAAGAGAATTTAAATTTCAGTTACTATCACTCAGTGTAATACTAAAGTCATAGCTAATATAAACATTTCAAAAAATGTGATTTAAGTACCTAGAATATTCTATGTGTAAGCTCTCTGCTTGTAAAAACACATCATCATCATTATTATTATTATTTTATTATTAGCATCACCATCATTATTATTATTGCTAATGCACAGTTGGTACTGTCACAGATATTTGGATGCAAGAGAAGTTTCAAGCCCTCTAGACATCGGTTGCAGGGACCAAGAGACCACAGCTCTCTGACATCTCTGCATTTGCACAAATTGTCTAAAAGCTGGACTGTTACATGGCAGGGTCTACATAAAATACAAATCATGCAGTTCTGTAGAATATGGTTATGTGTAACCCTGCATATTGAGCTCTTCTTGATGGGCTGGCATTTGGCAGAGACACAACTTACTTTCACTTGTAAACTAAGAAAATTAAATATAGAGTTATGGATAGTTTCTACCATGGAACCTGGCAGTATAATGGTTTAAGGTTTGACATTAATATGGAATTCCCTATTTTTAAGGCCTCAGCCTTTGTCAAGCACATCACAGCTGAAACTCATGCACAGGAAATGACAAAGCGAAACCAGAATTGTAGGACAGTAAACACAGCCCCAGGTTGCTCCCCGACAAACATGACAGGCACATAAAACTGTGGTGGTGAGCTCAGAGCAAAACGGGTACAGTTTCTCTTTGTCATACGGACCTGAACCAAGTATTTCAAGTTTGCAGAAAGACTCAGCAACTAAAACCTTGCTAACATTTCAAGGGAGGTGATTCTACCCCTCTACTCCACTCTCATGAGACACCACCTGCAGTACTGCATCCAGATCTGGGGCCCCCAACATAACAAGTAAGTGGACCCAATGGTGCAAGGTCCACAGAGGAGGCCATGAAAATTATTAAACATCTCTATGAGGACAGGCTAAGAGAGCTGAGGTTTTTCAGCCTGGAGAACAGAAGGCTCCTAAGAGACCTGACAGCACATTCCAGTACCTAAAGCAGCCTACAAGAAAGCTGGAGAGGGACTTTTTACAAGGGCATGTAGTGATAGGACAAGGGGGAACTCAAAAGACTGAAAGACGGCAGGTTTAGATTAGATATTAGGGAGAAATTCTGTTCAGTGATGGTGGTGAGATACTGGAACAGGCTGCCCAGAGAAGCTGGG
This sequence comes from Serilophus lunatus, assembly GCA_013399895.1. Taxonomy (NCBI): domain Eukaryota; kingdom Metazoa; phylum Chordata; class Aves; order Passeriformes; family Eurylaimidae; genus Serilophus; species Serilophus lunatus. The sequence goes on from VXBA01000169.1 coordinate 365,532, forward strand.
GATGCTCCACCCCTGAAAGTGTTCAAGGCCAGGTTGGATGGGACTTTGAGCAACCAGGTCTAGTGGAAGGTGTCCCTGCACACGGCAGGGGCATTAGAACTACACGATCTGTAAGGTCCTTTCAAACCCAAACCATTCCATGATTCTGTGATTTCCCTGGTGGCAGCTGGCCTGAGGGCAGTGCCAAGCACCTTGTCTTGATGATGCTTTGCTGCACAGGTGCAAAGGCAGACTTGAAGACAGTCAAAACCCCATGCATACCACATCATATCAAGGCACTAGTTTGATGATAAGATACACATTTCCCGCTCTTAACAGCATCATTTACCCAACATGACTACCCTGCCCTGGAAACATAAATGCTAAACACTCAAAATATGTGGAAAACATCAGCAACATATTATGGACAAGAAGTATGAGATGGGGTCTTGCTGAAGACCACAGGTAAAACTAGGGAAATGACTAGAGACTGAGCATATGCAGCCACATCATCCCATATTTTTAGCCTTCCACCTTCCCACAATATGGCTCAAATAAGGCAACACAAGTCTTCTGCTCAGTCTACAGCCTTCTCCTCAGAGAAATGTTAGTTGAAATAAAAGTAGAGGCAGCACAAGTTGCCTTCCTTGCCACAACCCTCTGCGTGGGTACATAGTGTCAGTGCCACCTGTCCCCACCAGTGACATGGAGACAGGAGCTAGAGACACATCTCTCTCTGTCAGGAGCTTCCAGCACCTCCCCACGGGCTACAGAGAAATCCCAAGAACTGGAGTCTGGATTTTTAGGATGAAAAAAATGTACAGTATCACTCCTCAGCAGTGAAAAAACTGTAGTGGAAAACAGTGCCCTTATTTCCTTTTTGACCTCACTTATGCTGGGGCACAACTATTACGTGCTTTTCTGTTATCACACAACAACAGCCCAACCATAAGTTATGCTGTTCATGGGAAAAAAATAAACTTTCCATCAAACCAAATTCTGTAATATACAAATTAAACTCCAACACTTCAGAATTGGCACAAGATCCCTAGTAGCAAACTCCCTTCTTAAAACTGTCAGTGACTGCTTTTTTGTTGCTGTGGCTGAAGTACACAAGTTTTGACTGTTTTCTATCATGAAATACTGACGTTTTCACTAATAAATAGCTATTTATCTGTCTTTTTGGAAGGTACAATATTATTGTGCCTGATCTACAGCACTGCAACCACTCACTGAGGAACTGGTGTTTGCTTTGCTGGGAATACCAGCAAACAAGCACATGGGCAAAGTTCCCCATTACTGGTAACTGCCAGCACCACACCAGCTGAATCACCCCAGGAGTGCAGAAAGGATGTTGTGTGCTCACCAAGCCTTCCCAAATTCCCTCAAAGCAGAAAACAGAGCCTGAAGTGATTCAGGGTCAGATGCCAAACAGCAACTCAGATTAGTGTTTGATTATAAAGAGTACTTTAACTCTTTATCTCTCAGGTTACCTGAATAAAACTGGCATTAGAATACAACTTATGTGGTCCAATGGCAATTTAAAAAAGAAAAAAAAATTTCACAGCCTAAAACAAGAGAACATGAAACTGCTCCTTAAGGTAAACTTTATGCCATTCTAATCCCACACAAATTTAGTTATGCAAGTGTAATGAAAGGAGTATAATTATATAACCTTTTCACTCCTGAGCTCTAGTTATTCCCTGTGTTTCCAAAATAATTAAATTATAACTATATTTTCCTCCCCTAGGACAGTTGGCACTGTGACTCTCACAGTTCAGCTGCACGGGGTCAGGAGGTGCAGCAGAGGTATTTCCGAAATCTCAAACTCATTTGCCTGAGTAATCATGCAAGGTCAACCATTTTCAGACATTAAGATCAGGAAAAACTGCATACATTGTTGAAAAACCCTTTAAAGTTTGTTGTCTTATCCTTGGTAGACAGCATGTGAGGATTCAACTTGAAAGCTGTACCTAAGAAACAAGGTGGACAAAAAAAGTCCTGATGCTTAATGGGGAATGAACACCATCTAGGCAGGCAACATGTTCCAAACAGTCAAACAAAATGAAGAAAAACCTTACATTGAAAAATGGCACAAAATTCCAGAAAGACAAACATTAAATATTTTTTCAGAATTCCAAATACAGACACTTATGCATAAAAACCCCTAGATTTAAATGCTGACTAGCATTTTCATGCTGCTTTTGCCCTTCAAAACCAATTCTAACACTCTTCATCTGGTAGTGTTTTGTATAGATCTGCAAAATGGTATCTTTTCCTCTTACTGTATGGAGACCTCTTCAGTTTCTAATTAAATTATTTGTCCACTAGTACAGAAATAAAATTCTGAAAAGAATAAATTTCAGTGACTACAAAGAAGTTTTCTGAGCCTGCCATTTCTTCCTCTTTTAAACACTTCACCTCTTTGTTTCACCACTTGCAGAAACTGGAGTGGGCCAGAGGACGGAAGTGGGAATAACAGTACTCACACATGTTAGCAATGGAACGGTCAGCAGCATGCTAACTTAAACTCACTCACTAAATATCACAGAAGTCTGGTTCTTTCTCCACTGCAGAAAATGAAAGTGTAAGCTGAAGACAATCTGTACGGCTCCTCAAAAAAGAAAACAAGTTGTTTTAGTACAAAAGGCAGTGCAAAATGAGAGCTGGATCAGTAACCATCAAAGCAGAAATGCATCATAGAATATACAGCAGAAAAGCAAGCTGGTAGCGCATGGTACCTCCAATCTAAAAGATCACCTCCCAGTGACACAAGAGATCACAGAATCACAGAATCATTCGGGTTGGAAAAGAATTTGAGTTTGTTAACCCAGCACTGCCAAGCCCACCCCTAAACCATATCCCCAAGTCCCACATCTACACATTCTTTACATATTTCCAGGGATGGTGACTGCCCCATTCCCCTGTATGGCCTGTTCTAATGCCTGAACACGTTTTCCATGAAGAAATTTTCTCTGATATCCAGTCTAATCCTCCCCTCATATGAGGCTTTTGTCCTATTGCTTGTTACCTGGGAGTAGAGATGGACCCCCACCTGGCTACAACCTCCTTTCAGGCAGTTGTAGAGAGCGATAAGCTCTCCCCTGAGCCTCCTCTTCTCCAGGCTGAACAACCCCAGCTCCCTCGGGCGCTCCTCACCCTTCAGCAGCTCCGTTGCTCTACTCTGGACACACTCCAGCACCTCAAGTCTTTCCTGTAGCATGGGGCTCAGAACTGAACACGGGATTCGAGGGGTAGCCAGTCACTTCCCTGGTCCTGCTGGCCACACTATTGCTGACATAGGCCAGGGTGCCACTGACCTTCCTGGCCACCTGGGCACACTGCTGGCTCATGTTCTGCCCGTGCCTGGCCGAGGGCCACCTGCAGGCGGCAGGCAGGTCAGGAGGGGGGCGCGCATCCCCCTAAGCGAGTCCTTCTGAATCACGTCCGCATTCACGATCCCCCTTTTCCTAAAAGTTCGCTTTCTGACCGGAATACAAGCCAGTGTGAAACACTTAAATTCATATTTCTTACAGTAAGGAAAATAAAATTAATCCCTCCCCCTCCCCCAACCAAAGAGCCAAACCGCGGACGAACACCCGACGTGAAACCGGTACGCGCTGTTGTTGTACAGCCAGGGCGATCCCCACGCAAGTCAGCGCTAACATCACTGATTCTGCACTGGGGATGCACCAGTTCCCCAGGGGAAGTCAGACCCACCTCGCACACCCAGCACTCCCCCCCGCAGACCCGCGGCCGGTCTCTGCCCAGGCGGTGCCCGCAGCCCCCGGAGCCGGCAGGGCAGGGGCGAGGGGCACGCCCCAGGCGGTGCCTCCGCCAAGACCTTCGGAGCAGCTTTCCGGGTATAGCCACTTCGGGAAAGCGGCCCCAAAAGAATCAAGTGGTGAATAACGTTGAAAAAAATAAAGAAACAACAAATAAAGCCAAACCCTCCCCGCGGCGACCCTAGCGGATCCCCCCGCCAGCCCCCCGCCGCACCTCACCCGCTGCGCCGCTCCCGCCTGCGCCGCCCCGGGCATCAAATCCCAGCTCCAAACGCAGCGCCGGCACCGCCCGGGGCGGGGATCCCGCGGGGCCGCCCAGCGCCCCCCGCCGGGCTCGGCCCCGAGGTGCTGCCTGCTGGCGGAGGTGCCGGGGAACTGAGGAGTCCCGCAGGCTGCGTGTGGTGGCGGAGCCCTGCTCGGCCAGGGGGATGCAACTCTTGTCATTGCATCTCTCGACCTGTCTTCCAGTTTAAGAAATGAGCGGAGTTCTCTATTTCCCCAGCAGCCCCTTCCGCTCCTCCACCACTTAGATACAGTTTGTGCTTAGGTGTCACACTACGTTATTTTACATTTTATAGCAGCAGAGAATCATAGAATGGTTTCAGTTGGAAGGGACCTTAAAGATCATCTAGTTCCAACACCCCCACCATGGGCAGGGACACCTTGCACTAGACCAGGTTGTGGAAAGCCCCATCCAGCCTGGCCTTGAACACTTTCAGGGATGGGAAGCCCAGGGACACTTGCAAGAGATTCCAGTTCCCTTAATGGAGACAGATTAGCATCTGTCTGAAATCTAGCCATGAAATGTAAACACAACTTAATGACTTTGGAGTTGTCGATTGGTTTTGCTGTTTTCCCTTCTTGTTGAATGCTCACTAATTCATTCAATAACAAGTTGACGTGCATTCATCCAAAAAGAAATTCCTCTTTGCCAGATACCTTCCCTTATCCCTAAAAGACAACAGTCTTTTATGCGTCAATTCTCCCAGCTGTATGTAGAGAATTTGCATAGACCGCTGTACTTTTTTTTCTGGTTACACATTAATAAACAGTTTTCTTCCATCTCACTAGGGACATTGCAGGAAAACAGAAAGGAATTGTCTGAACAAAGCCTTAAATCTTTTACAGAGTTCCAATCACAGAACTAAGACAAACTTAGCTGAGTAAAAGAAAATCTAGGCTTACAAATCAGCTAAAAATAGCAAAAGCAAATACTTGACTTAAGAGGCCTAAAGCTGTCAATTGTGCAGCACTGTGTGCTGGTCCATCAAAAAATCCATTTGGCATTTCCTAAGTGCTACCTCCATGCCTCTGCAGTATCAGCCACCTGGTGCTTTCTGTTTGGACACAAAATTTGTGGTTTAACATAGCTGTGTCTCAGGAGAGACACAGCTGAGAGAGATGCTGTCAGGATGGCACTCACCTGCAAGGGATCCAAGCTGCCTGAAATTTATTTCTGAGGCACGTATTGTCTGCAGCTGTCATGTACTTCAGCTTCCCTTTCCAACTTTTTCCTTGCCTTGGCCAGGCCAGTCTTGGTGCCACTGAATGTTTTAGCATTCCAGCCAAATCCAGGTTTGCCTATTTCTGCCCTCTCTTAACCTGTTAATATCTTAGGATTTAATGGGTGATTTCTTTGTGCAGACGGGTCTGAAAATTAGTGTCTGTCTGGCTGCTGATTCATCGGGGAAGCCAGATGAAGCACATAGTACAAACACTACAGATCGAACCCCATATCAGTGAGTCCTTCCCACTCCACCTCTCTCTGTTCTCTCTTCCATACATTTATTCAGCACTTCCATGCAATCTGGAGAATGGCCTATGCCACTCTATGTGTGGCAATAAACCCCAGGACAATCAATCAATCAATCAATCAATCAACCAACCAACCAATCAGAGATTACTTATTTAAAACCTCTTACAGTATTTTTTTAACTAACACTTTCCATTGTGCCTTTTCTTCTTCCTTAAACTCTTTCTGGACCTCCTCTCTAAGTCACTTAGGAAGAAGTATCTACAACTTTTTTCCATTTGCAGGCTTTGCAAGGAGCCTCCATGCAAGGCAATGAGACAAGACAGCCTCTACCTGCCTCTCTCCTCGGCCTTAGATTCAGACAACACTGTGAGACTGACCAGAAAACACGCAGGCCTCTTGCACTTTGTGTTGGACTGGTTTGTGTTTGCCATTCCTGTTAACTTAACATGAGTTATGACAGCCCTAGAGAGGGCAAGCAAGATCCAGGTCTGAGCCAGGATCAACAGCAAGCAGGCTAATCACAGCTATCTGGAAGGCAGTTTCTTTTACAAACTGTGTAGAATTTCAAACATGCTGCCACAAGGGTTCCAAAAGCTTCAGAAAGTGCCGACTTTTCCAAAATATGTCAGAGAATCCTAGTGTTGAGGGCTGGAAGGGACCTTAAAAATCAACCAGTCCCAACCCCTTCTGCCAGGAGCAGGGACACTTCCCACTAGACCAGGTTGTCCAAAGCCTCATCCAACCTGGCTTTGAACACTGACAGGTTTGGGGCATCCACGACCTCCCTGGGCAACCTGTTCCAGTGTCTCACCACCCTCACAGTAAAGAATTTCTTTCTAATATCTAACCTAATTTTCCCCTCCTTCAATTTGTACCCATTACTCCTTACCCTATCACTACAGTTCCTGATGAAGAGTCCTTCTCTGGCTTTCTTCAGATAGACCTTCTTCAGATACTGGAAGGTTGCTGTGAGGTCTCCATGCAACCTTCTGTTTTTCAGGCTAAGCAGCCCTGACTTTCTCAGCCTATCTTTGTAGGGAAGGTGCTCCAGTCCTTTTATCAATTTCATGGCCCTCCTCTGGACTTGCTCCAACAGAACAATGTAAGGAGCTAGAGAAGGCCTTACATAGAACATGCATTCAACAGGTTTCTGCAGAAATAATGCACTCTCTGCTTTGCCTCTAAGTAGGCAGCAGTTCCAGGTGGACAAAAGAGAGCTCCAGGGAGATCAGACTGGAAGCAGCCTAAGTTTGAATCTCTTCCTGCAGACTTTCTGGTCATGGCATTTTGCACATGTTTGTGATAATCAAATAAGGCTGTATGCTGATAGCAAACTTCTACTGCTTAAGGATATTTATGATATTTTCTTCCTTTAGAGAAGCATTATGAACTTTCCTATAACATGAACCTCCAGGTTTTTCTGCAGGTCATGGCATTTCCAAGCTGCAGCCATGACTGCAACTATCTCCCTTTGCTTGTACTCACCTGAGAGTGTAATTCTAGCAAAAGCTTATACTGAAAGCCATGCTATGCAAGTGTGAAGACATTTTAACCGTGTCTGTTTAAACCCACAAATCAGCCGCCAAAGCAACTGCCGTGTTCTTGCTCCCATCTGCAGGTAAGAAGCAGTATTATAACCATGGCCCAGAGTTCAAAAGGAGTGCTGAGACAAAGGCAGCAGCATCCAATCCAGTAAAAGTAGGAAACCTAGATACAAAACTGGTAGGAGCTTCCTCCTTCAGTTTTTCAAGTCCATTTTTAACAGTCGAGAACCATTTCCTTGTTTATTGTAATTTATTATTACTACTAAGGTTAGGGAGTTTGACACATAGGTAAAAGTAGTACCCATGCCGCTGTGATCAGCAGCACAGGATTTTCCTCTAGCTGTTTTTTCCAGCTTGTTGACATGGCAAAATTTAGAGCACAGCTGTATGAACTTACCGACACTTCTCTTCGAGTGGTTAACTCTACTTCGCTTTTCTTGCTCAGTGAACTGATCTCTGTTCTTAATTGCCTTTCTGTCATTTCGCCTCTGCATCTCCTCTCCAGAGTATCCCTCCAGCTGGATTTCTCTTCCCTGACTTCTGTTTCTGGAGTTAGAAAATGAGTCTGTAGAGACTCAGCTTGTCTTCGCAGATCAACAAGCTATGAAAGGATCTGGCTTCCTGTTTCATTTCCGTTACAGTTTTCAAAGTCACAAAGACTGTCTATGCTTCTCCATATCCAAGCCACAAGAAAAAAAAATTCAGCATAACTCAGCTATTTATAAAGGTCACATTGCTACCTCCCTCTGCATCCTCCAAGTAGTTTGAGGGATGGAGTTGCAGGGTGATTTTCAAACGGTGATGTACCACCCATACATGGTCTCTACAGCAGTGGTAGTCCACAGAGACTCACAGCCTCTTCGTTTTAACTCCAATGTCATGTTCAATTACTAAGCTTTTGACATTATTTATCATGCAATCAATGTCCTTTCTATAAAAAAACTCTGATCAGGAAGAGCAAACAGATAGTCCACACAAGCATCCCTTCCCTATTAAGATATGAACCATGCTATATAAAAGCAAAGTTGGCATAGATATGGGTAAATTACTTCATAGATGCAGGATTTTTAATAGGAAAATCAAAAGGTCCTTCAAGAGATTCTTTCCTTTTCCCTCCTCACTCTTTGTTTTAAGGTAAATGAGACAAGTGGTTTTTCTAAAGTGTAAGACTACTATTTGCTTTTTAATTATGCTGTTTGAAGACACATTCCAATACTACAGCTTACAAGTTTACTAGTCCCCCACTCTGAAAATACCCACAAGTTCTTGTTTCAGAGGCGGAAGCAGCCATTTACCCTGCCAGATTCCTCTTCTGTTGACTGTTGCTCCAGTGTTATATATGGATTTTTTAAAACTCCAGTACAATTACTGACTCACATTTCCCCTTTCGCTAGAATGCTGGTTTCCCTTTCTACAGTTATTATTACAGTATTTTTTGTTAAATTAGTTTTAAAATTATATTTTTCCATTATCAACCTTGGATTGAGAGTACTTGCTAAAAACAAAGTAAATACAGAGAGGTGGAGTTGGGGAGATAACTAATACCTCTATTGTGTTATTCTTTCTGTTTGCTGGCACTTCAGGAGCTCAAGGTGAAATCTGTTCTCCCTGCTCCAATTCAAGTCTTGGCCCTCATGACTGCAAGCCTGCAGACACTTCTTATTTCACCATTTATTGTGGAGGAAGGAAGAGAGAAACAATAAATAATTTTCTGTCTGTGAGTGGTCACTTGCTGCCTTTGAATGCTCTCATGCTATTCATGCTCCATGCCAGTGAGCATCCAAAGGCAACAAATGAACACTTAAAAACAGTGTTTATATGTGTATATATGTATATACCCATGCACACATTTATATGTATGTACGCACATTTTTTTTTGTCTCTTTGCATTCGGTTTCCATTCACAGAACAAGACAGTTCTGAGAGGGGAAAAAATGTGGTGTGGTTACAGGACCAGTGCTTCTCCAAGGGGAGATTTGGAAAGAAAAGTAGTAGGACAGAAGAAAGAAACATTGCATATACCCTCTTTTGCCTTCCTTGCTCAGCATGGGATTTTGGTGATTTTTTTTAAATAAAGCAAAAAAAGCAAGACATTTAGTTTAAGTTATAAAGTGAAAATTAACTTTCTCTTCTGCATTCAATTCCCCTTAATCACTTTAAATTCCTTTATTGTGCTTTTTATTCCATTATTGTCTAGTAGGTCTGTTTGCCCTGGCCAGAAACAGTTCTGGATGATCAGCACTGCCTATGCTTTGTCTTTTATTGCAGTTTACACATTCTTTAGCCCATATATCATATTTCCCAACCAAGCATAGCTGGTTCACCTGGATTACTCTGCAATATCTCTCTAGGTTTTAGCCAAGCAGGAAAAGCATGGATTACCTTCCTTTCCTGCTGTGCTGGGGCACAAATATTTGCCCAAAATCTCCATTTCTTCCTTAGCCCAATGAGCATCTTTAGGGCACAGTGAAAATGCTGGGACATCCGAACATTCTGTGTGGCAGGGATCTAGGAACTTGGAAAAGTTTTGGAAAGTGATGCTGTCTTTGCTCCAATAGGATCAGGTGACAGTCAAAGAAAGGCTCCAAAAGGAAGAAGAGGACAAACCAGGGCCTTCTGCACCTGTCCCTTGCAGGAAAGCCTCAGCTGAGCTTTGGAACTAGATTTAGTTACAAAAAAATAAAGGACAAATTCTCCACATTCACTATGTACCTTTTTTCTTAAATTAGAAACAGTTAAGAGGTCTATGCAAGGTCATGGGGAGAAGAAAAAGGCAAACCTAAAGTAGAGATGATGAGTTTGGGATGCTGGAGGCAGTGACCGCTTGGGCCGACAGAGTCTACAAATTAAGAAAAGCTGTATTTTACTGAGTAGTTAGTACTTCTTGCTACTAAGTTGGCATGCAACTTTTTATCACATTCACAAGCTGACAAGGAAATTTCCTTTGTCCACCCCCACATTTCTGCGGTGGATGTTATCAGACAGCCTCTCCACCCATGACATTCCCTTGTGGTTCTGTGAGATGTAGCAAATGAGGTCTGCATTTGACTTCACCAGAGCTGAATATGCCTGTTTTCCTGCTCACCAATGATAGGAGAGCTCTTGGTCTTCAGCAGCAGTTGGGAAACCCAAACATGACATGGCACAACATCATCCAGGCTGTCTGAAATTTGTAATACAGGATGGCCACCTGAGTTAGTCATTAAGTTGCAGGCAGTTTGATTTCCATTACTAAGTTCTAGACCAAACTTTTTACTCTCTTCATGCTTTCTCCCTTTCTATTGGAATCAGGCTGAGGTTTAGAGTCAAATGTTCTTAACCTCCAAATGCAAAGTCACTTTTGTTCTGTTGTAGCAAGTTGTCTTACCATCCTGTCTGTTACTTGGAAGAAAAAAATCACCCTTTTAGGAGCAATTATCCTTATCACTGACAACATTCTGCTGAAGCTGGATAGGTGGGGGCAGGAGATGTGCTGTCCTATGCAGGTATCTTTTTCTTTCTGATGACTAATTAGGGGAACAGCATCAATACAATTTTGGAAGCATGAAGTGCATTGTTAGTGCAGAATTTCCTCCTAATGCCTGGGCTTGAGCACAGGAGATCATCTTCCATAGAAAGAGGAGTCCCTGTTGCAAAAGCTGTGATGGGCCTTGCTTCTTGACATTTTTTTTTTTAAATCAGATACTTCATACTTGGAAAAAGAGCCCATATTATGGCTTCTTTTTCTTTAGCAATCAACATGCAAAGGCTCAGAATTCAGCTGTTTCTCCTTCGTGCTGAAAAATGTTACTGCCAGAAGAAACAAGACAAGGCTTACTTGCCTTTTTCTTTTTTTTTTGTGTCAAGTGTCAGTCCTTGGCTTTGCAACAAAGACTAAATATTTATATTTCACTACCAAAGTGCATAGCAGCAAGCCAAAGCTAGCATTTTAAGACCTGTGTTCTATTAGTGACTCACTGAAAATAACATGTGAAGATCAGAGCACCTCCTTCCCTGGGCTGCTCTTCTGGAGTAGGAGGAGCAAGCTGCTTTCTGCCACCTCCACTAAGAACTGCAGCAGTCATCATAGATGCCTTGTTTTGTACTGAAACAGCAAAACACGGTCACTAAGGGGAAGAAAGGAGCTCATTCTTCCCAGAAGGAAGCACTCCAACCCAAAACACCAAATGCCATCAGTGAAAAGAGCAAACTTTCTTCAGAGGGAGACTTAGTAACAAGTAGAAAAAGGAAACATATAAAACCCAAGGCCTTTAAGGGCAACCAGTAGCCTGAACACAGAGGAACAGCAGTGCTGATGGAAAAGTCATGGAGAGGCAAGGGCTTGAGCGTGCACATGTCCCCTTTCATAATGCAGCTTATTGATCTAGATGTCTTTTAGATTAACAGAAACAGGAACAGAAGATGTTCCTTTCTGAAAGACGCTTTGTGCGGCTGATTGCTTACTCTGAATTGCAAAGATAAACATCCTGGTTCTATTCGCCATTTTCTTTCCCCCATCTTTTAACAGAATTACCATCTATGCTGACAATAATATATGTGCTTCTTCATTTAGCAGGCAAAAACAACCTACTGCCAAACTAATATATGCTGTACTTAACTATATATTTCACAACGCAGAAGGAAGGATGACATCAATTTCTTTTAATTAGGATATGGGACAAGAATTCAGAGAATGAACATCTATTTTTGCTGTTGCCAAAATCCTACATGTCTTTAGCAAATTCTTTTACCACCTGTTAAAAAGAGAAGAGAAGCTTTCTCCATTTGTACAGCAAAACTTGATGATTCAAATTGAGAGCTGCTGATAATACCATGGTGATGGAGACTCTTCAGCTGAATATACAGCCCCCGCTGTGATGATAAGCAGCATTCATCTCCCCTTGCAGTCAGTGACAATAAAGACAGAATTCTACTTGCAAGGGATGTCAGTACCTTCCCTCACAAAGCATTGAATGATTTCTCTTTCTGTTTTTTAATGGATCTTGCCCATTTTGATACTTTGCTATTTAGACTGCAAGTATTAGGATTTCTACTTTTCTGGCAAATAAATGACATACATGTTCTTTAAAAAAAATCACGTGCTGAGAATGTAAAAATGACATTTCCTGCCTGTTCCCATATGGCTTCTCAAATATATATGTACATGCAAATTTCCCTGGATCCACCTTACACCACAAAAATTTTGTCTCAACGCAGTTTGGTTTTAGATGTCTATAGAATTCCTGGAGACCCCAGCGTGTCAGGCATACAGAGAGCCCAGAATCATGGATGTGCACAAAGCAGACAGTGAAGCCAAGTTCAGACAGGCTTATCCATCCCTGGCAGGTTGGACAACAAGCATGATCAGTACAAGTGGGAGGAGTCAGGAGCTGGTGCTTCATTTCAACTTCTTGCATCCATTTTACACAGGGAAGGAGTAGATTTTGAATAGTACTAGGAGAACAAAGCAGAAGTCTTTCTCCCAAGGTTAGGAGAACTGTGCATTGGATTCTGCCTTTATTTCCTTAAAATTACTTCTAGATTTAATCATATCCTCTGAACAATCTGGATTTACATTATATCAGAGAAATGCTACTTTCTGTGGCAATTCAAGATGATATTATGAAGATTCTCGAAGCTTCCAGTGAATTTTTACAGGGAGCTCTACATTTAAAAGGATCATTAACTATACAATCACTTAATTGCATCCTTATGTTACAGGTTTTGTTTGAAAAGCTCAAATGGTGTCTACATATGTTAATAAACTTATTTTAGCACTGAGAGCACAAATGCATGAGAAATTGTCTTTGAGAAGAAATGGAGACTGTCTAAACTTCCATTTTTGTGAAGGAAGGAATCAGACATGCTGAGGGCGCAGCAGAAAACCAATGAGGAAGAGAATGCACAACCATCGCTGCTGTTAAATGTAGAGCCCCCATTCTGAGGTAATGCAGAGCCTTGCTCTTGGGGTCTCTTCTGCTCACAGATGCCTCAGGTCTACAAAACACTTCACCTTCAGGACATTTCAAGAATTGAATGAAATGAGGTTATTCCAACTCTTTCTTCATTTACTGTAAGTCTTTCCAGAAGGTGTTGGAACACTTTTCTACAGGTCTGAGCAACATTATGCTTGTATATTTTTTTTTTTTTTATGTTCTTCATCAGGTCTAACATAACTGTGAAATGCATAGCTCCATTCTACTACCAGTTGTGTATTACAAGTGAAAAAACCCAAGTAGATGATTCTTTGTGCTTTCCTCCATCTGTTGTTTTCCAAATGAACATAGGAACAGTCCTTCCTCCACTGACCTCAAACATTACTCTAACAAAAAAGGGACTAGCATGAGTCAAATAGTATGACTACAACAGCACCATGGTAAGGTAAATATCATATAGTTATACTTCCTTCCACTGGCAATATCTCCAGGAGACAAGCTTCATAAAAAGCTACACCCTGTAGTAAAATAATTAGTGCTGAATAAACAAATAGAGAGAGATGTTATAAAGTCCAGCCTGGAGCTCAGCTAGAGCTGAGGCACTACTTTTAAGTGGCAATATGTCAGCTGCAAATGAGCAATTTGTCAGAAGCTGAGACATTTGTATAGTCAAAGTAGTAGGAGGCCTAAAATGCTGAGCTTAAGGCTTCAGATTGTAATAGGCTTTGCAAACTGAACACCCTGGGTCTCGATACATAGACCCATAGCTTTTGAAATCTTCCTCTCCTCTCTCCACCCTTGTGCCTAACTGTAACACTAGATTTGTCTTGTTTACAGAATAAATCAAAACATTTCAAAAAAGCAGACTAAGAGTGGCTGAGGGAATGGCAAATACATGCTAGACAGCTGTCGTACCTTGTATTTTCCCCATCGGATCCAAGGATAGGACTTCACAGCGCAACCTAAGCAGAGATCTCTGCTACCATCCTCCCTCCATTGCCTGACTGCTGTGGTAAATTTGCTCTGCCAAGCACGATTGTCACGAACAGCTAAAGAAGTTTTGACTTTTTTTATGGGAGTTCCACAGTGTGGAGTCAACTGTCTTGGTGGAAACAGGAAGCTGAGGTATGCCTGTCACACTGACAGATTTAGGATGTAATGCCTGCTCAGTCACCTCAAAGGAAGTCCAGCACATACAGTATGCATTAAACACTGAAAGGCAACAACATTAGTACAGACAAATTTTTATAGGTAACTTATTTAAGTGCTTGATCTCTTATATGTATCTCTGTATAGATTCTTCCCAACAAAATCACTCTATACCTGAGCTGCTTTTTCTCTAGGTCAGAGCATTTTGGACATAAAACTGGCATTGCGCATCCCTGTGTTGCTGTGGTACATACACCACTTCTGTCTGTCAGATGTGGACCACCATAACTAAGGATAAGCAATCAGCAGAAGAGCATAAATTCCTACACAGCTCTCATGGTTTGCTATTTGTATACCTTCATTTTTTCCCCCAACACAAGTGTTTTACACCCCCTCTGCCAAGAGCAGCTCGGAAAGACATTTTTAACTACTCCATAATTAGCAAAGAGCACTTTCACCTTCTTGCACACAGAGTGCTGTAGGAAAGCTGTAAGTATGCACAAAAGGGAAGAAGCTGGAGAAATACAACTAGACATCTTGGGAGAACAGCTTGAGCAGAGCTCCCTAGAGTGGTACAAACAGAGTTCTGGAAATTGTGTTCTCAAGCAGCAAGGTTAGAACAGCAATCCTGGCTAAAGGTAACTTCTTCAGTGTAACACTTCTCTACAATGAAATAACATCATTTTCACTTCCAATGGCAGGAGAAACTCAGAAATGTACAAAAAAAACCCCAAACCCACTCAAACAAAAAACCCCCAAAAGTGCCTTGTTGACAAGAAATAGCTGCAATAAGGCAGCATCACAGCATAAAAGAGAAATACAACAGCTGTTGATACTTAAGACAACCCACCATTAAACTCCTTCATTATAGACAACCTCAAATATGTATTCTTCATCTAATGTCCTTTTATCCAATTGGAAAGCTTTTCCCTTGCACCTCTAAAATACAAAAGAGGAGGAGGCTCAAGTAAATGGTAGAAGTTGCTATTTTTCTATCTGACTTGGGCACAAAGTAAGTGTTTGACATCAAGCAAACACAACCATGGAAAATAAAACCCTGCATTACACAGGACAGTTATACCAAGGCTCTGAAAAAAACCCTTTACAACTTTGGCTGCAGCTTTCACACTGTAAGGTTCCACAGCATATACATGTGGTTTCAATGCCACTTTTTTTTTTTTTCAATCACAATGGCTGCTTGTTAATACAGAGACTGATGTGTGATAGAAATTATAAATAAGAAAAGTAAGATTGTTAAAAAAATAGTCAGGCTATTTGGGAAAAGATTTGTAAAGCAGATAAAGAGTTTCTGTAGAGCACTGGAGTACAGAAACTGTTCACATCTGCACTAGTGGAAAAGGGCATTACCATTTCCTCATAATTTTTTTTAAACCTACAGATGTTGTTTAGGCCTTGTAAAATGTTACTCTTCTCAACCTTTGCAGCTGACTAACACAGAAAAAGTACATTTGTCAAACCAAACATTACAAACTCAAGAGGAGTTTGTAGCTTTAATCAAGTACTTGTACTACTTACCCAACCATGCACAACTGGAAAAGTCACAGCATGCAAACAGAAACAGATGTTCAGTTTCACAAATGCCATCCCTACCCATGCATGAATCATTTGGAGGATGAAAAGGATTCATAGGCCTTATCAGCCATGTACTGACTATCCCTGAACATTCTTACTCAAAGATACTTATACTATCTTTATTACATACAAAATAAAGATATTTTCCTCTCTCTGAACTTTCCATCTGCAGTCTCTTTGGGATATTATCTTGGAAGACAAGTGGCAGATACTTCTAGGGGAATGCTTTTGACTTGCACAATGAGTTATTTTGGAGGGATGCTATCTATTTTCAGTATCCTCTTATCTCTTCTCCACTAGACTCATGAGCTTGTGAGAAATTACTGGAAATACTTTTTAAAGTAAACATGTTGATTACTATTCTGCATGTTTGAAAGTGTTCACAAACCAATTATCCTCTTTTCCATCTCTAGGGGTTACCATCCTCTTCAGCATTTCTCCCATCCTACTCCAAAGATGTTGGAAGTCAGCTGCAATGCATTGCTCATGGCTGAACTGCTGGATGTTATGCACTCTCTAGAGCCAGTTGTGATCTAATAACAGGCAATTTATGGCCAGTACAAAAAAGTAGCAAATAGTACTGTATCATTGTGAAGAAAA
Organism: Serilophus lunatus; assembly: GCA_013399895.1. Lineage (NCBI taxonomy): Eukaryota > Metazoa > Chordata > Aves > Passeriformes > Eurylaimidae > Serilophus > Serilophus lunatus. The sequence continues at coordinate 381,853 of VXBA01000169.1, forward strand.
AGACATTAAGTAAACTAGATATTTGTTATAAACGTCCATATCAAAAGGCAGGTAATGCGCAGGTCACCACCCCATGGTTTCTGTACATGCACCATTCCTCCCTTGGTCAGACTCTGAGGAAGCGGCTAGGATCAGACACACAGATAAAGTCCAGTGTTGTCCATGCCTAATCCTAAGGAGGTTAATTTATCAGTGGCATCTTAGTAAGACATGTGCACTCATCTCTTTTGGTGTTTGCCTGCTGTCTTTCACTTATTTCTCCTCAATCTTCATCTGTCTTCACCTTCCTGAGCACTTTTTTAATTGCAGAATGTCTTGAATTGGATGTAGCACCCTTGGCTTCTCCAAGACATCAGGCAGAAGATGCTCATGCTGTTACCATGAGTAACTCAGATTTTGGAAAAGTTTTAATTTCTTTTACATAAACTACCATGGAGTTCAACTCTACATATAAATAACCACCTATGCTTCTCTTCTTCACTGCTGTATTTCTACTTACAGAGAAAGTAAAGGAAGGGTAAATATCATTTTATGCATGACATTAATTTGACAAGCCTGAAATTCAGAAAAAAGAACCACCAAGATTGTACGTGCAGTCAACATGCCTTGAAGAAATCTATACTTTTCCACATACATATTTTTTGCAGTATTTGCAGCATGCAAGCACTGCACGGCAGCTGCCACCCTTTCTTACAGCACAACATTATCCATGTGTGCCAATGTATTTTAGCACTGTAGACATTATATTCTTTCTTATCTGACATATGATGATCTGTCAGAAGGAAGATAACTGGAGAAACTGCAACAGATAGAGAACTTGTCCTAAAGCATGCAAGTGAATGACCAGTTTTATTTTCTCCTGGGGGTGCTCCCATACAAGCCCCACACTGCATGATAAACCCAGGCAACACCACACACATTCACATAGTAACCAAATGTGTATCTTAGACTTTTACTGAACAGCAACAGATGCATCAGACACGGAAAACAATAACAATGTATTGCCTCCATGCAAATGCCACTCCTGAGCAGTGACTTTGCAAATCACAAGGACATGGACATTTTCCACTGCTATTGCCTGAGTTGCAGCAAAGAATGCTCTTAGCAAAGGTTTTGGATCTACCTTGATAGTCTTGCTGAAAGTAAATGCCAGATAACCAGTGAGAGTACTTTCCTAGGGTCACACCACTAGATAATTTAGTTTTGGCAACCACCATGTATGAAGATTGCCCTGAAAGGCTTGGTATTATGTATAACAAAGTAAAAGCTGAAGTTTTGTGGCAAGCCCTTGGCCACAGAAAGGTACTAGATGGAAAAGAAAACAATTTCATTAACTTCTCTACTCTTGGCAGAGAGAACACACAGCACTGTCCCAGCGTAAGCCCTTAAAAACCTGCAGTAAATTACCTGAAAGAAGAAAACATTAGAAAGAACAGCTAGTAGACCAGAATCTCTCTCATGCTCCTGGAAGAAAAAAAGTTTGTTAAGTACTGAAGCTGTTACAAGCTCAGATGATTGCCTCATCCATATCATGACTACCAGTATAATGGGAATTCAGCTAGATTTTTCATACTTAAAAATTTCCTAGAGGTTAGGATGAGAGAAGACAGAGGCTCTTACAGCAAGCAGATAAATTTCACAGTAGAGATGCTGACCCCTATAATTGCAACTTTGTACTGTATCTCATATCAAATTACTTATACTATACCCAGACTTCATCAAATAGAGAGTATCACATTTACATTTTAAAAAATAATAGACTAATATACAGGTGGAGGTCTTGAAAAGGAAATGGAAGGCTAAATATTAAATGAAAAATCAGGTTCCCTTGGAAAAATTAGTACTTAATACAAAAAGGAATAAAGGCTAGACTCACTGTAGAGTGGAGAACCATTACACACCTGAGCTGAGGGATGAAGTACAACAGCACACTTTACATTCTTTGCTGAAAAGCCAGGTAAGATTCTCAGCTGTCATTCAGAACCAGTAGCCAGGATAAAACCGGCAATAATCACCAGATTTACACCCTGCCATTCTTTATGCAGGATCCATGGAAAAAATGAGTCTAAGCCTCTGAGAAACTCCCTGAGGACTGAGAAATTTTGACATTCAGGAGTTTTTTGGTGGTGATCAAGTTACCTTCACGGTGCCCCATCCTAGAAGTCTTCTGTTAATGCTTCAGGATATATCATGACATTATTTTTCCATGTGTGAATCAGACAGGGCTGTCCATTAGCATCTAAAGCTCCCAACAACAGCAACAAAATCAGAACAAAGCAAAGGATGTATTAACTACAGTAACTGGAACTAGCACAGATTCCCAGCTTTGAGTTTTCCTGGCAAGCAAAGAGTCCAGAACCCTCTAAGTCCCAGGAGAGCACTCCATCACCAAAGAAGGAAGTACTCTTTCACCATCAGTTTTAAAAGATGGCAAATTAAATGACATCACTCTGCAAATACTCAGTGGATCTTGGCATCACTGAAGGGAAAGTCTGAGAGCTGAAGAACCATCAGCCTGAAGGGATCCCATGGTCTTCAGCAACACACAGGCAAGATGTGTAAAATCAGGCAAGATACGTGATGTAAATTGCTACTTGACCAGAAGTGACTACACAGATTCCCAGTGGGACAAAAGGGCAAGCTTTCAGCTGCTGCCAGCTCTTCTGTATTGGGAGTAACTCTTGGGATTTCAAAGACTGAGTTCAGAGTGTGCTAAGTGAATTCCTGGCGCTGACTACTGCCGGTTGAGACTTCAGGAAGCTTAATATGAAATTTCTTCAATACAAGTTTGGAGATACCTCTGAAGCACAGTTTCAGTGGAAAAACAAGCCTCCATCTTGAGACCCAAATAACTCCTTTGTTGAAGTGAGGGTGCTAGTATTTGACATTTAATTTGAAAGTGCAGTTTCAACTTAATGTAGTCCAAAGGCAGGTTATAGTTTCCTCCCTCAGGACAAAAGGAAATGAGTTGACAGTCCCAGCAGATGGCAAGAAAAGTCCCACAAAAGGAGTTCTTGAAAAAGTCGGGGGAGCTAGGCTAGGTGAGCAGTAGAAGGAAGGTTGCAGTGGTCAGCTTCTATTGGTTTAATAAAAGAGATCCATCAAAACAACTGCTCCCTAAGGCAACTGTGTCAGTTTTGTAAAGGAAATAAATTGGCTGAGAAAATTCAACAAAAATACCTATTGTTCATGGGGGATGTGCCGAAAGGGGGTTCCAAGGTCATGGGCTCTAAACAAACCATTCCAGCTCAACCGGGGAACATGATCTCAAGATTTATTATTCTAAAAAGTATCGGGTCGAAAGAAGTCAAACACTTGAAATTTTTAGAAAAGGAATAGAGATCAAAGGGCCATTGTCCAGCTGTGCAACTTACGATGTAGCTATATCATAAATATTGTAAGAAGGCTTTTTCTGGGAGGTGGAGGGGAGAGTAAGAAGGAGGAGATGCATCACCATAGCTTTGTCCCCTCCCATCACAGAAAACACACAATTTTGAACTAGAGAAAGGCAATTAAGATGACAGTTTCCTGACAAGGAATAAATAGACTGGTACTTTTTAGCTTGGTAAACAGATGACCAAATGAAAAGTAAGGTAGAAGGCTGTAAAAGTAAAGGTAGGGCAAAAAATCTGGGGAGATGAGCTGCTCATTGTCTTTTCTAAAACAAAGCTTTGGAGAAGCTTTGTGTTCTTGACAAAATATAGAATTCAACTGCATAACCTACTTATAGCTACCAATGGTTTACTGCTATTCTAAATCAGTAATTATGTATTACGTAAACCTCAATGGACTTTAATTCCACAATGCAGAGTCATAATTTTATGGGAAGACCATCGAGTATGGTATCAGAGAATATACTGTGGTGGTAAGCCTATGAATGTCTTTTTGGGGCTCAAAATGCAGTCTGCAGAAATTGAAGTATTGCTTTAGTGTTAAGATTTTGTCCTTTCAATATATATTAATACTTTGGATAGAAGATATCTTCCTTCAGAAACCCAGACATTTTGAGCAATGGGAACCAATAAATTACCACAGGCATAAAGATGGAACATGAAACTTCATCCATTGCAACTGATGCATTTCAAGTACCTCATCTACACACTTCCTTGAATGTTGAAGATATAATGTCCTTCCAGTAGTCAAGAATGTGTGTGTCAAATTGAAAACTCATGAAAAAAAGTTTTTAGATTACTGCTCATGACAATTAGACAACGAAAGTATCACCTTTCCAGTAGACAGCTCAAAGAATTCAAGTATTAAACCTCAGATGTACCTCTAGCCCATTTCAGCACTTGAACCTACAACCAGTAAAGAAAACTGGAAGCTTGGTGATCTTCTGTCATACTAGGGCTCATAATGGCTTCTTTTATTGGAAGGCATAGATTGGCTGATGGGAGTTTATTATTAGCAGGCTTGGTGCCGACTCTCCTCACATTAGGGGGCGATCATATTCAATATCCATACTCAGTAATCCCAATGGCCCCTCTGCCCTCATTCCCCTCAAGCTTTCTGGGTAGGGCTGAGGGGAGTGTTTTGAGGACAAAGACATCACGAGAGAAGTATATTCTCCTGCTCCTACACATCAGGCTCCTAGTCCCTGTGGCAGGCCAGTGAAATGGAAGGTCGCACTTTTTGTGTTGACACTCAAGTGTGTTGGCATGGCATTGAGGACCACTGAGTGCAGTTACTTGGGAAATGCTGAGATGACCACCAAGCATGTGAAGGCTGAAGTGCTGACCATCTGTCTTTGCTTTGAAAACAGGGGGCACCAGCTGCTTTGCAGCAATGAAAGGTCATCATGCTCTTGCATTATAATGCACACAGAAAGAGTCTTGACCTGATACCAAAGTGCAGAAAGTACTGAAAGCACAATCTCTACAGATGGAAAATCTATCTGTTACTTTCCAACATAACCACCACCAAGATTTAATTTCAGAAAAAAAGAAATTCAGGTGCTTGCCTGAAAGATAAAATAGTCGTCCTGACAAAAACACAATACCTGACACTGGTTTAAACAAATACAGAAAGTTGTTGATACACTTCTGTTTGCAGCAAAGATTGGCTGTCCAAGTATATCACCAGATACCAGCTGCTCATAAGTTTCACTACCCACAGCTGGCAGTTAAGTATATTCCTGTCTTTGTTTCTCTTAAGATCTTTGGGAATCATGGGGCTTAACCTCAAGCCAGTAGTCCTTCTTTACATTGATTTCCCACTCACCAGCCTCTCTTCTTAATTTAGTCCTGCACTCCGCATTGTGGTTTTAATATTTCCTGGCAATGCCATGCAGTACATTATATGCAAAGAACATTGCATTATATTTTCAGGCATCTTCTACTAGTCAGGTTTGCATAGTTACTGAAATCTTTTCAAGAAGCCAGATGCTTTTGCTGTGTCATTCTGGAGGATCTTCTGTTGAGCTCTGGCCTGAACATACTTTTGGAGTTGGAGTAAGAAAAAAACAATTATTTTTGCTTCTATTCATCAACACATTAATAGTCCCATCTGAGAATGACCTATAGTCAACATGACTGTAGACAGGTATGTGCTAGGCTTCTTCCCGTGTAGGCTGCTTCCCTGACTATGGAAATGTTATCTAGCCTGGCTGTCTGCTTAGCCGCTGCACAGTGGTCTTCAAGTTAATCTGTGTTCATCAAACATGCAGAGAGTTCCTGTGCTCCCAAACTCAACTTGAAAAGTACCAACTCATGCACTGACTTGAAAGTCAGGCAACCTCTTCCTAAACTATCAATAAGAAGTGATTTGGGTATGTTATCAAAAAGAAACACTTAGACACGGTCTTCTCTTGAATCTCCCTGGCCTTTTCCCCCTCCTTTCTGCTGATACTGACTGCCATTCCCTATGTTCTACCATGTTCTCATAAGGACCTCATACCAGCTGCTCTCTCCAATGCTTCTGGTTTCCACTCTCTATCAAGCCTGCAGTGCTGGTTTGTGAAACAGGCAACAAGAACTGTGTCCAAATTAGTCCAAGCAGCATCTAGAGCCTCAACTCCACAATCTGACAAAACAAAAGGACCTTATATCTTCAAAACATTTCAAAAGATAACCAAGTTGAAGATCGAAAGCTTGAATGATGAGCTTGATTCTTCTAGAAGTTCTTGCACCAAAGAGCAGATTTTTGTGCAAAACTGCACTCTCTCAACATATTGGCTGGCCCAAGTAAGGGAACTCACAGAGACAGCCAGAAACAACACACTCCTCTTTACGTATGAGTGGAAGAAACCATCTCTGGAACTTCAAACACCTACTAGTGTATTATTTTTCTGTATAGCACTTGGGTAACTTTTCCCCAGATTAGCGTATCTTCAGGTCAGAAGCATTTTAGAGAACTGAAGGATACAAACTCTTCCATGAAGCATGTGGCCATCTACTTCCTTGTCATGGAAAACACTTTCAGTGACTCATCCTTGTCGTATGTCCTTCCTGAATACCCTGTCTTTCTCAATGTAAAACCTCTCTCAATAAGTAAATCATGAGGAATAAAGGGACTGTTCCATCCCTTGACAGGTAATAGTGGAAAAAAAAATCATGTATACAATGTGGCAACAAGCATAGACACTCTGTATTGTTCCCTGACCTTTCACTTCATTTTGAATTACAAATGGTTATTAACAGCAGAAAAGGAAGGGAGATTGATACACACAACGAAAAACTTTTCTGCTTCATGAGTTTAGTTGCAAGTCCCAAATCTTTACGGTTGAAAGTAACTTTTCTTCATAATGAGCCTGGAATGCCTAGAAGATGTGGGAAATCTGTTCCTCAGCTTAACAGTAAACTGAAATATAATCCTCCAGTCTTTAAATGGGAACATCTGGTAGAAAACTCTGCTGGTCAAAGTTTATTAGCTAATAACGACTATAATGAATTTCCACAGTGAGTTGCGCATGTTTTATATAAAAAAGCATTCATGACACTACAAAGCACTCAACACTTATAGCAAAGGCAAATATTATTTTGTAAGGCATGAAGGAAAGGTACATCATTGCAATTTAAAATGAATTTTATGGAAATAACATACTTATTTTTCTCTTAAAATACAGAGCCCAATTAAAATACAACCAAACCTAAACTGTCAAACTCCTTAAAGCAAGAGATCAGACAATTATGTCAAATATGTTTAATTTTTTTTTTCAAAATAATTGATGGCAAAATAAAGTATTTACATCACGTCATCCTGTGTAAACATGTAACGCCACTGTACAAAGAAATATACATGCAAAATAAAGCAAAAATTTAACTAAAACAATAAATGAAAATAATACACAAACATAATGATATGAGGTTGGTACGAATACACATCCAGTTTTGAAGTCAGTTGTTTCCTTTTAAAAAGTTTCTGTACAACTTTACAAAAAAACCCCAAAAAAACAAACAAAAAAGAATAAATAGGATACAGTGGAAGCCACAAAGCTCAAAACTACCCCAAGCTAGGTTATGGCTTAAGACCCATATATCTATTTTGGGATGTCGGCATGGTTTCCTTAAACATGGCATTTCACACAAACATAGATGACAACACACCCATATGAACTCAGTGATGCACAGAAAACCATCTCTGCCTTTTTAAATAGCTCACGTTAATATTACTTCAATCTTAAAAACAGTTACTAAGACAATTACATTACGTGTCCAATTTTCCTCATCTGACCACTACTTTCTGAATGCATTCTTCAACAAAGAGCACAAAATTTATTTGTTCATTTCACAGGAAGAAGTAAATACAGATTTGAAAATTCTAAAAAGTATTAAGTGTTGAGACTGATTTGGGGAAAGTCAGACTTTGGCATTTTAAATATAATAATAAATTTTAAAAAGTGTCACCCTACTTCTCAACCAGTTTCACATTTGGGATACGAATCTCTCTCTTTATTTTTTTCTGAGCAATCTTTAAAACTGACTAGCCTTGACTAAATTCTATGCTAACTCTCATCTTAAACTAATAACGACAGTGTGGTATAGCACACCCGCCCCTGCCCACCCAGAACCCCCAATCACACAAACAAAACCATAAAGCTCGCCGTACTAAGAATGTGCTTTTTTCTATATATTTATTACAGTTACAACAGAGGTCTTCATAAATAGTTGCATAAAATGTTAAAGCCACAACATTGCACATGATATGAAAGAAAACAAAATCCCAAATGAGTGCATTTACAGTATTTCATCCTGCTGTATACTGCTTGACAATTGGGTCAGCAAGCTGGGCACCAACCCGAAGTCCTTTTCTTGGGGGACAGTGAGTACTGACCCAAACTGAAGACCCGCACAGTGGTATACCACCATTTAGGAAGGAGAGGGGGGAAAAAAAAGGATAAGAGGAGAGGGAAAAGACTGAAGGCAGGTAACAGTCTATATACAAGTAAGGCCTACATTTTATCAGAGCAAAACATTTCATTCTATTTGTATGCAAAAACTTTTGAGGTTGGATGCACTTAAAAGCAGAGTCTGATCTCAGTGCACTGCTACGTGAGATACATACAGGCGAGGCAACTGGAAAGCTCTAGGACCAAGTGAAAACCAGATGTTATAAATGAAGGCCATACCAACAGGCAGCCATTCTGGTGAGTCTTCTCCAGGCGTGGTTCGATTTTTGTTTTAACACCAGTGCTTTGAACATAGGCATTTCTTCCTTGAATAAATCTTGAAAATGGTAGCTAAGTTCACTTGCAAAATTCAACTCTTGTTTATTAAAAAAACTATTTTTTTTTGCAGAAACCTGAATAAAATACTGTTACTGTATCGCTTGTGACTGCTTTTTGCAGAGTACAGTGCTATTGTCCTCCACCCCCGTGAAGTCTGCATCACCAGTCCCCCACGCTGCCCTGCGCGGGTCCCTGTGGAATGCATTTGCACACGAACATTCGCTAGCAGCTGGTTGGCTTGGGGTTTGCTTTCCTCAAAATTCAAGTCAACAGCTGATTAGCAGGAGTCTATCTCCAGTCTGATTGATTGGCAGGAGGAGTCCATCTCCAGTCTGATTGATTGGCAGGTGAAAGAGAATGAGAGAGAACTTCAAGCAAGATCAAACTCTTGGCAAGAGCCTGCTCTGTAAGAAGTTTTTAATGCTACGGATGGGTCGAACATCATTCTGGTGTTTTCGCCGCTCAATGAATGAAGTCAGTCTGGATATATCAATGCTGTCAGCACTTTTGCTATTCCCCAGCTGCAGCCATTGCTCCTGGAGGGCCAGTGCAGCCGAGGGACGCTTAGCTGGGTCATCCTGAAGTAGGAAGCATACAAAATCTTTGGCCTTCTGGCTAACTCCTTTGAAGTAGTCATCTGGGAAACTAAAGTCTAAGCGGCAAATATTCAGGCAAGTTTCCTCTACGCTTTCATCCAGGAAAGGAGAGACGCCACTAAGAAGGACATATGTGAGCACTCCAATGCTCCAAACATCTGAAGTGAGGGAAACAGGATTTCCAAGAATAATTTCAGGAGCTGCAAACTCTGGGTTTCCAAGTAACTGGTGGATATAATATGTGGTATTGAGCTGGACTGCATCTCCAAAGTCAGCCAGTTTTATTGTTGGCTTAGTGGAACTCTGGTCCACCAAAATATTTTCCGGCTAGAAAACATAAGAGCAAAAGTTAAAATCTCTTTTTTTCAAGTCAGTCTAACACATATTTCATGCTCCAACATAACAGCTTCCCAGCCAGTGTGGTCAGCTCTAGAACCTAACAAACAGCTACATGCTACACGGATTGCTGCTGAAGGCCAGCTCTGCAAAGCTCTGAGACAGTCTTATCAAGGCTGCCCCCAGACCAACTAGCAGGCAGATTCTTACCTATGACAGCATGCAACAAATGTGCTTTGGCTGCTGGTGCTAAAATTTTTGCACGAAATACAGTTTTGGCAGATGATACTGCAATTGTTCACAACAGCAGATTTGCAAAGTTTCACAGACGCCTGTGTTTGGGACCTTAAGCTTAAAGAACAGCAATTACAAATAGAGGATGAATGAAACAAATGGAAGACTGCATTTGAAAACTGGAAGACCTTGTCGGTATTTGCATGATGCTTTCAACAGAATTCAGCTTTACTTGGCGATTCTTTAATGCAATGTAACTGTAGAGATGTAAGACAAGCACTGTTAGGAGACTGGCAGAAGATCCTGTTGGATGCGCATGACTTCAAAAGAACTGCCCCACTACTGGTGAGCTGAAAGTGAAATTACTTCTACAGTTGTATTTCTGAAGCTACTGCTGCTGTTAGCTGTAACCTCTGCAAAGTATGAGGGACTTTCCTACAACTAGTTTTTAATTAGTTAATCTGTTAGTACCCTGAGACCAGAAAAACTACTGGTGAACTCTGTATATCACTGGAAAAAAATTTAAATTTTGGGTCTCCATGGTATAGAGACCCAAAAGTGGTTCTGCTTGAAAAACAGAAGTACATGGAAGGAGATTCAGGCTCTTCTTGCTCATCATGACCCCATTTGCCGAAAGAGACTCTGCCTACAAAGATGACTCATCAATGTTAAAATTCCTTATTATTCATATACAGGTGAAGAAAAGTATAAAGAATAAATGTTCAATTCATATTCATATTAAAACCTTCTTATATAGCTTTGCCTACTAAAATGCATCAAATCCTCATGGCTCAAATAGAGTTCAAAGGGTGGAATAAAGGCCTGAAGAGGTACCATTCACATAGACATCACAGCCTCAAATGCAAAGATGAGAAGCCTATTTGCAGCAAGAGAGGAAAAGCAGTCTCTTTCAGAACAAACTCCATGCTTTTTGAGAAAGAAATGGATTTCTACTGAAAGTATATTAGAAAGTAAATAAACAAAAATCAGACAGAACTGTTCCTGTCAGCAATTATTTCCAGGACAAGAGAACACACAGGGCCAGCAAGCTATAAGGAGAAAGCACAGGGAACTGAAAGGTTCCGCTTTGCTGTCTATGAGTGATCTAAAGCACTTGGGGATGGAGTCCCAAGCCATGCCCTTCATAGAGTCTCAAAGCAATTTGCAGTTATATGTTCCCAGCTACGAGTTTCCTAGAAGAGGGAGATTTTTACGCCTGGAGTGACGGACACTGCCAGGAATCCCATTCACACCTCACCTTTAGGTCCAAATGTGCTATTCTGCAGTTATGAAGATACTGCACAGCTTCCAGAATCTCTCCCAGGTAGAGTCTGATCTTCCCTTCTGTGAGGTTTCCCCATCGCACGACGTAGTCTAGAAGGCGACCCTGGTCAGCCCTGTTAGAATTACAAGGGTTATATTTTGGATTAATCCATGTATCAGAACTGAAATAAAAACCTAACAGGCTATAGACTACAGGAATAACTGTAGCCTGCAGCATCTAGAAAACAGAAGACTAGAGTATTAAGAGGAGATTTCACATCAGGCTACCAGATCACATCATTCCTAATTCACTTGTGCAGCCATATAACTGCTGGACCTTCAGACTAAGATAATCATCCACTTATCAGTTTAATATTTCAATTTGTTTCCTTCTGAGTAACAAACATTTTAGTAACAGCATTAGACAACTACAATATTTCACTTATGTGCTTTTAAATTTCTAAGATATCTTAGAGCTCCTTATTCATAAATGACCCAAAACATCAGAAGACTGTATTTTACAGATAATGTTAAGAGTCCACACACATTTCTAACACTAGTATGTAGTTGGTGGAGGTCTCAAAGGTATCAAGAAGGCCAATGAGCTGGGGATGCTGAAGATTCTGCATGACTCCAAGTTCATGGGTAACCTGGTCTCTCTTCATCAACTTCTTATTCACAAACTTAGTGGCTACTACTCGCTTGGTTCCCTTCTGGTCACACTTCTTAACGACAGAAAATCTGCCCCTGGAATACAACAATATTGAAAAGAAAGAATTAGCCAAGAGATGATGAAAGGACATACTTTTAGTGAAAAGATATGCTGAAAGAGATAATTTTAGATCTGTAGTGAGCTACTCTTACAGAGCAGTTTTCAGTGCATGCATCTATGACAAATTGTGTCTGTATAAACCTGACAGAAATCTGCAATTGCAGAGAACTCAAGTCAGAGTAATATCCAGCTTTCAAAGGCCGCCATTAAGTTGGACAACTGTATTTCCTATGTCACTTATTTTGCCCATTTTGAGACACTTTTCTGTCTGTAATTTTCATAACCTAAATAAATAGGTTTAGGAGAGCTTCACTGCAGAAGCAATGTCAGTCACTGTAAGGCACACTTAAAAAACCCAAACCCCTTAATCTATGATAACACTTAGTACGTTCTGTTTATGTAGTGCCATCTAGCGTTGCTAACACTTTTGCTTCCTCATTTCTATTTAATCCAAAGCAATTCTGGCCTTTTAGGCTCATAGAAGTATTTTTCAAGGAGAATTTTTGAAAGAGAAGTCAATATTTTGACATAGACAAATTTGGAGATCAGCATACAGAACGCACCTGCCAAGCTCAGCCACTTCACTGTAGTGGGAATCAAAGTTGTCTTTCCAGATTACCATGATCCCATCATTTCCAGGACCTAAGGTGGAGGGGAGAAAAAGAAAAAAAGAGAGAAGGACCGTATGTCCAAGATTTATTCTACTCAGACCTTCGAACTAAATTGTTGTCATTATAACCAGCATATAGTTTCAAATGTTTGCAAAAGGAGAAATATTTGGATTTCATATCCTATTGGGGAATAGATTTCAGGAAGAATTTGCCTCAGTCAGACTGGCCCATCTCATCTTTCTTTCGAAGCTGAGTGTGTCTGTATCAAAGAAAAACTCAGAGCCTCATATTATCCATCCTCTTGCAGCTCAGAAAGAAAATTATTTCTGTAATCAACTACATCATTGACAGTTTTTAAAGACTGCTACAGCAACAGAAAGTTAAGAGTATTCTTTATTCTTGGCACTAGAATTGACTACAATCAAATGGCAACTCAGTTCAAGTCCAAAGGACTAAAAGATACTTCCGAAGTTTGAAATCGAAACCGTAGTTTATGCTACAGCCTTGGAGTTTTCATTTTGCTTTTATGGACAGGGAAAACGAAGAGTAAAATGGCACCACTAAAACTGGAGTCAGAACTTCTTTGTAAAAGTATTCGTAGAGCTGAGTAGAGGGGCTAGCAAGATACAGCTGCCTGTCTTTTCGAGTCTGGTTGTACAGTAACCAAGAGTAAATTCTGGTTTAGTTTCGATGGACAAGTGAACACTTGCTTTTAGACAAGGTCAGTAAGGCCAAAGACTGTGGTTGAAAGACAATAGTTTTGTCTACAAGTCTACTGTGACTCTTGATTCAGGTCAAATCAGCGATTTAACTGAAGATGAATTATGCTAAGTCAAGAATTTGTTACATTTCTCCTAAACATCATGGCTTTACATATCTAGCAAAAGAGAATTTAAAATACACAGTAATGCTACTCTTTTTTATTTGTACACTTTAGAAGTTATACATTAGCATAGTGACATTCATTGAGACTAAACTAAGAATTCTGATAAGAAAATACAATTTTATCAGTGTGTTTGAACTAGTATTGGCAAAGTAACTGCATGTTGACAGTACTGTGGAATTTATGCATGAACCTCTAATCAGTTACATCATAAAACTGTGCCTATTCCTGTTAAAACAAGCAATATACCACAGGTAAAAAGGCTGTGATATTCCTTTAACAAAGGGATGCCCAAGAGCCAAGTTTTTCTTTTTACTGTTGTGTGGGTACCAGGCACTTTGAATGTAATTAGATTTTTAAAAAAACCCAAAGAGACAGGCCTACCTAAAACTCGTAGACTGGCGGAAGATGAAACTGAACCCATATCGTTTGCAGCTATACACGTGTAGATACCATCGTCTTCTGCAGTGACGCCAATGATTTTCAGCGAAGCCTCTCCTAAGTCACTGGGAAACACAACAGCATCCATTAACTTTACATTAATTTTGCAGACTTTAAGCTATGAAAATCAGATGAAGTTGGAATGATACTGTTTATACTTCTTTTTCTCCAGCCCTTATCTCTCTCTGGACAAACATTACTAAGCCTGTCCCTGACATATCAGCACTGTCTACCAGAATTTGTACTTCTTGTTCATCAAGGAACAGTCTAACATGCCATCAAGTTTTCACAAAAGAGCCCTTCATTCTAAATTGAATTAATAAATAAGATGTTTCTTCACACTGAATTTACACGTTAAACAACATTTTCTGTATATAAAAAAAATGGGAGAATGGTTTTTCATAAAAAATATTTGTAAATTGAAGTTTCCCATTCCAAAATCACACAGATAAAAATGTTAATATGCTTAATGCTTAAAATGTACATTCTTAAAATGTACAACACTGGAGTGACACTTCCACGTCAGTAGAAACCAGAGGGTTTTCTTTGCAAAATACTGTAGTGTGATCTCAAAGCTACTAATGAAAATATGGGACTGGCAGGATCTGTCATAGTACTGGCATGTCACAGCATACTCTTCTGTTTTAAGCACCAGGCCAGCAAGACAGAAACACAATGGCTCCTATAGCAGATTATTTTTTTTGCTTTTCAAAATTGACTGAATATGGCATTTTGGTATCCCAGCCATACACAGATGTTAGAAAACATAATAGAAATATTTCTGTCTGGGAGCAACTCTGTCTTCATGCCTTAAAGCCAAAAGCTGCCCTTCACCAGTACAAACAGTAACCATAACAGTTTCAGTAGCTCCTGTTGAGCACTACACAAATTACTGTACCTGTACGAAATGCTGTGATGACCGTCATTGCTCAGTGTGTTATGATCAGGACCTTTCCAAGTAACTGAAGCCTTAGGGCGACCACAGACTTTACACCTAAGTACGATGGTCTCTCCTGTCTCACATGTCACCTCACTCAATGGAATTATAAACTCGGGGGGAACTGGAAAAAGAAAATTAATGGCATTAGGCCAACTGAAGTTAATACATTTAATTTCTATTCCTTGTGCTCTCTTTTCTTTTAGACAAAGTAGTATGGTACTGTACCTTTCCAAGATGTATCTATCCCTCAACCTTTGGACCATACCTATGGTGAGGCCACTTGCAGAGGCTCTGCAGAGCTAGTGAATTTTTATCTACATGAACTTGGACACAACACTACTGTTATGCCACAGATAAACCTGAAGCCTACTATAACGAACCAAACACCCTGTTTATGGCAAGCTGAGGAAACTCTACAAGGGCAAAGTATTTCAGGATGTGCTCAGTTAGGCTATCTTTGTATTCAGCTACGCTTGCAAAAGGGAACACAAAACATTTAATCTACCAAGGCGCTCTAGTGGTTTCCATTTTCTACAGACAAAACTCAGGAAGTTTAGTTCTGTGTATTAAGCTAAAAATTCAGTTTGGCTCTGACCCCAAAAGGCCACTATCCTGATCAGCCTCTGCACTAGAGAGGTCCTGAATGTTCCCTAGGAGGCAAGGTTAAAAATGAAGCATCTCCAACTCCTGGGCTTTTTACTTTGCAAATTCAGCAAGGCCCAAAAGAAGTCTCCATACAGAACACATCACACAGTTATTGTGTTTTATGTTGTTTTGGATTTGAGAAAGTGTTCCTTGCAATTTAAAAAATAAATGGGATGCATTGCATTTTACCTTATTCAAATAGAGCCTATGTACAATTTGATGGAATGCACCCAGTTCCCGATGTAACTCTTATCAAGCAAATAATGTTTTAATCAAATTGTATTGACTGCAACTTACAAAAATTAAAGCAACTCACCATCATAAATGTAATTGGGGTTGAGAAGCTGGAAAGGAGAAATTAAAGAATTAATGTCCTGATAACCGTATAATAATTTTAAGAATGATAGAAAATCAAGCACAGTGATAGGCCAACATTAGCTGTACTCACAAAATCCAAGAAAATATCTGAACAGCAGAATTTCTGCACCACTATATTCTTTCTGCAGTATCCTTTTGTTGTATCATGCTTGCAGGTTCAACTATTTATACTTCCCTGTTTTCAGATTTCACAAACACTGTCCATTAAAACTATTGCTGCCTTTGATTCCATCCTGTGAAATTCTGACAGAAGCTACCTTTAAAGTAATCTCAACCCCAAAACTTTTAGAAACTACTACATCTTTGCAACACGTACCTTTACAGAAACCTTGTTGGCAAGTCCTTCTCGGGATTTGCGGTAACCATTTTCTAGCTTGCCTTCCCTTTTGCCGTCTTTATCTTTTTTCTCAGATTTCTTCCTTAATCGGAGTGCTGTGTGCCAAGACGTTGACTTCCTGAACATAGGACGTGAAACTTCCATCAATTTTTTTCAACTCCATGTTATGTGCTTTACTATCAATTTTCAAATGTCATTGGAAAAGCATGTCAAAATGTTATTTCTAGGTATTACAGTATAGTGAAATGAAATACATTAAGTATTCTGTAAGAGATGCCACCCTCAGGTAAAACTGTGAGCAAGCTAGCAATGTAGTCTGTAGTTCAATGTTTCTTGAAATCATTACTTGAATGGTAAACTTTCTATATGAAAATACAAAATGTCAATCAAAATGAGCAATGCTCACTATGAAACCCATACCAAATATAGCCTACAGAAGCTTTACATTAAATTTCAGTGCTAAGAACTTTAATATAATTTCTTCCATTGCAGATTTGAGAAAGATCTTCTGAGCACTACCAGTCATTTTCAATAGGTTTGTGGCTCAAAGTAGAGATCCAGGAACTCTGAAACTTAGTTTCACTTGAACAATTATTTCCTGATTGTTTTCCTAGACAAAGACGTCTAGACTGATAACTCATTCTATTCAATAAACCAGTAACTATTGCTGCTTTTAGATCAGGCCTTCTTTTCCCAGAAGATTGAGTTATTAAACTTTTTAATAAAGAGTCTGTGCTTCTGGGATCTTTCTTACTAGTATTTTGAAGCTTGCTAAGGGTCCTCTCAAGTACTCATTCTGCTTGTTGTTCATTTATTTCTCAATTATCACATCAACTCTTGGTTTAAAAGGTTCAAAGCTGTGCCTAAATTGGAAGTTTTTCTTCCTCCTCCCCTTCTACACCCACCCAGGCAACTCACTTGATGGTTCCATCAGGGTTGTCAATGATGACTGCACTGGTATGCCCCAAGACATAGCCGGGAATCCAGCCCTCAGCTGCGGGGCACTGATCGGTGGCGGCTCTGAACACCAAAAACATGTTCTGTTGGTTGCTGGCTAGAATCTGCACGACCTCTCCTTGGTAGACATTTATCTCATCCTCCTTCACTGCCGTGTAATCGTGTGTCACCAGCATGGTGGAGATATTGCTACTGCTGCTACTTTCACTCTGCAAGCGTCAATCAGAAGCAGAGAGAAGGGGGGAAAAAAGAGAATCAAGTTTAAAGATCACGAGGATGACAGGCTGTTCTTTGGTGCTATATTACCTGCATAATCCACATAGTTTAAACTGCAGTCAAAGAAAGAAGTAGCAAGTTCTCTTTCGAAGCTGCATGTGCCTTATTTTTCTTGTGCATTGTTCTGATTGTTGAATATCTTCTCATACCATTGCTGCACAAATTTATTCCCATTACATTAAGATTAGTTCCTTTAACTAAGAGTCAGTTTATACATAGATCTCAACTCATCTTCTTTTGAAGCTCAGACATCGAACCTTGCACCTTCATCAGGCAACAAAATGACAGTACAAACATGTAAGACCGTTTTTCATGGTCTTGGTAAATGAAGTTTCCAAATCACGATCATTAGGTCATAAACACTGGAAAATCCAACATCGAAAAATCATATATAGTCTTTCCTAGCACTATTTGTCATATCTCAGACACCAGCCTTCTGCATATAAAACATGACAAGGTACAAGAGAACAAAACAGGCTTTTGACAGTGTGTCTCAAAACCACAAGACTTATCTATGGTTGAATTTGTATGATCAAGTTTATTTCTTCAAATGCAGAAGATAAGGTAAATTACTGAAATAAGAATTATTAAATTCTTGGTCAAAATAGGACCACTAAAGTATTAGAATCACTTCTAATTGATTATTGTCTATGCTAGCTGAGTGGTATTAGCTGTTCATCATACACTTTCAAATACTGTTCGTGATTTGGTTAGTTCATGATTTTGGTTAGCATTTGTGGAAAGCTAATTATGGTAGATCAGGTGTAAATTAAAAATCATACTACTTTCAGAATAAAAAAGCCTTCTCCTGATCATCAATCCATTGGAAATTATTATTTTTCAAGTGTAAGACTTGTTTTGTCCATCTGCATGTATTCTGTATATGAGGTTTAACAGATGAAATTGTGAATCTATTATCAGATTACACAACCTACTCCCTAAGTTATTTCCTTCTTGAAACAAATTAAGAACAAAGTGGATGGTCTATTAATGCTATGCCGTGAAGTGTGTACGTGTATGTGTGCGCACGTGTGTGTGCCTGTCTTCTGTCTCTGTTCTGACTTCAAACTGTTTCAGGTCACTCACTGCCAGTGAGGGCTCACTATTGCTCAGTAGTAGCTGAGCTGAAGAAAGAAATTAGTACTCAGGTGTAGCTGGAGACTCCTATTGCTTATATAGCATAGCCACATGTTAGCACCATGTATGTGCTAGGAGCAAGTAGAAAGCTTGCATAGAGGATTAAAACAGTGCTATGGTTTTTTCAAAACTGTCAAATACTTCTCCTCTCAGTGTTGAGGAGATGCATCAGGGGTCAGTGGACAGAGTGGTACACTGGGAGCCCTGAAAACTGCATTCATTTCCAATCTGCTTATGGCCTTGAACAAGTCACTCCATCTCTCTGTGCCTGTGTTTTGCTATGAGTACTCTGACTGAGAAACCAAGACATTAGGAAACGAACGGTCCCTGATTACTCATTCATAACATGTTCAGTACACTGATGGTTAGGTTTCCGGTGACTCTGTACATTTTATTCTTGCTGGACTGTTATATTCAACTGAGTGATTTAAGTCTTTTTTCTGCCTTATTAGGATGATGAAGCAAATTGCTACCTCAGAGAGAAGATCTTATTGTGGACTGTACCTCTACAATGCTGTACTTCCAGTGAGAGAACTCTCTTTTTCTAGTTTAGAGGACTGCCTGCATGTCCTTTGCATTACCAAGCCCTTTCCATGATTCAGGCAAACGGGGAATAGTTGAACCAAATAAAATAGTCTTGTTTTCACTCATCATTTAAATTAATATTACAACTTGGTACATTCTTTTGCCTAGATGAAAAACAACTCTATTAAGAAAAAAACCTGCTATTGTTAACTCCTTCTGTAAGACTTACAGGGGGAGATGAAGGGAAGTTGCAGAATCAATCTAAGCCCCAAAGCTTGCCCCACACACTATTCCTGAACATACTGTTTCTTAACATGCAGCAGAATTTGTGTAATTGAAAGACTGACCTTTCTGTAACATAACATTTCTTTTTAACATTTAAGTCTTGAAGGATCATATTAAACTCTGAATATTTCTTATTTTCAACAAGGATAGTTAAATCTGTTAAATAAACAAGTGTCTAGTAACTACTAAGAGACAAATGTTCTTGAGAATGTGTTTATACCAGCATGCATTCTCATCACAGAAAGACAGCCTTCTCTTTTGCCTTTCAAGGAAGTAATTATTCTTGCACAGTTAATGTTTTCCTACTGCAAGTTCTGGTGGTTATCACTGACCTCAACTATGGAATTAGAGGAGGATCTACAAAAATATACAAAAATCCTCCCATAATCCAGCAAAACCTACTCCTTTTTCTTCTTAGAAGTAACTTTTCCATAAGTAATTGGCCGTAACCATATGCACATGGAAATATACACACACAAATGGTTAAATCAAAATAAATCCTCACAACCCATTTTCTCTAGCTTGTTCAATGTGGTGTGAAATCCTGCTGATTGGTCTGTAATTGAGGACTTATGGCCCATTTCAATGTGCAAACTAAAAGATACATACTTGTGAAGCAGAAGGCATGCATTCTATGATTACGTTTTACAGTGAGATAAAAACAAGCAAGGGTGTCTTGGCTGAGATAGTATCAAAATCCAAATGTTTCGAAAACTCCGTGCCACCTTTCCCTCTCAGTTTTTTTATGGAACAATCTAAATTAATATCATGGAAGTCTTCTCTACATATAGAAGTACCACCATTTTGACTCACATACTATGCAGTGAGCGCAAAATACTCGCATTACCCCAGATGTTACATTACATGACATCACATCACATCATATTTTGCTAGACTGCAGATAAACATAAGACAGAGTTAAACCAAATAAAAAGCTGAAGAAAGATTAGGATAATAATACAAAACATGCAAAGCATAATTTTTTTCTTCCAAAGCTATTATAAAAGTAAGTGTAAGAACTAAGAAGTCAAGAAAGCTTTTTGTGTTAAACAATTTTATAAAGAAAAGCATGCATTTAAAAAAGGTCCAGCAAGTTAGGTGATTTGCAAGATTGGTTTTGCATACTATTTGCGAGAGAGTGGAAAAACATTCACGAACACAACGCTTAGTGAGAGAAAAATCAAATGCAAGTTTAAAAAGAAAGGCACCATAGCCTGCCTACCAGTTCCATGGCAAGTGCTTCCATATTTTTGCTTTATATTTGCACATGCCCGTGTGACTGCTGTGTTGTTTTTCTGGTGGACGTTATTAGAGATAATGCAGATCCTGTTGATACCCCAGATTTCCGCACAAACATACCAAGTGCATACTAAGAAGCTGAATATCCAGATACTCTAAACCAGTTCTTCTTACAAAGGTGAAAGACAAGTGGTGCGAGTACTTTGGTTGTAGTAGAAGGAAGATTATTTTAGCTAGGTTTTTTTGTCTATTTTTTGTGGATTGCAGAAAGCTTTCTTGCTCAAACATAGGATTTAAAAAGAGAATGTTGTACAACAACTAAGGCTGAAAGGAGAGGGAAGAAAAATAAATAATTAAAAAAATAAAAATCAAGCAGCCCAGAGACTGTAGATATCTCCACGATGATGGCAAAACTCAACAGGACAATGGTAGCAACTTCGTGTGTGAGGGAAAAAAGCCTCAGGCCAATATGCCAAAATCTTGAAGTCAGGTTTAAGTGCTGGTGCAACGTGTACCCCAAGGTGCTCTGGCTGCCACGTTTCAGCATGTTAATTATGTGCTTTCAAATTAGAGACGAAAAAGCAAGGACAGCGAGTTAGTAGGTATCAGCTTAGTGATCTATGTTTTCAGCAGAGGCAGAAATTGCATCTAATGTTAGCAGTTGCTTTTGTGTCTATATACATAACCATGTTTGTATGTATACATACACAGAGAAGTACACTCCCGTTTTTTTAATGTGCAGAAGATATTCAAACAGTTGATTATTTCAGAGCAGTACAGCACTGGAGAGCCAGCAGTTAGTACAGAGAATGATGGCAACGCACAGAAAGGGAGCATGGGAAGGTTTTAGAAGAGCTCGGAGGACAGAGGTGCTCCGCTCTTACCCCATTACTCTGGGTGGAGTGAACTGACTGCTCGCTGGTCGAGGAGCATGTGCTCATGCGGTCTGTGTCCTTGCTGTGTGAAGAGTGGCGGTGGACCTGCCGCTGGAGGGAGTCACTGTCCCCAGGAAAAGTGAAGGAGCCAGGGCGGCTGGCAGGGGATGCTGGGATGGAGCTCCAAAAGGAGCCCTTCTGCAGGGGGCTGCTGGGTGGAAAGGTTTCCTTGCCAAAGGGAGAAGGGAAAGTCGTGGAGAGAGGAGAGTTCATTGGTGAGATGGCTCCTGGCCTTGGCTTCCCAAGCGTCAGTGATCCTATGCTGTTTCTTGTTCGACTGTCCTCTGAGCTTCCACGCGAGTCTTTCTGGGCTCCATCAGCTGAGCCAGAAATGTTTCCTGTTGTCTTCCTGGGACTTTCAATAACTTTCATCTTAGGAATCTGTTCAGCTTCTCTCTGAGGACCATCCAGCTCTGCACTGGTAGGGTGCCTGTCTGGCTGGCTCAGGTCAGTTTCTAAGGAGGGGTTGCAGTGTGGCAGGGAGTGATTGTGAATGGACATACCTGACATCTTGTCTGCCTCTGCTTGGGCCGAGGCTGCAGAGGAGACCAGGACTGGGGAATGGTGTCTGACAGGCTGGGGGATCCGGGATGGCCGGCTACGGCTGGAGCTGGGGATGCCAGTACAGCTGCTGGGGCCGCTGCTGTTACCACTGCTGCTCCCGCTGCCGCCTCCACCACTGCTGTGGTTCCTCTGGTACTCGATTGGGGACGTCAAGGCTGCAGTGGGGGGTGGGAAGAGAGGCAATCAGGGAAAGAAGGCAGGAAAGGGAACAGGAACAGTTTAAAACAAACACGTTTACTGGAAAAAGGGGGATTGCTGTTCAAATAAATTTCTTTAGCAAAGCTGGTCATGCTGTAGACCTCAAGTCACTGTTCTATATCTGATGTTCGTGACCTACTATATTTACCTATACTAAAGAATCTGAAACTAGGAAGAAATGCTTTCCTCTAGGATCACATGGTCGGACAGCAGCCAGCGTGGAAAAAAAAGTGACTACAAATTCTCAACTTGTTGTTCTATTCATTACAACTCTTGAAAAAAAAAATTCTATATGAGGCAACTACTGAAAGATATAAAAGTACAGCAAGACAGTTCTAGTGTCACAGCAGATACTACCACCTTCTACTTTTCTCCTGCAGAATCTGAATGTTTTTGCCACAGTAAGATGTGACAACAATGGCCACCAAAACACAAGGAAAACATATTCTGAATCTATGCTTAAAATACCACTTGGGTTTAGCCTTTAAAGGCTTGCATTTGCTTAAAAGGGGCACACAAGCTCTCCACCTCAACGGATGGTGCTAATCTTGATTCACTCCTACAAAACATTTGGAAAATTTCACTCTGGGTACACCATGTAAATTCAGACTACCACTCTCATAATAAATGCTAGCATCTGTTCTGAAGCAGAAATGTGGCACATATCCCCCATCTGTTCTGAATTAGCTCAGAAAGAGGAAAACTTGCAAAATATTTCAAATCCAAGAAACAACAGATGAAAGAATCAAGTAATTCAATTATGAACTTTAAGTGAAACAAAATAATTTACCATTTAAAAAGTTGCGCTGGTTTTCCAGAATTTGGTTAATTTCATGGATCCATAACTGGCGGACTCCTGGACTGGCAGAATGCAAAATAAAGGTCTCCGTGGCATCGCCCGTTCTTGATGTTAGTGCAAATTTACATGGATCACTGTCCACATTTTCCTCCAGGGAAAGGCAACTCACCTTCATGAAAAAAAAGATAATTTCGTTGGGTATTTTATGAGAGAAACACTTCTAAAATCTCTTAATTAGGAGCTTAAAGTCAGATTTTCATATGATAACCATTCTTTCCTTCAGTTAAATAATACCATGAAATGAAAGATTACAGTAAACGAAGGAGTACTCTACAGCCCACTGACACACTGTGCCTCAACAATCTCCAGCTGGCCAGCATGGCCCAATGTTCTCCATCATCCCTCACTTTCCTTTCACGTTAGTTAAAATGCTGATCCTTCTAGATAGCTCTGCAACTGACCCACACTAAAGGCTTCAAATGCAAATACAACAATGCCTTGGACCAGTCTGTTCAACCAGTGCTGTAAACAGGAGGTTCAGCTGGCAGGCAGAGCACTGAGGTGAATCAGGAGAAGCAGGGTCCACTCAAAACATTTAATGAAGAGGGCTGCTGAGTCCTACTATCATCAGGGTTTTTTTTCAAGGAACGCTTGAAGTGGGAGAAAACATTTTTTGTTTGAGGGAGCTGACATTTCGAAGAGGGTCACACTACTTACAAATGTTATCTACATATTTGCGTATCCTAAAGGATACATAAAGAGTTATTAACTCTACTTGCAATGACTTTGCAATGTGGTGTACACATAGCACAGAGCTGAAGACTAAATTCTTTGTGAATGCTTGTCCAGCTTTGTGTAAGAACGTATGTTTTGATATGCTTCAGAAAGGGAAGCATGAGTACTGGGATCCAAAGATTTCCATTTATCACCAGTGTGAGAACAAACTTGGCAAGAAGTAATTTCAGGAAATGACTTGACACCTCACTGTGCTCTGTAATTGCACACCTAGATGTCACTAGTGACTCCCCACAGAAAGAGAAACTGTTACCTTAGCAGAGTTTGTGCAGGGGGACACAAAGACTCACACACAAGAGTTACCTTGATACTGTTTTTAAACAAGAATCCGGGCATGGAGAAACCTTTCTTTTTATCTAGCAGCTCACTGAAAATGACAATCTGCTCAAACAGGAAGACCCGTCTCTCCTTGCAGCGTGGCAGAAGTCCCGCATCCTGGTCTGTAACCAAGAATGTGTCCTGGAGCAGGAGCTTACCCTGGGCTACAATTTTACCCTAAACACAGAGGCAAGCAGAAACACATTTAGTGCACTTCTTCATTTCTTTCCTCAAACAACCTTTTCGAGCAGATGCTCATGCCAAATAGCTTTCTATATTTCTTGACTTCCAATTGTCACTAGCCATTATATATTCATTGGTCCTCTCTATATATGACATTCTTGTCCTCTTCCTCAAAAAAACCAAACATCATCAAAAAAGAAAAAAACAAACTAAACAAAAAAAAATCATTCCACCTTTTTCAATTCATATAGCACTAAGAGGTCTGTAATACTAAGGCTTTCATTTCTCTATTCTCAACAACTGTTACTCATATATTCTTCCAGTGTTTTCCAGGGTGCTGAATAGGGGAAGAAATCAAGTTCAGAACTGCATCACAGAAAATAAAGGGCTTTGCAAGTAGAACATGTGACTTGTCTAGATGATGTATACTGCTTCAACAGTCAATTTCCAGCTCTTCTAGACTTAGTCAAACAAGGAGAAGGACTACAGTTGCCTCACTTACATTACTGAGGTCACTTTGTGACTCCTCCTTTATCTGAAGTCAGGTCAGCTCACCTGCTGATTCCTTCACTATTTTGCAAGTTTTTAGAAAACAAGGAAACTGTAATAACACTTGGACTTCCTCGGTTTTGCAGAAGGACTTACCTAGTGTGACTGACACAGCAGGTAACATTTCCCAGGAAGAAGTCCTTAGCAAGGCTAAGACTTAATTTTTCATTCACTGCTTTTTCAACTAACTAACCAGACAGTGAGGTAGCACTCTACCTCATTTCTCCCCACAACATTAACGGTCAATTCCTAAAGAACCTGACAAAAACACTAAGCAAAACTCCAGTCAACTTACATCAAATCCTTGCAGGCGGCCAACATTCATCATGTCATTACACCGTTTTGGTACTATACACATGACCTCTACAGCTTTCTGTTCAAGACAAATAAAAAGTCAAAGCTTTATTTTCCAAATAGTTAGCAGCATAAAATTTTGTTTCATTTGATATGGTCACTTTAGAAGAGAAATACAATTAAGTAAACACTTATATAATCACATTCTTAGGAAGATCAGAAAAGGAAAGTGACTCTGCCAAAACAAGAGAAGTTCAGAGTTAAGAGAATTTGTGCCACAAAGAAAAAATGTCTCAAGTACCTCTAGTTCTGTTGTGTCAAGATTAGCTTTTTTAGAATATTTGAGGAAGTCCTGAAAAAGAAAAACAAAAAATCAAGTAATATTTCTTTTCTAATTATTCAGAAGAGAAATCTTAGAAAAACCTGAGTTTGCTATCCTCTGACAGAATGACACACTGCAGAAGACACATTGAAATATTTCATTTTTGAAGTCTTTCTTTAAGATTTATTCGCCATTTGGATTTAGCTCATGCAAGAACTGTGTTACACTGGATTGTTCTTCAGTAAACACTTATGTGATATTAAAATGGTTGCAGGTGTAGACAGAGAAGCTGGAATCAATCCCAACAACTCATATCACTTTTACATCTGAAAACATTTGAGAGTTCTTTCTCTCATTTGTATGACATTTATAGTCTAAATATTTGATAAAAGAAAAAGGAAATTTCTGTCCAAGCCATTTGCTTCAATTTTTATAACTATGAATTTGCTTAGAAAATAATCACAAGGCACTGCTTACAAAGCTGGGTTCTGTTTAGAAGGGTGGAAAAACATAGTCAGTAAAAAAAGAAAACATATCTACTAACACATCTATAACATATCTGTTAACACATGTCATTCATCTCATCACCACTTTACCTTTAGTAACAGCTGGTATTTCATAATTCTCTGCACAGGTTTTATTAGCAAGTCCGTGAGCTGAAGTCTATGGCCCAGGCGTTGCTTTAGATCCTGAGAATTGCAAAACAAACATTGTTTGCTGAGTTAGAATCACGGTATGCAGAACAGTATTAGTGGCTATCAGACCAGAAACTGGCAAAAGTCAGAGCAGAATCTAATCTTCAGTTAGCAAGAGTCAGAGTCCTTCCCCTTACCCGTATCACCTTTGTTTCCAAAGTACTCCCCTCTGCGAACATCTTTCATCTCTTTTTTTAACAACACTGCATGGTCACAGGTTGTATATAGCCTATTTTCAACAGTGATCTCTGCTCTCTCTGCAATCCAAAATTGCCATTTTGTGCAATATGCACTGATAACTGCCTGGATTAGGGCTAGTGAGGATAAGACTACTGATTAATTAATACCTTATACCCAAATTTTAGTTTTCATTTCTAGAAGTCTGTATCATATTTGAGAAATCAGAACAGAAATAGCAAGAAGTTATAATTTAAAACAACAATATTTGCTGCTTTTTTTTTTGTTTGATCAATAGATTCAACAATGCTTATGGATCTGCACATATCCTTCACCTCACATAGCTTCTCTCAGGAACTTACCTCAAAAAATGTATCAATGTATTCTGAGACAATGTGCTCAGACTTTGGTTTGTTTTGGCAGTAAACTATGTACATGTGCAACCTTCTCTCCTAGAGGAACAAAGATACAGAATGATCCATCACTATCAAGAAAAACACATGCCGGATTGAAATGGAATATTATTTTAAGAAGTACAGCTGTTCAAAAGTACGAACTTAAAAAAACTTTGAGAAAAAGCGGTTACATATGCAGAAATTACAGAATTGAAAACATTTATTTGAGAGTATCATTACGGTTTTCAAGAGGCAACACAAGTGAAAAAAATTCCTACAGTTATAAATCCTCCTGAACAACAGGTGTTCAGAGGTGATAACTCAGCAGGTCCCAGAATAAAGTTAAGTATGAAAATGGTCATCTTTTTCCTTTAGCAAGACCAGATCAGATGACCCCCACAGTGGTCCCTTCCAACTTTGACCATTCTGTGATTCTGTAATGCATACAGCCTCTGAAATTTAGTCTTTTTAATTTTATTTTAATAATCTGGTTAATATTCTAATTTATTAAAAAAATGACCTCCTCCTATTTAGACGTACAGAACAGTTGAGAGAAAACTCTCAAGTCCTCTATTTAGTATGGGCTGTCCTATTGAAGTTTGAGTGGGGATGTAATGGAAATGGTGGTTGTAGCTTGGAAATGGCAGTGCTAGTATTTTTTAACTGTGATTCTTTATTTTGTGCACACGATTTTAACAACAAAGCCACAAAGAAAAAGACAGACAGAGTAACTTCAGCCTTTAAGATTCATTCTTGATTACTGACCTTGCTGCTCAAGAAACACAGATATACCATATGTGTCACCTACCCGAAATTCTTTCCTACCACTCTGCTAGAATTGGTTTGCCCTTAGAGGCTTTGCTACCCACAATACTGACTAGTGAAGACAAATGACAAGAAAAAAAAATGAAGAAAGAAGATGGAGATTGAAAAGGATAGAAAACATAGATTAAGAGCAGGAACTGAATCATTGTTTTCTGATTGTCAGGGCTTTCCTAGAAGATGTTGTAATAGCATCACAGCTTGCCTTTCCATTTGAAGTGTAAAGGTGCCTTTCAAAGACAACTCAGTTACAAATACAAGCAGGAGAAAGTAAAATAGCAATCAAACCAGGTTTCACATTTTGACAGCAACAGAATTCTCATCAGGAGAAAGGATGCAGAACTAGACTGTACTGAAACTGGAAAGAAGAATAAGCCTCTTTCCTACTTTTATTTCTTATGTTTCATGGTACTGCACGGATACTTGGGATTAGAAGGCAGGTGTCATATGAAATAACAATTCTCTTCATTGGAGTGGGACTGAATTGAGAAACAGGGGAAGATACTGGGGACAAAAACTACAGCATTTACCTATTCTCTTTATAAGCCCTTAAAAACTGGCTCTTCATCTCTTACAGTGAAGAATATTGCACAGCACTTTCTTAATTCTGTTGTACTTAATAATCAGACAGGTTGGCCAGCAGCAGCAACAGTTTGACAACAAAGAGGGTTGCACTTACATGCTTAACAAACAGGGATCCCAGCTTCTCTGGATCTTCAAGGCACTTCTCCAACTCTCCTAAAAAGAAGCTGAACATAAACAGAATAAGTATTTTGTTTCTTTTTTTCTGACAGCACACATTATAGCAACAGGTAATTGCAAGGCAAAGTGGTCTTACTGCAAGGCAAGACACTTTGTATCCCGTATCAGCAGCTTCGGATATTAATGTATGTCCAAAATGACAATGTTAACAATGTAAGATTTTAATGTAGTTTTTTAAAAGGGCATGCTGAATCCATGCCAACATGAAAAAAAAAATTATTTCATATGATTGAAAGCTTTCTCCTTCCTAGTTTGAATGCCTGAGTGCTAACATTGCCATGCTAACCCCTAACAAAATTCTTTAGACTGTATTCTTAGAGAGAAAACAAAAGCCTCAAACAATATACAAACTTCTGTACTTAATACTTTCCATACTAGAGTTTCTCAGTTGAAGCACTTGCTACATAAGCTATATATATATATGCATCCTTGTTTAAAGCAAATCTTCACACCAACATTTTTAAGATGAATTCACAATAGCTAAAACTCAAAGCACAAGACTAACTGTTTTTACCTTGTATTTGAATATTTGAGGAAATAAAGTAATTTCTTAAAGTCAGTCTAATGTTTTTTAGGTAGAATTGTTCAGAAGATAGTTTTCAAGTTAATACATACTCTCTGTGCCAGTCATAAATCTGGTGAATGTTTCCAAATACAATCTTGTCTTTGCCTTTCATATCGTCAGGTACACCATCTTCCTTCATAAGTGCCATATAACCCTGAAACAGTCCAAGTAAATTCACTGTAAACATTCTTAGTTAAAAAAGTGAGTTTTCTTTTAACCTGTCTTTTTCCAGAAGCTGTCCAAATTGCCCATGGCAACAGCTTGCTTGGGACACAAAACCAAACCAAAAAACTGTTCTATAGCATAGCATAATATAGAGCACAGACACAAAGTATCATAAATTGACTTGAAGCTATCTACACAACACTGCCTAGTGCTAGAAAAATTAATTCATTCTGGCTAATTTAGTCTGCATGAACAGAATCAAAGCATGAAGAAAACTTCCACAGCCCTTCTCCTTACTGTGTGAAATAGCTGCAATATTTTCCCAAGTAGGGCTGTTACTGAGCACAATTCAAAGCCACTGAAATGGCTTCTGTGCTGCTTTCCTCAGTGTTTCTTATTTCAGAAATTCACACCCTACACTAAAGGGTGCTGAGGAAGAAGACAGCTGTACTGCCTATGGGAGTGCACTGCGTGGACTACTACTTGCAGTATGAGCAAATCAAATTAAAAAGTTGAACATCAATTCTGTTAGCAAGCATTCTAGATGCAATGAAGTTCCTTACATTTCTCCAAAGTTCTGTCTTATTTTCAACGTCCACAGTCATCTCACTGAGCAATTCTATCATATAGTTAGAGCTGGGAGTGTTTTTAAATTCTGTAATATTCATGCAACTCTATTTCTTCCTTGTTTTTGTGGTTTGGTTTCCCCCCCCCCCCCAAGTAGTTCTGTTCCTAAATAAACAGGTCTGGTTTTGGTTTGCCAAGTTTATGTTTTGATGTCTAGCATTTTCACCAGGAATTATTTTGTTAATTACAAAAAGAAAATCTATTTATAGCCTTCTAATGCACCTTTTAAATACTGTAAAAACCCTATCACAATGCCAATCTTTCTTTCCCTCCCTCCCTCCCTTTAAAATAGAGTTTAAGAATTGAAATTAGGCTGAAATTAACTGTCATGATCATTCTACTCTTCCAAATGCATTTTGTTGGTAGTTGAAGTCTGAAGGGAGATGTGTGATATAATCTCATTTTATACAAGGAGAAGCTAGGAAGTTGAAGAGAAGTCTAGCAGTGGGAAATCCTGGATACCTGCTTTATATCCTGAACTACAATGCTTTCTTTAAATTCAGTTGTGCTAAATAAAAACATCTAGGTTAAGGTAACATTAGGCCAGAGTTAGTGATCTGAACCCCAAAGAACCACACTCCTCAGAAGAGCAACAAGGTGGACACAATAAGAGGAACCGAAAAGGGAGTAAGATATGATGCACTATTTATAATACATTGGAAGTCTGCAGTAAGGAAAACTCAGAATGCAAATTTTTACAGTTTAAGTTCCTCCCTGTATTTTGTTTTGAAAAACATTGCAAGGTTCAAGCTGTACAGCTGGTTAGTAAGACTTAAAGAAAAAGAAGAAATTAGGAGAAAGAAAACCATCATACCTCAACTACGTAGCCCAAGTCTCTCACATAATCTCGTTCTGTCTCTACTAATTCCTGTAAGACATAGCTACAGTGGACAGAAAATGATGAACACATGTTAAAAAATGAAACCAATTCTTCAAAAGGATTAATGACATACAACATTTTAGACATCTGCAGCCACGTATGTTTGACAGGCAGAACTGAAATGGAAGAATGTACATTGGTTCTAAGCAAGATACTGTTTTGACTTTTAAACTGGACAAGGCTTGCTTCTGTTTATCTTAAATCAGATATTTTCTTAAATATGACATTTAAATTAAACATTTAATTATTGTTTAAAATAAAATGCTATTATGTCTGTGGTCTGGAGACTCTTAACTGTGGTAACTATTATTTCTACACACAAGTTTAAAAATTTTGAAAGCAGGCATGTTTTTGTTCTACCATGGTAACACTTCACTACTACATAAAGAAATTAAGTGCAGGGTAGAGCAGAACAAGGGGAATGACCATTTTTTTGGAGCCTAATAGCCCTTTGGATATTTAAAGATCAGCATCTTCCTGAATAAAAGTGACACATGACAGAAGTCAAACACAGTTATGACTAAGATTAAAAATCACAGGAAATTGAAATTGCAATGAATGCCTGAGAAACTACATGCTTGACACCTAATACAAGTCCTTCCTCTTTCAGACTAACCACTTCTGCTGTCAGTTAAGAATGGGCATTGTGGAAAAAAAAAAAAAAAATTGTAAAAAATTGTGAACTTACTGTCGTCTTTTTAAGGAGCTGGATTTCCTTTCTTCCATCTCATCTATAGGTGACGAGGAGGATAGAAGGGAGTTATCTGAAGGGTTAAAGGATGGACTGCTGCTGTCACCTTGATCTACCAACAAGGAACTTGGACGATCCTCCAGAGCCTGAGAAGGTATTCAAGACAGTCAGCAACAATGATTTATTTCTCCTTTATTCGAAAGACACATTATATGCAGCTGTATAGAAGAATCTATGAAAGATCAATTACTGTACTGTATCTTGGCAAAGCAGGTTTCAAGCCTCCAGGAAGCCAGCCAATAATACGGGTTTCCAAGATAACTGAGGCTTATAGAAGCACATTTGAGATATGACTCAAGAAAAGAAAGGAGCTGAACTGGTTTAAGCAGCAATGCCTAAAAGTCAGACTATACTGCTCAGGATCTAAGCACTCCTATGGTGGAAGCTACACAGATGTGTGCCCATTGCCAGGGATTAAATGATACTTGTTATACTTGAGTTCTGGCATGCACATGTCACTTCCAACAATAAACAGGACATCTTTAAAAGAGATTATTTGTATGTAACATTTTTTTAATAGAACAGAAATAGCATTCTTTTGCTACAAAGTGTCAGACATTTTGTTTATCTTATTAACTGGCCAAAATTGAAACTCAGTGAAGAAAATCATGAGTTCTACACTGTCAATGTAGCTTTTGAACTTCATGATAGTTCAGATACTAGGAAAAGAGTCCTTATATTCTCTCCAGATATACTGTCTCCTTTGCATGGATTTCATGCAGAGACTTCTGTTTGTATAAAAGATGGAAAAGCAATGGCAGAAATAATATGAACACCTTCTATGAAGTATTTATTGGATTTCTTTAATTCAAGCCCATAATCTTGGATCAAGCTACAGTTATGTCTCACATTTTCCTTGCATGTGATACAGCCTTTAATGAAGGACACATTTACATCACCAGGGTGGGGTTCAGCTGTAATCTTTATTCTTTCCCCACAAAAAGTAAAAAGCCAGTAATGATATGACTGGCCCAAAAAACAGGGGAAGCTGACCCTTGGCTAAAGCTGTGAAATGAGAACATTTCCACCAGGGACTATATGGATGGATCATTAAGTTATATGCACTGCTAGGCAGCATGAAAGACACATGGACTACCAAACTTTCCATTTACAAAAAACTGTGTTGAATTTTCCCATAGATTTCTGTTTCTTCTTATTTACCAATCTGGTGCAAGAGAGGTAAAAAGCAAAGTTAACACTCCAGAAGAGTGCAGTAATTATTTTATGTAGTAATACAATTCTTTCTGAATGAGGAAATATAAAATAGAAATTAAAATTTCTCATTCTGAAATTCAAAGCTGCTTAAATTTAGAATGAACCTGGAAAATATCAGCCTCTGATAACATGTGATTCCCATGCTGCAATTCCCTGCAGTTTCCACAGAGGCACTTCTATTAAAGCCCAACAGGGTCTATATTGCAAAAGCCAAATTTTAAAGGTTTTGAAGAAATCACAGAATTGCTGACAGACCTCTTAAGACCATATAGTCCTATCTCAAACAGGCCAGCTAGAGAAGTTTTTCCAGGACTGGGTCAAGCTGGATTTTGAATACAAAGAAGGACCTTCCTAGAATTACACATACACCCTATTCTTTGTTAATGAGCCTCTTCAAAAATATAGAAACTTTAAGACATATAAGCCTGAAAAATCAGACACAAATTTCTTCTTCTCAATTTGTTAGGAATCACTAAAAAGCAAGGAAGGTGGTACTAATATACAAACGATCCCTTTATTCTTTTACTTATTTCCTCATTATCACATTGCCTAAAGACCAGCTGGTTAATATAAATGTTTCTGTTGTGAGAGTTATCTGCCTTACTGTTGACATTTGCAAGATTTGCGATAAATTTAGTTTCAGGTATTCTTCTCAAAGTTCTATCAGTTTAAGACCCTGTGTCTTTGCATTCATTCTACTAATAGGACATTTTCTTTTTACTAACAGGATATAGTTAGTGAATTTTCTGCCATCTTGTCTCCCTCTTATTTACTGCTTTTTGCTCCTCCACATAGCCATTTACCTATTCAGTAAATTACAAAAGAGTGTGTACAAAAACGTACATCGCCCCAGAAAGTGACTTTTGAAACAGGCAGCACATTTTACAAGTCAATGGAAAGCATGTAGCTTTTCTTTGAACAGTACGTCAGGACTTGAAGACATAACCTTAGAAACATGCATCTGCTAGTCAGCCTCACCATTTTACTTTTGACAAGCTCTTCAATTGCACTGACTAGTTCTGCAGCACTGGGTGTCTCGGAGCTGGTCGGCCGCACCAGTAATCGAGAAGATGTCTGTGCAATGATACAAAGGAAGGAAAATGTCAAGAGTTAGCCTGGTACTTGCTCAAGGATCAACAGTCTACCTTCACTTCTCCGTCAGGCAAAGGTACTTGACAGTAACTGTCAGTGTAATATAACACTAAGATCATCCTTTCCAACTTGGGCAACTGGAACTGGAAGTTTCAAGTAAACCTTCCAGAAGTTAGACCTGAGATAAAAATTCCTGTTCCTGCACGCAATAGAAGGAAAGATCTTTCATCTTGCTCATGATAAATCCCGATATATAGCTATAAAAATCACCTGAGTTGACCCAGTGGAAAAAAACTGGTTTGTTAATTTTACTATTTTACTGCTGCTTAAACAAAGCAAAAGCTGCAGAATGGTTAAGAGAAACCAAGAAGGCTTGAAATAAAGGAGAAAGCATTACTACATTACAAAAATATACACCAGTAAATTGGGGGCATTCACTTTTCTACAGGAGCTGAGGTATATTGCCCAGATTCAGATGGGAAATTGAGCTCACCATTCCTTGTGCCATCCATTTTCCCCAATGGTATGTGTAGAGCACAGAAGATCTCTGGCCTCATAAGCTATAAAATGCCAGTTTATAGATACAACTGAAGGCAAAAGGTGTTCACAGTAAAGGATTTTGGGAGAAGGCCATTAAATTCAGCCTCAGCAATCTGCAAACAGAGCTGTTTGCATATTACATTTATCATTTAGCAACTGGAAAGTGGAGAAAGGGTGTAATACGAACCTTACTTCATATTACAAACAGCACAGTGAACATCATGCAGCACAGGGTAAGCTGTACTGCAAATGTTTCCAACAAACTGGACAAAGAAATGGCACGTATGACTTCACACAAGAGGTTCTGTTCAAATCAAGCATGGGTGCAACAAGACTCCCCATAAGTAAATACAAATAGTAAAAAAAGAACATACAGATTTTATGTAGTTTTCCTTGTATTTGCCTTATTTGGAAAGAAAAACAGGGGCTGGGTAAGCAAAGGAAATACAGATAACTTTAAATGGAAAGATACGGGAACTGAGCCAAAGCAGAGACAGAACACAAGTCAACATAATGCTGCATCAGAGTTTACAAAAAGAGAAAACAAAAAGCAAAAGTAATTAGTTTCATATTAACACAACTGATCTTGAAACTTTAATACTGCTTATCCAAAAATTAAATGCAAACAACTTGTTAACTGCCACCAAATGCAAATCCATGATGTGTGCAATGATTCTACTGAATGGAAGACAGCATACTGTGCAGATGAGCTCTTAGGGGAGCAAATGGTTGTATTATTTAGTGATATCAGACAAGGCAGCATGGCCTAGCACATGACCTTTGCATGAACACCAAAAACTTATCAATCCCACAGCAAGCCTGTCTTTTAGGCAATTACATGCCCCTGACATCTAATTGTTGACCAGGTTTTCCAAAGCTGTGGGTGGGTATGTGGGTTTTGGCTTTGGGTGTGGGGCTCACCTTAGATTTACAAAACAATGTCAGTTGTAATCTGAACCTGGTCACAGTTCCTTCTCTCCGTTACTGTACTATTGGGGTATATGGGGTTTGAGTGTCGGTAAAACTTCAGAACTGTTGGTTTCCAGTTAATCTGCTTATATAACATATTATCTGAAAAAGAAGGAGCTGCATTGACGGAATCTGCCAGCAGAATTTCCTAATGATGTACTACTATAGGAGCAGAATACATTTCTTGCACAGAAAACAAGAAAGATGGAGGGAGTAACTGAGCTCTCACAGCTGTGAGATGATGCTAGGACTATAGCAGGCTGGGAAGAAGAAACCCATTGAACAGGGAGTTTCCAACACTGAGCGTAGACCAGGAGCCCTAAAGCGGAAGAAATGCTTGCAGGGAGGCATAGATGGAAGCCAAGTCTCTGAGGTCACTGAAAGGAGGAGACATTCCTTGGGATCTGGAGGAGCTGAGCAACCGAAGAAACCGTCCAGCGTGGCAGGAATGCAAAGGAGGACTCCACCCAGAAGGCAGACAACCAGGAATTTGTTTGCAAGACTTTTAAAAAAGAGTAACACTATCAATAGAGCCAACCACCTTCTGGTGGGTAAAACTTTGCTCTGGCTTCTCACTTCTGCATTCCAATAAAGTACTTGCTTTAGGTACTGGAAGTTGGTGGCACACACAATCTCCCAGGCTGCTCCACACAGGATTTTTTTGACTCCCACCACACAGGACAGATATTGCATAACAACACCACATCACAGAAGAATCATTGCTTACATACTTTGAAAAATCATGGTATAATACTAACTTTAACAAATTTTAACTTCTCTGAAATCTTCTCTAAAATGTAGTTTAAGCTACTTTAGAAACTGTCCAAACATGTTTTTACTGCAGTGGATACATGTTATTTGCTTATGAAGTTGTGCTGGGTTTGGGTGGGGTAGTGTTCATTTTCTTCACAGTGGCTGGTATGGAGCTGTGTTTTGGATTTGTGCTAAAAAAGCGTGAACAATAAGAGATTGTTATTGCTGAGCAGTGCTTACACAGAGCCAAGGTCTTTTCTGCTTTTCGTACTGCATGGCTGCTGAAGATGCTGAGGGTACATGGGAGGCTGGGAGGAGACACAGGTGGGACAGGTGACCCAAACTGACCAAAGTAACACACCACATGACATCATGCTCAGGATATAAAGTGAGGGGAAAAATAAAAGGGGGGGTGCCATTTGGAGTGATGGTGTTTGTCTTCCCAAGTCATTGTTAGCGTGATGGTGCTCTGCTCTCCTGGAGATGTCTGAACACTTGCCTGCCCATGGGAAGCAGTGAATCAACTCCTTGTTTTGCTGTGCTTGCATGTGTGGTTTTTGCTTTTTCTCAATCCCCAAGTTTTTTATCTTTTATTCGCTCCATTCTCTCCCTGATCCCACTGGTGGGAGAGTGAGCAAGCATCTGCATAGTACTTGGTAGCTGGCTGGGGTTAAACCACAACAGAAGTGAAAGTAAAATTTACTGGGCATTGAAGGCTACTCAAAGCCTTTTACTGTCCTGTGGTAAGGATCAGACTTCACATCAGAAATACACATGTATTTACAAGTACATCCCTTCACATAACTGCTTTTGATATGAATATTTTCCAATATACTAACTCTCCAGCTCATGTTACACTTTTTCAATTAGGAAAACTCGCAGGAATTAAATACACATAGAGCATAGGAACCAGCCATTTTGATCCTACAAATGATAGTTTCAGGAATGAGAGAGATTGTCACTAAAAGACAGTGTTTTTGAAGGAAAAAACACTGCAAAATTAAGTAAGATCAGCCAAAGTTATGAATAACATTTGCATAACTGAGAACAGGGAGCAACTAGTCACAAAACTCATCAATATTCAGTGCTGTTGATTACAAAGGTTAAAAATTTTAAGGAGCAAAACGGGAAGAAAACAGTAATATGCACATTTGCTGTACAAGTCCAGATTGTTTCCTTTCTAAAACCTGTATTTCCAGACTTGATACTTGTTTCCTAAATATCTGATTCAGGTTGAAAATGGAAATAAACACTCCCAATGTCTCCATGGTCTTTTCCAACCTTATTAATTTTGTGTGTGTGTGTGTCTAATGTATACATCATAACACTAAAGGAAAGTAGATCATATTCAAGTCAGATTTCCTTCATGCAGGTACTACCTACATCCAAAATGTCATTACTCATGTAAAATTTTTACCCTGAGTTTTAATGTCCCTTTGTTTGTAAAACTCATCTGGATTATGTGCTGCTTTTGGATGGAGTAGAGTTAAATTTCTTCTCTGTAGCTGGTATGGAGCGATGTTTTGGATTTGTGCTGGAAATGGTATTGATAACTCAGGGATGTTTTAGCTATTTCTGAGCAGCACTGACACAGCACCAAGGCCTTTTCTCTTTCTCACCCACCTTACAAACAAGGATAATAGCAGGGCGCATGGAGTTGGGAAGGGACATAGTAAGGACATCCGACCCCAAATGACCCAAGGGATATTTCATACTATACAACATCTTGCTCATCATAGAAAACCCAGGAAAGAAGAAGGAAGGGGAGACATTTGGAGTGATGGTATTTATCTTGCCAAGTCACTGTTAAACATGATGGAGCCTTCCTTTCCTGGAGGAGGATGAACACCTGCCTGCCCACGGGAAGGGGTGAATGAATTCCTTGTTTTGCCTTGCTTGTGTATGCAGCTTTTCCTTTCCCTATTAAACTGTCTTTATTTTGACCCATGAGTTTTCTAATTCTTCCTCTTCCGATTCTCCTTGACATCCCATAGGGGGAGTAAGCAGTGTTTTTGTGAGGTGTATTTGTTGGCTCAGGTTAAACTGCAACAAATAATACTCTTTGGTGGCAATTCCTTTGGTGGCATCCCCCCCCTTCCCCTCAAAAAAGAATAAAAAAGGTAGGATTATAAAACAATTCAATTTCAATCACTAAACACAGTATCAGTCAAATAGATGTAAATCAGTCCGTGAGCACATGAAGCAGCCCATTTTCACACTTAAAGTGACAGTAGAAGAATTTCTACGCTTGTGCTTTTAAAATAGAGAGGCATTTAATCCACGTTGTTTTCACAGAACACTCCTTTAATGTTGTCTAAAGTAGCACAGTGATTTCTTTTGTCCTCTGTAAAGCTGTATCACGTACAACTTGGACACTTTCGGAACCAGAAGAAAGATTTATGCAAACAGAGGTTATCTTAACATATGAAGCCTTCCCCACTTCCTCCTCCTACCTTGTCATCCTGTGAGTCAGGCTGGAGAAGACTGTGTTGCTGAATTGCCATTGGAGGAGGAAGTGGTACAGCATCTGCTCCCTCTTCGCCTTCCTCCTCTCCGCAGCTCTGCATGCCTGAAGAGGATGACTTGGAGAGAGTGCCACTGCTCAACCCCTCGTTCCGACCTCTCTGTAAAAAACATCAAGATATTCTAGCTCTGTTATCTCCTTAACAGCATGAAGCTTGTTACCATATGCTTAAGTCTGTTCTGTAGTTTCAGTCCTCTCCCAACAAGTCAAGATCATCCTACAAGCACAGTGCAACTCCATAACAAAGAGGGAAAATGCAGATGCCCAAGACAGTTTTCAATGTTTGGTAAAAACAGATGGATTGAGATGCTAAGAACAAGACATTCAGCTTGAAATTTACTACACAAAAGTGTTATCAAAACCATGCTTGCTTTCAAAGTTCAGTTCTGTAAGGAGAAATCCATATCTCACTAAAATATGCAGACTTCTAAAGGACATAAAAACCCCCTATTACCACATGAATTATTTTGTCAATGATCCTTTCCGTTCCCTGCAAGGAATTAAGATTTCAAGAACCCGAAGTTTAATATAACTGATCTACTAGGATATTTATCTGTCTTTACAGGAAGACAGCATAGATGGTTATTGGTTTTTCATGACTTTAAGGCTCTGGCCTTAGATTTTCCCTGCACTCACAGAACTTCAGAATAACAGATGTTCCCAAAACCATGCTATAACTGCAGCACAGAGGGTCTCTTTCTACAGCCCGACATTCAAGGACAAAGGCCAATATTCATTCCTAAACAAGATCTCTCAATTCACCATGCTGGCAAATCTCTAGTCTCTTCTTTCCCTAGACTTATTGTATTACTTCACTAATGTTCCAAGCTCGTAGCAAAATCTGTTAGTAGGAAAAAATCCAATGCAATAAATAAAAAATTGGGCATTTGTACAGTAAGTAACAAAACTGATAGTCGGAGTCAGTCCTGGTAAAAGGGAGTAACTGTATAGCATGCATCTGGCTGTGCCCTTGGAAGCAGTACGATGACATTCATTTCAACCTCAACCATCAGTTTGTAACAGAAGAAAATTTGGCTCTTGCCTGCACCTAAATGGAGGCCAGCTTTGTTCATACAGGAGTTCAGGGGGAGGGGTGCATATTCATGGGAAGAAGAGAAACCTTCAATGAATGTCCTTGGTGGCAAAATTTGGAACAGTTCAAAATTTTCTTCCCTCCAATGAAAACTGCCAAGCATATTATTTGACTGAAGGTAATTACCTTTCAATTTGAAGGGCCAGTAATTTTTCTGTGCTCTGACTCTTGCTCAAGGTGTAAATAGAGTTTTAAGCAGTTAAGCAGCACTCCCTACATTTTCCCTGATCCATCAATAAGAAAAGGAAAGGAAATAAAAAATGACCTGCTTATTCCCAGATCCCGAAGCACCTTTACTCACAAAGTAGCATTCCTAATTACGGTAAGAGAGCAAAGCCAAATCACTTCTTACTCTTTCATTTCTCTTTTTCAATTAGAGACCCTGCATAGAGCTTCACTAGCACCTCCAATGCAGAGGGCACAAACTGTCCCTGGCACAGTACTTACGCAGAGTATAGCAGTCATTAAGAAGGAGCACAGGGCACACAGCACTTTGTTCCACTGCTGGACAGTCAATGGAGGAGACAAACTTCACCTGATAACATTTAGTTCTTTGAAAAACATAAAAACAAGTCTTGGGAAGCTGTCCTGAACACTCACCTCTTCAACAGTTTCATCTTGTGGGGTCGCTGCACTGTCATCGGAGTCCTTCTGAGAACCTGCATCAGCACTTTTACGAACCTCTCTACTCTTCTTATGCTTGTGGGCCAGTTTTTTGACATGTCCGTCTGCTTTTCCACTGCTAAGACGCCTCACAGGACTAGTAAGCCATTTCCTCAAAGTGTTGCCAGGGCGCTTGGGGCCTGGGGAACTCTGAGCACCTATCATGTGGGGCTGAAGTGATGTTACTGAAGCAGGAGGACTGGCATCATTGCTGGAGACCGAAAGGGAGTCTAGAAAAAGAACAAGGGGAGCATTTTAAAGCTGAAATACAGCTAAATAAGAAACAAGGCAAATGGATGTATGTAATAATGGGTATCAGATTGGCTTTGTGGGCAAATCAACCAGATTATTTTGAGGTAACTTGGCCTTTAATGACACCACAACTATCAGTGTTCATGCTGCACGTGGCTGTCCACACATAAGCACCATTTATGTCCTTGCAACAGTGAAGCTTCTGCCCTCAATTATAATCCATACTACCCACTGCTGATACTTATCTGATAATGAATTATACTTTCCATATGTCATCTAACTTTATAGAAGGATGTGCTTCTTTTATCTTTTATGTTTACTGCTTTGCTCAAAGACATGATGGGTAACAGTAATTGCCTCAATGAGATAAGTAAAACATTTTTCAAACACCAAATTTAATTACAAATGCTCCAGTGACTCTCATTATTTATTTATTTATTTTCCCTACCCTTGGGACAAAGGGAATAAGAAACCAGAAGGCAGTTAAATGTCTGTCTTTTGCTTAAATCTTCTCAGAGTTTTGGCTTTGTTTTGTTTGTTTTTTAAGAAGGCACGGAGCAATGTTTAAAAGCCCACTTGCTGAAATCTCAGGATCAGCAGTAGTTCTCAGCATGATACGCTTGAAGTTCTGTAATGAAACAAAGGATATACTTTTCTCAAGCCATAGTTAAATGCTCATGAGGTCAAGAACATTTTCCCACTGAGGTTCCTGTCACTTGAACAGGACTCTACGCTTATGACGAACACCCGCTGGTTGGCTATTGTGAGACTAGATTTCTTTTTTCTCCCTGCACACAATGCTTTGTCCCACAACAATTCTCTTTTCCTAAAAACATACTTCTTTAGAGAGGAAACATTCTTGTAATACCACTCCTATAAATATTATCTACCATTATGGTATTAACAAGACTCTTCCAGGTTGTCAAATGTGGAGGGTTTTTTCCCCTGTGTGTGCACTTTTCCAGACAGATAGTTTACATAAGGATGATATAAATAATGTTTTGTTGAATGTTTCTACTGCTGGGAGTTAAACGTACCCTTTGTACTCCTTCTTGAAGCTTGACACAGATGTTAAGGTCACTTCTTAGGGCAGCTTTTCCCTGAGAGGTGTATTGCCAGTCTGATCAGACATTGTTTGAATTTTACAGAATAATATGGTCACACTGATGCAGCAACATACTTCACCATAAACACCCATATGCATGGATCCATGCACAAGTATGGATCTGTCCATTTCCACAGAGCACTAAGTGTAAATAATAGTTTTGAACAGAGAAGGGGAAAGAGACATAAAACATGAATATAAAAAGTTAGGACTTTTTATTTTTCCTACGCTATTCAAGGTGTTTCAAAAACAGGCACCTTTTCCTTGGAATCCCAAATTGCACTCTATTATGCTGTTTGCAAAAATTTTTCCTCTATTCCAATAAAATCCACTGCATGTCAGCATTAGGATACGCCAGTTCTGATGCCATCTGTAGCTTATACTGTATGAACACATACATAATATACACCAGACCATGTATGGTGACATGGTCTAGTCTAGTTGAGGTGTTAGGGCAAGGGTTGGACTAGATGATCTTGGAGGTCTCTTCCAACCTAGCAATTCTGTGATTCTGTGATAATAGATGCTGTTAACCATTACTTTAATTATGTTTCCATAAAGCAGAAGATAAACAAACTTTACAAAGCATACTTTCAGTCTAACAAGATAGCTGCTAACACTTTACAACCAGGATTCATCTACAGAATTATCTTCTAGCCACAGCTGCAGCTATTGTGCACACAGGTAAGGAGAGCTCCTATGAGGCCATTAAACTGGTTTCAAGCCTTACAGTAATGGGTACTACAGAGCTACTACACTAGTTGTCTTTGTCTTTAAATCTTGGGACAGCAATGCTGCAGAATTGCCACATTATTTTCTTATTGAAGTGGAAAACACAAGGAAGAGATTAATTATTTGTAACAATGGTTTTCAACTTGCAATCTGAGTATCCCCCAAGGTCTCTGGATTACTGTTAAAGGGTTATCAGCACATATGCAAGAAAGGCAAGCCTACTAGCCATCAACATCCACATCATGACAGATTTTTACTTTATTAAAGAAAAAAAAGTGGTCTGCTTATTAAAAAAATTCCAAACAAAACTTGCAACCATCTGCAAGCTCTCCACAGGAATCCAAACAATCTCCTATTAAACCTGCGTAAGAAGTTAGATTTGACTGCTCTTTCACCAAACTTAACTTTACCTTTACTGTATCATGCATTTTAATTATTATCAGATGCCTTGTTTCTGAAATCATAGCAAACATCAATTGATTATTTCAATAAATAACCTGCTAATAACCTGAGAAAACAGTGCTGGTGTTCTTGTGAAGTTTCTTAAAGCACAAACTAAATGCCTTGTTTTCAAGACTCCTAAGCTTGAAGGCATTATAATCACTCAGCCAAGTTTTTCTTTCAATTGTATACACTTTTCTGTTCAGTAACAGTTCATACAAGGTTCCTTCCATACAAATAAAACAGAGAACATTCACTTGTTTACATAAGAAAAAATTAAGTCTTTGCAGAAGTTCACCATGTACTGCTGCTGCATTTTTGTACCTGATGCATTACTTTTCTTTTCCCTTTTCCAACAAAAAGGCAGCATGGTGGTACAGGAAGACTAAGATATATGCTTACATAAATATGCCTATCCCTAAACATGTCGGGAGTTAATAAATCCATTTTTCTTTTTATAAAAAGTGTACTCCACTTCCTCAAATTCTCACATATCCCTTTGACAATTTACACTTACAAACTACCAAATTTCTTGTAAAACGAAGGAGTACAGGGCAGAGCCCCTGACACGGTGGAAGACAAATATTTTTGCCTGACTGTAGTTTCGTGGTACCACTCCTACTCTTAATCCAAGTCAGCCAAGAGTTTGTGGGTAGGAGGAGGGAAGAGAGCAGGAAGAAATACATACAGTCTGCTCAAGTGGAGAGGATCTGAGACAAAACAATGTTAGCCAGACATGTTCCGCAGCACATACTTTAGCCGTATCCTCCCACACAACATTAGTTTTCATTTGGTGTGCAGCATGTAACTGCTTCTTATCTTCTCTTCTGCATGATTTAGTATGAAATACTAACTGAAGCATTATTAGGGCTTCAGGGAAAAATAGAAGTGGGCATAGTGTAAGTACCACACCAAAATGATTGCACTATTGTATTTTGCTCTTTAAAGCATGAAAGCACTGGGGGATAAGAAAAATCATAGAGGTTGGGGACCTCTGGAGATCATGTAGTCCGTGCCCCCTGCTAAAGCAGATTCACCCACAGCAGAGTGTACAGGCAGGTTTTGAGTACCTGTAGAGAAGGAGACACCACAACCTTTCTGTGCAGCCTGCTTCAGTGCTCTGTCACTCTCACAGTAAAGTTCCTCCTCATATTCAGATGGACCTTATATGTTTCAGTTTGTGCCTGCTGCCCCTTGTCCTTTCACTGGGCACCACTGGAAAGAGTCTAGCAACACCCTCTTGATGAAACCTACCCTTAAAATACTTGCATGCACTGGTAACACCTCCTCTTCAAAGAAATAAAAATTCTGCGTTGCCATAAAAGCATCAGTCTAAAGATAATTATTTTTTTTTAAACAGGCATTAAAAAAAAAGAAATTTAAAATCACCAGTGTTAACCTGAACTGAGTATCAACACATTAGCCTCATTTTTCACCCCTCCTTAAATTCGCAGAAAATATCCCCGCAGCCTCATAGCTGAGTTAACACTCAGTAGAAATATTCCATGCCAATATTTTCCCAGTGAGCTGCTCTACCATCTATTTTCTCATCCCATCCCAGCTGACAGGAGTCCAGATTCTCCAATTACTTAACTCCCATATGCTCCTCAGGGCCCCAGAAACAATACTTAAAGCAAGTCATGCACAAAACCTAGGTGTTCAAGTTCATACATTTAGGTAGAGGTATTGCCAGATCCAAGCACTAGGGAATATCAAATCCAATACAAGCACTTTGAAGAGCACAGAAAGACCTTTCTCCTTCACTATGCGAACAGCCACACAGGTGTGTCTTATTTCTTCCTGTTCCATCACTATATACTACTTTATCTATATAATTGGGGATGCAGACTTGGTTTGATTGATTATCATGCTCGGGATTGTTTACACTAAATTGGCTTTTTTTCCTTTATGACTACATATAGAAAATTGTTTTTCTAGGGTTGCTCAAGGATATTTTATCACTAAGACATGCTAAGAGGAAAAAAGGAGTATAAAATTAAACTAAGAACAACATGGAATTTTAAAACCAAACCAGATGGAATAAATTTGGGGTATGCTAACCCCAACTGTGTTTCAAGTACAGTAAACTTTCTAGCGAGCATCAGGTTCCCTTTTTGAAAAGGATAAATGCAACAG
Organism: Serilophus lunatus; assembly: GCA_013399895.1. Classification (NCBI taxonomy): domain Eukaryota; kingdom Metazoa; phylum Chordata; class Aves; order Passeriformes; family Eurylaimidae; genus Serilophus; species Serilophus lunatus. The sequence continues at coordinate 426,684 of VXBA01000169.1, forward strand.
ATGGGCATCTTGGAGAGAAGAAAAACCCAATACACATATAATGATCACACAGAGCAACACCAATCCAACAAAACACCATCAAATTTAATAAAATCACTACTTGTTCAAGTAGAGAAAGTTTTGCAATTCAATAAAGTATTTTTAAAAACCTAATGGATGGGCTTTGTTTTATAATTCATAACCACAATAAGAAAAGAAGGCATTTAACTGCCATTTCTCTGAAAGGAAAAACCACATATGTTGCTCTAGTGGTGAGGTCACAGAGTTCATTCAGAGTCCATAAATACATTTTTGAAGCTAAAGGGCAGACAGCATGGGTTCTGACCCCCTCAAACTAGAAGATAAAGTTACCTCCAACAACAGGAAAATTTTTGAAACTGGAAGGGAAATGGGAATTCTCATTCTAGTCCCAGCTTTCTTAACACTAGAAACATGCACATCTGTGATTAATAAACTGGTTTTTTTCCCTAAAATATAAATCAGCCACGTTAAGCTAGTTGATGACTTGGAAGTCTCTGCTTCATAATAACTATTTCCATATTGCTGCTTTTTGAGTTTTAGTGCAAGGGGCTACAAAACCCCTGACTCCTTTACCTAGGAAATTAAACTAATGCTGTTTGATGCCTGATCTGCACCTCTAAACCCAAAATGCTCCAAAATAAAAAATAAGACAATTTCATCATCTCTGGATTGTGAAACAGGGCTGGAGCAAGAGTAAAAAATGGAGCAAAGCAAACTTCATAATCCTAACTGGCATGTCACAGTTCCACTGCAGATCAACCATCCACCATGAACGTTAAGGACCAACTCCTCACCCCCTCCCCCTACCTCAAAAAAAGCCCAGAAAACACACGAAGAGCAATAACCAGCTGACAAGTAAGACTTGATGCATATGCATTTGGGGACAAGAGCTGCCTGTTGATTCAAAACACAGAGAGCGCAACCTACACTGATGCACTTGTACTTGCAAGTTTAAGACATGATCTCCCAAGTCCATATCTACCTACAAACACTCCTCCCAATCCGAGCCAAGTCAACATACCATCAGAGAAAGCAGTTTACAAGCATCTAATGACAAAAGCCCATAAAATCCTGCCTGCATACACAGTGACCACTTTTTATAAGATGAGATGGGGAAAGCTTGGAAAAAAAGAGTGCAAGGACTTTAGTCATGAGCACACATATACAGTTTATGCCTGGGAACTATTTATAAATTGAGGTTATCAATCTGCCATGTACAAGACCATTCAGATAATTTTGTATATATCAGGAATTTTATTCCTCTCCTGCTAGGTATCCTCTTTAAAATATCCTTGCTGCCTATTCTTTGTAAACCAGCACTGGTATATAAATCAAAAAGCACTAGGTATGTTTCAACTTTTAACAAGCCATCATAAAAGCAGTTTCCATTTAAAGACAATGCAGTTTAAACACTATCAGGCTTGCAGATGGGGCATTTCCACCAGGCCCTTTGGGGAGCATGAATTTCATTTGTGAAGTAGAGTGATATAATTTTCATAAAACTAGTTTATTAAAAAAAAAATCAAAAAATGAAAAAAGCTGGTACTCAATACATACAAGAAAATCCCTCAATTACATTTGTGTCTGGAGTGGAACAAACGTACTCAGTCTTCAACTTGGTTAGGAAAACTTTTCTTGTGTTTCATCTCAAGTTATGTACTATGCTAAAATACAACTTTGTAATCTTTTCAGTGGGTGAGTAGACAGCATTCAAGTCCTTAGCAAACCTTCCATGATTAATGAGTTATTTGTACTAATTTTGACTGATACAGACACCAGTCCGGAGCACTTGGACATATTCAATAATTAAGTCTTTCAAGTCAACAAAAGCTGATAATGTTAGTATCAGATAAACTGGAATTTTAAGCTTGAAGCTAGATACTCTCCAGCTTCTCTTAATGAGATATTAAACTGCCCCACAAGCAATTAAAAAAGCCAACCCTCCTCCACGACAGAGACTCTCATGTTAATGACTTGCAAAAGTCTTTCTGATACTGAGAAAATAGCCATTCAACACATATATTTGCAACAGCACCAGAGCAAAAAAAGAAGAAAACCTCTGATTAAGCGCAAAAAGAATACAACGTTCATTTGAGCTAAAAAATTAGGGGCATGTGCCTGAAAAGTTTAATACATTCACGTTATAGTAATTTTACTGTTATTTTTTCTTAGAATCCTCTCCTGCCTTCCCACCCTGCAAATGCAAACCAAGTTTTTATAAACCAAGGTTATACATTAAAGCATTTAAAAAGTTTCACATGCATTATAGAGCATACAGAGAGAGCTGCAAACACAACTGCTATCTAGCAGCTACAACAAAATTCAGATGGAAAAAAAATCCTCCTCTTAAAACAGTTGGACAGTTTTGCATCCACACTTACATTCTTTGTTTCTTTTTCTTTTTTTTTTTTTTTTAAGCAGGAAGAAGGCATGATATTGGACCAGAAAAAAACCAACTTTTCCAGGTTAAAAGGAGCAGTTTTGTTTGTGCTCCCTGGAATTCAGACCACAGGGATATAAACCCCCAAATCTAAATCTTGTATACTGCTACAAGCACAAGACAGCATCACAGATGAGAAAAGTGGACTTTGTGGGGTATTTAATTCTTTGTGATAAGCTGTTATTCTCTCCGATACCGTGTCACAAGTTGGAAGTATTAAGAGTTACACTGCTGAAGTTCAGTTTCACAGTTTGTGAAAACCACAAGCTTTTAATAGATTAGATCTCAGCTTCCCTGTACACAGCTTACATTTTAATAGGCCATGTCTGGATTTCAGCTCTACTCTTTTTAAATCTGAACAAACAGGTGGCAAAGACAGCTACATCCATGTGCCTGGCAGGACACACCAAGGACAGATTTATGTAATTCAGCACTGTTTCTCAGTCAAGTTCTCATTCTATGTCAGTTGACTGAGTCATCCTCTCTACAGATCAAAGCAAGTGCCCTGGTTATTTTAATATGATCATCTCCCATTGGAAAGGAGGGTGTATTTCTCCTGACCACTGACCAGGGGTTTTGCAGGCTTTTACATATGAGATAATGAACAGAAACCCATGTTCTCATTTTCTGTTTTCTCCTTTTCATGCACAACCTTCAGTGAGTTCCCCATGGCTAACTAAGAGCACCACCCAATTACTTATCTCTTGCAGTTCACCCGTGCCTCCCATTATATGACATCATTTTACATCACTGTGAAGGAGCATATGAGATTATTTACTCTGCAGACCTGCAATAGGTAAGATTTTCAGTGATGGATTTAAGCTGCATACTCACAGTTAACTCCCTCATAGGGATTGACACATACCATGTGATTCAGAATATTAAGGTGACACCCTTCCTTCATTAAATAGTTGTGAAAGTTCTTCAGTGTAAACAGTGAAAGAAAATTAGAGAAATACTGCTTTTCTGTATTAGCAAGCAGGTGTTCCAACAGCATCGATGTATTTCCCCTATCTTGCTTTAAATACAGTAGCTTTTAAAGTTAATTTCTCACTGACAGGTTTCATAAAGACTCAATTACATAATTTTTAAAGCATGGGCATTTTGGAGCTTTACTACAGAGACATGAATATTTTAATAAGTTTTTATGTGCTATTTCAGTTAGATGCCTAGAATTGGGTATGTCCAACTACTAGGATGACAAAAGTAGAAGATCAGATGAAGGTATGGCTGGCCCAACCGCTCCTCCCTGCAGATGCATGGATGCAGCAGAACCACTGCCAGGAATGATTGCTCCAGGCCTAGGGGTACTGCCTTCTCATTATGCTGAGCTGAGGAGATCTGTGTACAGCTCCCCATCATTGCTGCTGCTCGCAAGTTTAAGATCTTGGCACAAGAAGCTGGTTGAGGGCACAAGAGAGCTTCTGAAACGGTGGGACCTGGCAGCACTAGCTCCCTTCCAACTGCTCCATGGTACAGAACCTCTGGCCTTTGGAAAAACCAAGCAGCTAGCCAGTGGGGAGAAGTGAAGCCTGAGCAGAAGAAGGAAGAGACTGAAGACAGAAGCTTTGGGCCTGGGCCTCATAGGCAGCACTGGCACTTAAGACACAGAGTTTTGACGACTGCTGACAAGCTATTGGCCTCATGCATGCCATGTGCAACCCAATTCCCACGAGCCAGACCGCGTGATGTCAGCAGCAGAGATGTGGCTCTGCTCTTGGTGGAGAGCGGTATGTCACATACTGCAAATAAGAACCACTACTGACAAGATTCGTGATAAGCAGTTGCAGATTTTAATTGGGGCAACTGCACAATTAATTCTGCTCATCTGTTACTGAGCTGTAGGGGTTTTATCATCTGCTACTTTAATTTTTGCTGAAAAGGAAGTTTTCGCTCAGAAATGGCTAAAAATAAAATCCAGTCCTAGAAATACAGCTCTGAAGCAGCACAACAGCTCATCTGATGTGCTTTGTGCATCAGTTCAGAAAAGAAAAATTATGAACAGATATGAAACAGAAATGCCCATATCAATACAGATAACAGAATGGCCAACCAAAAGCAGGGAGGAAAAGATGTATTCAGCAAGCCCTCGGTTCTACTGAAAGCTGAGGAGGAAGAGAGAGAGAAAAAAGACTGCAGAAATTGCATTAGGAAGAATCATGTTCTCTGATGTTATTTAAAGCAACACATGCCATGCTTCCCCGTGCAAAAGTTCAGCAATGCAGGGCATCCCAATGGAAGGAATTTATTCTACGCAGATTTTAAAGTTAAAATACCCTCCACCACTCCAAGAAAAAGGCTGTATATTGCTAAGATATTGCAAGTTTCAGCAAGTCTGATCTCAAAAGAAAATAGGGGGGGAGATACAGTTTAACTGCTGCACTCTTGAAATTAAGAGTATATACATGTGGATAGGGAGGAAACTAGCTTCCACCACCTTACCTAATTGATATAAACAAGCTTCACGATTATCAAGACAAAGACTGATTTTATACAAAATCAGCACAAAATGCTAAGCAAAAATTAATTTTTTTCTTTTGTTTTGAAGTTTGAAAAAATGTGAGCAAATATAACTTCTGCCATGTATTTACAAATGAGTGACCTCTAGAAGATGAAAGCAGATGTATTTTATTCTCTGCCTTTTCCAAATGCCTTAAATAATTCCCCCACATGAGAAAAATCTCAAAAAAATTTCTAGTAAAACTGAGAGAATATATGACGAGGCAATAAACATACTTTGAAACATGAGGCAAATACTACTAGTTGCTAAGCATACCTTCAAGTGTACTAGTAAAGTTTATAAACGTAAGAAATAGTACACAGCATTGAGATGCAAAAAAAAACCCCCAAGTTATTAGACTACTTGTACTAAAAAAATACTTGTTTCCTGTTCATCTACTGCAGTTACAGTTAACCTAAATATATATACTAAGCCAACAGTAATTTTAATCGTCTTTTTTCCTTTTTCCCCCATCCTCTTGATTCAAAGCAGAAGAGCTCATTAGAACAACTAGCAATTGTTTGGAGCCACAGCTTTAGCAGCAGCTGTACAAACACATCAATCTCAAGTTAGGAACTCTGCCATAAGCCTAATAATAATAATATACTCATACTGTTTAGCTTTGGGGCTATTACAATAACTTTGGTCATTTTCTCTTTCCAAATGTTATACTGTTGCAGCCCTCAAAAATACATTGAAATAGTTATGTAGGGAATTGGAAGGGAAGATGAAATGGCTAAAATACTGACAAAAATGGGTCATCCAAAATTCCTGCAGATAAAAAAAAGATGTTTTCTCCTTACCCAATTAATTCATATTAGTCATAGAAATTAACTGTACTGACACTGCTTTGCATCGTAAAATGTCGACCTTTTTGTTGCACACACTACCTGGAGCGTTACTGAGCAGAGTCAGGCCCTTGTAGCCATGTCACTGCTTTCAGCCTCCCCATCGTGTAACTAGATGACTGTAGGTGATGACAGACAACTTCCTCTGCATGCAATCCTCCCTCAATAACTACATTATCAAGAACAGACTTAGATGACAGTGATTAGAAACTACACTTGTTTGATATTTTTTGTCCTCAGATGGAAACGTAACCTGAGCAATGCTACAAGAGCACACGTAATTTTAATAAAGGTCAGTCACACGGGAAATACAAGGGTTTTTCTAAACTGACTCACAGTCAAGGCTGACTAGCAGACAGCTATTGAAAGTCATAATGCTGAACTGCTGCAGAGATACCTTTTCAGGATGAAGTACTTTAAGGGGTTATGAAAGGGGAAGATACTCCTCTAAAAACTCAGCAATCTTGACTAAAGACTGAGTTAAAAGGGGAAAGATAAATCCTTGGCATAGAGCATTTTAAAACAAATGTTTTAAAACTATAAATTAATGGAAGATGTGACATTTTATCTCAGTGTGCACTTCAAATACACTGAATACTACAAACAGAATCATTGCCATGTTCATTAACTTGATTACAGTCTCTTCAGGAATAAGATATGCACTGCTGAATTTGCTTTGGCGTGACCAAGCCCACATCATGTACACACAAAAAGCTATGTTTTCTCATGCAACTCTTCTGCCGTTTTTGTTTCCTTCCACTATTCCCAATAAAGCCACAGGAGGAATGTGATGTCATGAACTGCCTTGTCCACAGAGTCATCTAAATTCTCATTCCTTGAATCATTCCCCAGGTCTCATCCATTTAATACTACCTAAGGGGCTGCAAGAAAATTACATGATAGGATCATGAGAGAGAAGTCCAAAAGTGGTTTGGAAATAGGAAAAAAAAGTGAAAAAAAAAAGAGTAAACTTCTTTTAAAAGGCAATAAAATAGAATTCTTATGAAAAGCATTAATAATTCTCATGCTTTAATTAGGCGCGAAGGAGAGGAGGGAGGGAAATCTCTATCAATAATAATTTCTACACAACAGTAATTACAGCTCTTTAAAATTACAGACTCAACTGAAAGCCTAAATTTAGGGGCAAATAAGTTGTCTGAAGGAAACAAGATAACAACTTTAATTAGCTTCTATTCATTTTTCCATTGAAACCCCCCCCCATTTCTTCTATTCATCAAGTCCCCAGCACTTTCTACAGGTACCTATACGGAGGATGAAGCTCTCTTCTTAGCATAAAACTATCTTATGTATTTATATGCTGGTTGGTGTGGCTTTTTTTAACAACTCATTCAAGAAGATTGACTGGAGGTGTCCATTCCCATGTTAAAATACAAGGAAAAAAGGTCAGTGGTTTAATAAACATACTTAACTCCAAGAGGAAAACCAGCCTTTACAGGGAAGGCTTGTTAATGATGTTGTCTTTTCAAAGCAGGATGAAATACAATCGCATCACCTAAATGCTTTTCCTCTCATACCTCCGCTAAAGGAGAGGCAGTCAGTGCAAGCCTAGATGAGCAAATGCAATGGATTGTTATAGCTGCTTGTACCTATCTTCAAAAGCAGATTATGAACAGTCTTGTGACGAGCACCTAGAGGAAACTTCCATTATGTAAGGTGACAGCCTATTCTTATGCTGCTGCCTCACTGAAGTAATTAGTTTAAAAGAGAGCTGTAAAACAGCAAGAGCAAAATTAAGTTGAAATATAAGCTGGAATAGCTCTACTTTGCTCAGGTTAAACCCATCCATTCAATCCATGACACAAAACCATATGCATCAGATGTTTAGATACAGATATTCTCTGAGAGAGGTGACAAGAAGGTTAAGAGGCAGAAACATTTCTGGTATGAAATCAAACTTCACGCTTCTTTTCAAAGTTTTATCAATATTCCTTCTGCTCTCTCTCTTTGGGAAGCCTTCCTGGCATTTACTGCTCAGTTTTACATAATCTTTTTGAAGCTGTATCTAGAAATCCTTCACTAAGCATTCTGAATACGTTTTAGGAGCAATACACAGGAATACACTCATCTTAGCATATAAATCAGAAATTTTTATATACAAAGACTTTCTTCTTATTACAGAAATGGAATTGCAAGTCCTTATTATATGAAGTTTGCATTATAAACCTAACCAAATTTACTTCAGAAAAGCATGTATTTACCTGTTGTATCTTCCAAAAAAATCTTTAAAACTCATAACTGAGTAGCTGGTTTGAGAAAGAGCAGGGACTAAGAGAACCATTTTAAATTAGCCTCATTTCATGCAGTACTTATACAAGGTAAGAATAGAAAGTGCTGCAGTGGAGGGAGCAGACTTCCAAGAAATAGAATAAGAAGGCTGCTTGGGGCCAACTCCATACACACCTCTGATCCGCACTGCTGCTCAGTCTTGGCTTATTTCACAGAGCAGGTAACACACCTGATATATCCACATTTAATGAGAAAAACTTAGGAGTCATTCAGATGAAAATATGGGTAGCTGTGGATCTTATCAGCTCACTTAGAGCAAAAAACCTGAATCTCAATTCTTCAAGTTCACGAGCAGGGATTACAGTTATGAAAGGACATCAGTATCTCTCTTGCATAAGCTCCCTCATAATGTGGGAGTTTTTTGGTTTTACGTGTAGGGGTTTGTTTGCATGTCTTGTTTTTTGGTGAGTTTTTTTGGGGGTTTTTTTTGGGGGGAGGAGGGTTGTGAGGGGAGGACATGAGGTGGAAGGAGGGAGGGTGTGGTGCAGCATTTTCTGTGGGATCAACTCCCTTGTCTGCCTGCGTGCATGATTGCTCGTGTTGATGCACAAGAAGCAGCTGGCTCATATGTTCAAGCACAGGGTAAATAAACTAGCAGTATGTAGCTAACATGTAGCTCAATTTTTCCTGTGAAACAGCACCTTCAGCTAACTCTCTTGCAAGTCCTGCAGCCTAATGATTCAGAAAGGCCGTGTTGCAAGAACAAGTGAGTAAGCACAGAGAGGTCAGGAAAGTAGTACTTTGCATGTGTAAGTATATAGCTGATATGAGCTCAGTTTCAGGAGGATTTTTGTTGCACGCTCTTTGTGGAGATGGAAAGGCACACAGAGCACATACTTAACAGCTTCCATCTGTATTCTAAAAGAACAGACTTTCAAAGTGTAGAGGTGAATCTATGCCAAGAATTACACCAACCCATTAGTAATAACTGGACTCTCCCACTGCATCCTCTGAGTTCAGTCCTCAGAGATTCTTATCCTCTTTTGGACACCATTTGCTAACAATTACTTTACAGTAAAAGCATCCCGTTCTGTGGATGAATTATTTCTGAGGCTTGATATACCACAAAATGTTACGAAAGAGGAAAAAGATAGTTTGATTCACATAAATTCTTTAAAGCAATCTATGGCACATATAATGAATGTATTTCTTCAAAGCTAAACGACAACTCCCTCTACTCTTACAAACACCTTTCCTCCTTCAAAACCCAATCTCCTGATGGCTAGTAACTTCAGGATAAATTTGAGGTTTGTAGATTTATTCCCTGGATTTTATCCATGAGATTTGCCTCTCAAATTTCCCAAGCGAAATACAGACTCACATGATCCACTTAGGGACTGAAACACATACATCCTATTGTTTCTTCCAGCCTCATAAGGTAACTGAAAAAATATGTTATTTTCAATATTCAGTTCCAGACTGAAACTGATCAACCCACTCTCCAGCCAGATAACCATAAACAACTTTAATATTTCTCTTGTTGCACATGCAAGGCATGTTTAAGGTACAGAAATGGGTGGAATTACCATGAGAATTGGTTTCCTTCTACAATCACCACTGCTTTCTCCAGCTGATGTCAGATAAAGGCAAAAATACAATACCTTATTAGTTTCAGTAGTTTCTTGCCAATTCATTACTCAAAGACCTATTTTCTTTCTCCCTAAATCTGAATGCTTTTCTTCTTCAGGCTTGATGAATAAGCGTGTTAAAAACTCAGATAATTTAACTAAAAGGGAATACATAATTCCAAATGCATTCTAACATTTTAGTGAAAAATAAACTAAATTCCTCAAAAAAAATCTTTTAAGCCAAGTTGAAGTCTTCTAACAAGTGACATAATGCACTAGAGAACATTCTGAATACTAAGCCTAAATCCCAAATCACTACTTTTAAGTTTTAGTGGCCAGTAATACCACAGATAAAATTTTTACTCCTTCCACTTCAAGAGATGGCACAGTTACAGTTATACTGGGGCATGCAAGTAAGCTTTGTTCCTTTATTATGAAAGGCTATTAAACCTCCTTATGACACAGGCTGTATGCATAGACATCTGTTTTTAAGACAGAGAAAGGGAACAATGAAGAATGTGAAACCATGTATGTTTGCCAAACAAGACTTCATGCATGTCTATGATCTTAATTTATGGTAATACCAGAAAGCATCTCACTGATTGGGACTGACTACACCCAGCACTTTATAAAACATGTTTTGTAAAAATCATTTGGAAGTAAAAAATAACCTAACCACTGCAGTGCCAAGAGTTAAAAAATTAAGCAAAGTATCTACAGTGAAGTCAGGAGAATGCAAAGCAACAGAAAGGGGAAAAGACTACTGCCGTGCCATTAGCAGACCTGCAGTTGATTGGGTAGTCACAGCTCTGGGTGAAGACTTGATGTAAAATATTTTGCTGCAGAGCATTCTGCATATCAATTATTATTTATAACTGACTCCTTTCACCCCCACCTCCCTTCAAGAGATTCTGTACTTGTTTACTTCCAAAACCTGGAATAATTGCTGTTTAAGGAAGTGATTGTGCAGCACTGAGGGCTAACAGAGCAGCCTTTTGAGAACATGGCTCTATTGCTGGTGTTGGAGATGACAAGCAGCTAATATCAACTCCCACTGGTAGGTACTGCAGAGCCCCATTACCTTTTGGGGAACTAAGGAGAGATATTACCATTCCATGCAACTATCTTCAGATGTCTCTTGTAAGATTACTTTTCATTACATCCTTGATTTCATGTTTGCAAGCTTTCAACCATCCTTCCTCTCAGTCCATCAGTAACAGCACATTGGATACTATCAAGTAACACTGATTGTAACTTGCCTTTTGCTGCTTATTTTTAGTATATGCATACAGCATATGGCAAACAGGTATATAAGACTCCAACCGAGCTACAAGCAGCTTAATCATGAAAAGAAGATATCCCAACAGGTGCATCAGCTCTAGAAACTGAAGCTTAGTTTAGTCCTGCAGACATTTCCAACTTCTAAGGAGAATCATATAAATTTCTTCGTCAGCAACAAATCAAACGCCAAGTACAAGTATTTTTTCCCATTAAATATACAAAGGAGGAATGGGAGAAAACCCAACAAGGACTGAGTTTAACATGAACATCCTTACCCTCACCTCTGTGCTCCTCCAGTTGAGACTGAAAAAGCATGCTTTCATCCATATTAAATTTCAGAATCAATGCTGCCTCTAAATAAATCTCACGCTGACCAATTTATTTCCCAACTGCCCTTTCTTTGCAAACTCTATTTCCCCAAAAGCACTGCTTCTCAATAACAATTTAACAGAAGTGACACATATTAAATAATCTATGATTTCTTTGGTTCAGCAGCAACATTGTAAGACAATTTCTTCTAAGCTCTTAAAACAAAATACCACCACTAACAACATTTCACAGAGCAAGCATTACTATTTCTCATTTTCCTAGTTCAACTAAAAAAAACCCCATCATAAAGTAGCACATGCATTTTACAGGCTTTCTCTGAAAGAGCTTACTATACAGCATCTCAGTAGTTTACAGAGCAGATTAATTCCGTAACTGTTACCTTTCCTATATAAGTCCTTTCTGTAGTACTCTGCGTTTTCTGACTGGGGTGAGAGGGAGGAGAGAGTAGAGGAAGAGAGAGGAGAAAAAAAGGCATCCAACTAAAGTCCTACAATTTGAAAAACAACCCTCAAACGCCAACCAACCTGCCTCCCCCTGCCCATTATATCTCTACTGCGCATATTTGTACCTAAGTCCAGGATCCAGTATTTACAGCCACTCGGCTGCCCGTTGCCGCAGCAGGTAGGATTTACTGAGTGAAGCGATCCCAGAGTGTCAATCTGTTTCATCCTGTTCGGCATGATGAGCAGTCAGCTGTTCCGATACCCACAGCTTACAGATAACCTACTGGTCTGTACCCCAGGGATGGGTTACAGCTTCTCCTGAAGATGTTCACCCAGATAACACTACAAGCAATGCCATCGGAATGAGGAAATCACTGTTATCTTCTCAGTCTGGTTTAGACCCCTGCCTGCCGTCAGAGCAGCTCCTCTCTTCTGGGGATGCTCTCCTCTGACTCACTGAACACAGTTCCAGTCTTTAAATTCACATGTGGGAATAGCCAGATGCAGCAGATTACACTCTACCGTAACTACCCTAATTGAGGCTCAGGCTGATCTTAAAAAATACAGCAAACCAGTTATTTTTCCTCTCAACCTTCAGAAAAGATGTAGTCTAGTACTCCTACAAAGCTCTATAGTAACTGGAATGCACAAACCCAACCTCTAACACCTCTTTTCTATTTTACACTGCACAGTAAGTTTTTAATGCTCTAGCTAAACCCATAAATACAAAAAAGATGGACATTTTCCGGTCAGCTAAACCATGCACTGCTGTCCCTGGAACTTCCATTTTCCTTGACAAACAACAGATTCTGTCCTTCATCTTTACTTGAGCCTTGTTTGTGACAAATAAATAAACAAACAAACCCCCACAATACTAGAATATCCACACCTTTTGATAAATTAAGATCTTGCCCTGGTTTAAACTGCACTTCAGATCTGTTTCACCTCTAAGCTCCTATTCTGCAAGATATATTTCTAGTTTATCAAGCTGTCTTCTTCAGTAAATGGAAACTACATGTATTTTATTCTATGCATTCTTCACCTAGCATGCCACAAAAGCATTTGTCTGTAAATATTAATAGTTTTAAATTTTATTTTTAGCTATACTAACCTAGAAAAGCTCTTTTTTTCCCTGAACACGTAATCAGCTAATTTTAAAGGAGCTACAAAAAGCTACATTCACTAGATAAACAGCCAAAGCAAGAATTAAGTTTCTGTAAAAACAGAAATTAAATGCTTTCATTATATTTTTGTGAAAACACAGCCTTAAAATAAGATTGAACAATACTACTAAATACACAAACACGTAGAGAGTATGAAGAAAATAAAGCAGTGAGGGTGCTGCTAATGGTAATACCACAAATGCATATATTGAAAGGATAAATAGGAATTTTATGTGGAGGGAGTGAAAGAACTCTTAATACTACAAGTTGGTACACACATCTTATCCTGTTTGCACCATTGAAGAGCTATGGTAACTCTCTACCTGAGAACAATATTTTGCTTTCTAAGCAAATTCTGAATCAGTTTCTCCTTCATAGCCTCCTGCACTGAAATAATTAAATCTGATTCTTCATCAATTTTCTTTTGACACAAAACAGCTTTTAAATGACATTGAATTCCTAAGGGGTGGGGAGTGGGCAAGGCACAGGAAGAAAAAAACTTTCTTTAGGATAAGTGATCTTTATAGTTTACCACCTACAGTGAGACTTCCACTAAGGCTTGTTTACTCTTTGTGAAATTGTGGAACATCTGAAAACGATTCTAGTTTCTAGTTGAGTAAGAAAAAAAAATAAATTAAACAATCCATTTCTTCTACTCCACAACTGTTCCCACACACACGGAGCATACTAAAGAATATCCAGCCACTCTTATTTTAGTAAAACTCTCACAACTTTAACTAATATCTAAAAGAAATTAGTGAGGTTATCAATAGAGCTTTGAAGTAGTGATTTTCATATGTAAGACTGAAACCAGAGCAAAATTTATATATAAAACTGGTTTTAGGTTGAGGGTGTGGGTTTTTTTGTTGTTGTTTTTTGTTTGTTTGTTTGTTTTTTTCTTTTTAACTGCTTATAGACTGCCTGTATAAAACCAGTAATATAGACAGGAAGATATCTTAAATGGTCTGGGAACTACATCATTTTCAGCTTGCTATTGCAAAATGTTCTTTGGTTCCTACTGAAAGCAAACACTGTTATTTTTAGGATTAGCTTTGACCCCTTCTCTTCTCAGAGAAAAATCTGAGAAGTAAATCAAGGTGGTGAGAGAGAAAGAATGACCATATGAACTGTCTCATAGAATCGTATTTCACAGGTTACACAGTTAAGGAGCAAGTATCATGATATGTGGTTGTCTTTGATATATATAATTTTTGTAAAATGCAATTGCTTCACACCAACACTGGAGTGAAGACGACAGACTCCACATGAATGTGGTGCAGAGTGACTGTGCGTGTGGGAAGAGCTTGACTGAAAAATATCTCAATGCATATACTGTGATACTGAAACAATAGCTACAACTTTATTATGGTCCAAGGCAGAGAGCTCAGTCTCATAACATCTCCTGCTGAAGTATAAGCAAAGAGTGGATGACTTCTATATCACAAACCCAACATTTCTTAGTTTAACATGCAGGGACCATTATTCAGTATCACTGTCACCACAGACCAGCCTGAAACACCTGAAGATGTAACACAAGGCCCAGTTTCCAAGACAGGGACCTGCATACATAACTTTAAGTCCAAACAGGCAGCCTATTAATGTCTTTCCACAGTTCACTTCAGGCTCTACCATAAAGCTCTCTTTGTCCTTTAGCTTCATCCGGTTTTCTGTATTGAAGTGCCATATCCTGCTGCATTAGCTACCCCTGTCTGCTAAACAGCTCTTCCTGCAGCTCCTTGCACTGGCAATTTTTGGTAGGAACTCATCCTTGGTAATATCAAACCAGTCAGGTAATCTTAATTCCATAGGCAAGAATACATCTATGTGTAGAACACCTTTTAAAAAAAACAAGAGTACAGAGCATGAGCTCAGTACAGAAGTGGTTGGATTGCACAGTGTGTTGCACAGCAGCAGTGAGCTGCCCCTACTTCAACTGATGCTTAAGTATTTGCAGACTCCAGGCCAACAAAAAAAAAGCTCATATACTGACCTACGCTAATTGACAGAATTTGAAGTATTTGTGGATTTTTTTTTTTAGAGTAAAAATTAACTGTTTCTTTTTCCATCTTACCTGCATGAAGCTGAAATGAGTTTTCTTGGCTACACATTTTATCTTTTAAAATCATCTTCACTTCTGAAAGAAAAACACTGATGAATGGCCCCTCAGGCCTCTAGCAATTTAAAATATTTCTCGGTTACTTGAAACTGTGACAAAATTTAATGTTCAGGTGAAAATTTTATCTAGTTCAGGAAGATTTTAAAATTCCAGGCAAAAGAGAATGTTCATTTTTAAGACAGAATTTTCTAAGAAAGACTACATTCCAGCAATCAAACAAAGAACTAAAAAGAAAAAAAAAAGGGCTAGAAAAGCACTGTATATCCCCTGCAGATCATATAGTCCATACTTTGTATGATATATGCAAATGAAGCATCAGATGCCTGTATCTATCACTATAGTGAAGGCACGGGACCAACTTTTTGCAATTAATCTCAGGGCTCACTGATGGACAATGTCAGCCTGCCAAAACCATTTCAAGATACTAACATTTTGCCAGCTCACCTCAGCGTAGAAGCAGCAGCTCATCAGTCTCTGTCATTGACAGTCAACAAATTAGCTTGCTACAGCTTCAACTTCTCATAGGTACCACCTCTTAACTGCCGCATCTTCAACCATCGTTTGCCACTGTGTTAACCTCCCTGTGGAGCTACTACATCAGCTGAGGGTTGCATTAGCAGTCTTGCATGTAAGAATGGAAACATTCATCCCTTCTTTCATTTAAGAGGACAAATGGAGTTAAACTGACTGCATTTCTCATACTCCCAAGACATTTGCATGTTAATAGAAATAACTTAGATTAAAACAAGGATAAAAAGCATTTCGACTTAATCTTTGTAGGGCCCCATTACATTTTGAACCAACTTGGTGTAAACAAGCAGAACAAGAAAGGGAAGCTAATAAAATGCAGAAATTTCAAATTTAAATATCTATTCAGAGTTTCCTGAGAGCAAGAAGCCAAAGAGCCAACACTTCTCCTCCTTAATATCCACCTTGGCAGGGCAGGGAGGTGCGTGTTTGAAAGAATATAGCATGAGAAAACACAGCTTCAAAATTCCATGTTCTTCTCAAGCAGAACAAAATCAGTCATCTCCAGAATCTTCCCCCTTATATTCCTGACATTCCATTTATAAAAGTAATTCATAGATTTTCAAATCAGTACTACGAAGTTATTTAAAAAATTCCTGTTCATTTTAAGAGAGTAGAAGCTTATACAAGGTAGTTGAAATTAATACAAGAGTGAATTCTTTATTTAATTATGCCAGCATTTAAACGTCACAATTTTAAAAACATTTTTGAAATTAGCTATGAGACAAATGCTTCTATGACTTAGCATTGCACAGTTCTTACAATTTTGAGTCATGTTTCTGCAGAGAAAAGACTCAAATAGTTCCAAAACTGTGCAGGACCAAAGATCACTCAGACTTAGGAGCCAAATTTTGACATAAATCCATAACCATTAAAATTCTTTACCTAAATAACATTGCACAAACCAATAGGAATTTTATTTACTTTTTTTGCATTTAAAAAAAAATCAGGCAGACTTTCCACACAAATCTGATCACTGACAAGTTAAGGACTCTGCCTCACACCAGAATAACACAAAATAAGAAAGCGTAGAAAGGTAAAATTCATCAATAAATGAATCTGAGGTTGAATCTTCAAAGGTAAGCTTCCACACTTATGGTGAAAATTCTGAAAGGAGCCTAACTTGGCCTTTTCCTCAAGTGTACAATGTATCCACAGTTTAACTGCTTGGGGTACAGCTGCGCCACTAGGATCTGGTTTCTTTAGCTCCACACATACAAAGATCATTCTGTTCCCAAAAAATAGCCTCGCTGCTCCTCAGTCACAGATAACACTGCCGGTCTGCAAGGAGCGGAACCATCACAACAGTGGCTCTTTGGACTTAAATTTAGTGTGTTGTTTCCTGTTCTTTACTACCACTGCTGCCAGCTTGCCAGAGACACTTTAAATTGAATCAGACAGAAACTGTGTTTTGCAATGAATTGTGTGAACATCCTTAATTTGACAATTCCAAGAACTTTTTTCAAAATACTGGCATTTTTCAACAATGATAAAAAAAAACATCCCCCTTCCCTCCCCACTCCACCACCAACAAAAAAACCTCTGAAAATCAAAAAAAGGACGAACAAAAAGCAAACCCAAACCCCAAACAAACCCAACCAACCCCAATCAACAGCCACGTGCATCAAAATGTGCAGGCTATCTAATTAGGCAAACCTGGAAAAGGATTTTCTGATTGAGGATAAAGACATATTGTCAGCTGAGTGATTTACAGCCTTGCCTTCTATATCTTGGGTAAAGCATTTATCAAGAGCAGCTGATACCTAGACACTGAAGTACTCAGGCTTTAATTAAAAATATTGGGGAATGAGCCATGTATCTAACTATTCAGTCACCAAGGCCAGGACCTAAACAAGTCCTTCCTGTCTCCAGCTTTGCAGAACAAGCCCTAGCTGCTGCTCATGCCTGCAGTAAGAAAGAATATCAAAAAGCACAACATAGTAAACTCCCATCTCAATCACTTGGCTATTGTCTTGCCTTTTTAACTCTGTTCTGTGCTGTAGCCAAGGAATTGCAGCCTGTGTACCACTCCCAGAATGAATGAAGTGGTCTTTCAAAGAAAGGACGAGATCTTCAGAGTCCCTGGTCGTCTGTTTATCTGGAAAAGCTTTGGGAAAATTCTGACTCCTGAACACAGTCACCACTGCAGCATGCCAAATCAACTTGAAGGATCCCAGCCACTGTCAGCAAAACCACAACAAACCAGCTTCAGATAATTCAAACAAAATCTTTTGGATGAGTGTAAGGAATGTTGTTCCACATACATTCAGTACTTAGCAAGGGGCGGGAGGGGAGAAGGAACAGGCCATGCCTCATCTCTGCATTGGAGAAAAACGGAAGAAGTTTACCAACTTGCTGTCCTGATGAGACATATTGAAGAAAGACTCGTTTTCTACATTAATTTTATTACACAAGTCACTCTTCATCCTTTTTTTCTACCATTTCCCCAAGCCTTTTGGTGTGAAAAAACAGTGTGGTCAAAGCAAGGTTTAATTTTCTAAATCAGCTGTAACCGCACATATAGGAGTTTGGATTCTTTTTAACATGAGCCTCTTAGCTAATTATGTTAACTAAAAACGCATACAGTCAAAGACAAAAGAATATATTCATCAGAAGTACTCAGAATACTGAGTTTTTCTTGACTTAAAATTAGTTCCTTTTAAGTCTCTTAAAAGGAAAATGAACAGTTCTAATAACCAAACCAGGTCATAAAAAAGAAAAAGATCTGAGAAAGAAACAAACAAACAAAAGCAAAGCATTTAAAATTGAGCATGTACTTGCTGTAAGAAACACTGATGCTGAAGTTCCATACAAACACACCTGGAGGAATTATTTCTGCAAGCTGTGAGGGCTATCTGCTCATTGGTATTACTGACCAAACCACTTTTCTTATTCTCCTTCTGCTAAGCTCAAATTGTACAAATGCTTTTCGTTAGTTACAAAAGGCAGTGTCAAGACCACCTCTCCTCCTTTTACCTCTGCTCAGTACTGCTCACCCCAAGTCATATCTACGTAACAGAGCAGGTTAAGTCACTTGGCACTACTAGGTATGGCAGATGGATCCTAGCCACAATCCAACACCTTGCTACTTCTGAAAGCCAGAAAGGAACATGGGCTCTGAAACCACCTGATTGGATTTCAAATAGTAGCATTTAACACACACACAAAAACCCCTAACATACTTTCACAGCTTCCTTTCATTATAATAATACTTTAGCAAAATGAAGCACCTCTTCAATTCCTCTGCACTACATGTAACAGGACAGCAATACCAGAAATAGGTCTTTCTCTCTAAGTCTGGATTTCAGATGCCCCATTTTCATGAATTATAAACACAGATTTGTTACTAAATCATTTAAGTGTATTTGGAGGCTAGCTTTATCCCAAGCACAAGAGAAAGAAGGAGCAAAAAATCCACAGGACTGGGGTTTATTTTTATACATTGCCTATCAGATGTTAAAACACAGAAACACTTGAAATTGTGTACTGTCAAACAATTCCTCAAATGTGTGTACTTAACATTTTTTATATCTACTCTGAATTATAAATACAGCATAATTCAGTCATGAAAAAGGTAAGACATCTCTGTTTGGGTTACACAGAATATGCTTTACACCCATTTGAAGAAAATTAGCTCTCAACCAAAAAATATTAACACGGGTGTTAATAAGGTGTTAACAAGGGTGTACTTCCTACAAATTGTATCATCATCCCTTACTAGAATTGTGAAACTGCAGTTATTAAATAGCCACTTTTAAGTCTGTACTTTAGATATTTCAGGAAGCTACTACACTCAGTTAAGACAACAATGTTCCTTTAGGACAGCAACTGAAATTTAGGTGCAAGAAAATTGTTCTAATTGACACAAATTTTTTCCATATTCTCTTCCTAGTTAGATCCTCCTGAACAAAACATGCTGTCATGGTAGGAGTTTTATATTGCTAATAATGTTAACTACCTGAAGCACACAAGAAGAATTAAACATGCCTTTTGATGAGACAAATATGAAGTTAGCATTCTTAAAAACTTAAACCTTTCCATGTCTTTCAAAAGCTCACAATCTGACAAAACAGTGCTATCCTCCTTCCACAATTCAGAATGGCATTTGGCTCTTACATGAAAGATGAGACTGTCAAAATAGATAAAATACTTCTTTTCAAACAAAAATCATTACAGAGCTGTAAATACTTGTCATCATCCCAGCTTCAATAATAAAGTAAGGCTTTGTTATTCCATGAACAGCAAAATATAGTAAAATGCTGCTATTATTAATTTACTCCAGTGCTGAGAACTAACTTCCACACAGTCTTACAAAGATGATGTGATCAAGCACTGGATCCCATAGCCTCAGCTTTCACTTAGCAAGCAACCAGGACACAAAGAGAACACATCACATACCTCCAGGGTACCACCTGCTGTAAGCACAGTTTCTTCAAATGTTACTCTGAGACTTTAAACACAGCTCTGAGTCAATGCTTTCCAGACTGACTCTGGCATGACTGCATGGAGTCTTGCCATATCTTTAGGATGAAAGGATAAATACACCTAAGCCTGTTCTACTAAACCAACGAGCATTTACAGTTGCATGTATTTTGTACATGAGACAATGAGAGAAATTAGAACAAAATACATTAGGACAAACCAACAATCAAGTCAGGCCATGATAAATAAACTTTTAAACACAGATTAGCTACTGATATAAAAAAAATTAAGATTTCTGGTTAATAATTCAGTGGTTTTCACCAATCAAATTTTTGTTTTTAATACTGCCTAAATAATACTTCAATTGAGTCAGCCAGCCCCCACCTGTTATATGGGAGATCAGGGTTCAATTCATGGATGGAGAGGTGATGCTTCCTTCAAGGGACGTGGGTTAGTGCTGGGCTTGGCAGAGCTGGATTAACAGTTGGACTTGATGATGTTAAAGGTCTTCTCCAGCCTAAATGATTCTATGCTTCAGCCTTTTTAGTTTATTTTGGTTTTCCTTAAACCCTTTCACTTAATATACTGTTTTTGTTTGTGAGCTATGCTTTCTTTCTCATTCTCTTGCAGAATGGTTTTCACCACTACAAATTCCCAATATTTAACATTTCTAGAATCTTCTCCTATAATTCATAAAGTGTAAAGTGAAAAACAACAGGTTGAACTTAGAATTTGATGACCCCATTTACTTCCACCTCCCTTAAGCTTTTCCATAGAAAACAACAAATGACCATTCAGCTTTACTAGTCCCTCTTTTCCACGTGGCTTCCCTAACAGTTTTCTTTCCTTCAGCTTATTTGCAGATTCTTGCAATCTGCATTTTTTACGCAACCGGGCTCCATGTTTAAGAAACCTCCAAATCACTGATACTTTAAAGCTTATAGTAACAAATGAACATACACCTAATAAGGTTATGATCACACCCAGAATGGTGCAACAAGAACTAGACATTTTCACAAGCAGAAATACTTTTTATGATTCCTTCCCATTTCTTACACGGAATGAATATATCCAGGGGTAAAATCTTAAGCATTTAGGATAGCCCCAGAGGCACTCAGGAGAGTACAAGACTCTAGGAAACACTTTGAATGTATGTCCATGCTAGAAATTCTAACTTTTAGCATAGTATCACATAGTATCACAGTCCAACCTTCTACTCAAAATGATGGGTCAGTTATGAGATCAGACCAGATTATTTAGATCTTTGTCCACTCTGCTCCTGAAAACCTGACATACTTTTAACCTCTTAAGAGGAACTATTTCTGCTGCACTGTAAATGGTTAAGGAACAGGAGGCTGGCCACAGCTGGTTTATGACCACAGGAACAAATTGCTACAGTATTCTGGTCATGAAGGACAACCTGATAATGAGGTTGCCTGAGATAGCCTTTGCTATTATTTGTGCATGTCAGTTATGCAGAAGTCTTCTATTGCTATAGGGGCTAACCATTATTCCAACCTAGAAAATGCAGACTGCAAATTTCTGAAAAGCATTATCAGTATGTTTTCCTGGAATCATGAAATGTTTTCATTAACTTACCAACACAGTCTCTTTTACATAGTTTGCTCTAAGAATTCAATCACTTTTTTTCTTAATTTCCATGTTAGAGAATAATCAACTTAAGTGCAATAGTTGTTCCATATAGAGAAAAATGCCTTGCTATCTGTCTTCAGCTCAAAGCTAGGAAAAAGCGCAAACATATCCCAAATTGTAATTATACCTAGGTCAGTGAATATGTACTCAAAATAGTAGCAAAACAACACAGAAATGTCAACAACTTAAGAGATGTCAAGGGCATCTGCAAAAAAGGTTTTGATGGAGTAAAGTTAAAAGTAATGCAACACTTCTAGCTTAGCATGCGTAACAGAGACTAATATTTTGCTATTTGACTGCAGGAAAAGTGATATGAAGTCAATGGAATACATTCAGCAGCCTCCTCACAAAAACATAACTGGAGAAAGTCATGGAACCCTAAACCTTGCTATCTGCAGGCAGTGATGATGACAAGATGATGTGATGTATTCTGAGGAACATCCCAAAAAGTGGATAGGATGATCAGCTCTAGGCTGCTCCTCAACAATTTTCTCCTCTCCACTAAACACAAAATGTATAAATTACTGCTTCCAATATCAAGTTCAAGAATATGAGACACAGCAGCAGAAAAGAAGACCTTATGGTCACTGTCAATACTATACAATTGTGTGACAGAAAGAAAACGCATCAGGAAAATTACACACGTGGTCATTGAAAATGAACAGCTACCACAGCTGCACAAAAAACCCCACCAATACTTCCTTTTTGTCAGTCACAAACAAGGCAGTTACCACAGTTATGTCTCTAGGAGCACTCTTTTGTCCTAACAGGTTTCCTCACCCTTACTGGACCCGTCC
Source organism: Serilophus lunatus (assembly GCA_013399895.1). Taxonomy (NCBI): domain Eukaryota; kingdom Metazoa; phylum Chordata; class Aves; order Passeriformes; family Eurylaimidae; genus Serilophus; species Serilophus lunatus. The sequence continues at coordinate 449,101 of VXBA01000169.1, forward strand.
TTCACCACCCTGCTTATTCACTGAAATAGAAGATAAACTCTTTGTGTTGCTCCCAAGTGCTCTTAGGAATCCAATCCTTAGCTCTGCCCAGGACCATCCCCAGGAATCACAACATGTGCCCAAGAGAATCATTCAAATGCTTCTTGAATTCTGTCAACTCTGGTGCTGTGACCACCTCCCTGCAGAGCCTCTTCTGGTGCCCAACCACCCTCTGGATGAAGAACTTTTTTCGCAGGATATGATTTCAGTCTGTACCCTCTTCTAACCTTGGTTAGAAAATGAAACTGCTGTCAAAGAAAGGCTAATTGCAAGCAAAGTAACAACTCTTCTGGGAAACCTAAAGCCATCAGAATTGCTGTTTTATATCCACACTCTACCTCCCAAATATCAGCTGTACAAATACATCTGTTCTGAAGCAGATACTTTTTACATACTGATTTCCTTTCCAACTACAATATATAAGGGAAATATATTTGGCAGCTGTCTAGGACCAAAAGTATATTCAAGCCAGTATTATAAAAATTTCTTTTTCTCAGCTGTAACACTGAGCTCCCAAGCAGGGCAAAATGCTTTCATTAGCTATGTACAAAAGCTCCAGAGAGAAATTAGTCACATACTTATGCTCACAAATAGAGCCAGCATGGGAAATACTGATAGATCTGACAGGTCTCCCTGGGCTGCTTTATGAGAAAAGAATAATGCAGAAGTTAAAGGCAAGTTTATGCAGAAATCAATCTTATGATGTTTCAGGAGACATGTAAACTTGACTTAGAGAGAACTCTTCTAGAAATTCAAGTTAGTGTGAGATTCACTGAACCTCTTTGCCTAGTTTAAGAGTGCAGAACACCAAGAAAACAATTCATACAGGCTCGACTGTTTTATCAAGGCTGAATTAGAATTTGGCTATTACATCTGACCATCTGACAGAGTTTGGCTATAAACCTCAATGAGAAGATCATGATCTAATGGACCACAAGTCAATTGCTGACATTTCACTTAAATTTACTTATGCTCAAATGATGTTTTTAACTGCAAACGCAACTAAAACCACAAGGTAGGAAAGTCAGGATAAAGAATTCTTTTTTTACTTTATACTGCAGCTATTTAATTTATCTGGACTAAAGCATGAGAATACGTTTGAAAAATCACATGCACACAATCTAAATTCAAACAGTCTTTGTCCCTACTAGAGTAGTAGTGCTTTTGGGCAAAATATTTGTGACTAAATGAAGCTTTATGATTAGGCTTTCAAAAAAAATTGTGAAGTTGAACTTCTGAATTATTAGAATGCATATATCTCTGTTGAAGTAAAAGTCTGCCTGATAAATAATTTGAACTGACACTGCAGCACAGCCCTTAAAATGTTTTTGCTAATTTAAACAAGTGAGTGTCAAATTCAACCCACTGCTAGGCTTTGCCTCATGTGAGCTCCTCATAAGGCTTTATATCAGCTGGCAATCTGGATGGGCAGCCTGTAATTTGGAATTTTATGAGGAGGTAATTGATTTGTCAAGAAAGAGAAGTTTTAGATTCATGTTTGGTATCTTGTACAACCACAGCGTATTCCTCTATATCACTTTCTGCATGCGATCACACCCAGTTGTGTAGCAGATCCTTTATGGTATGGTGCCCTGCAAATGACAGCCCCCACCTTCTGCCACCTGGCCCCAAGGCAACATGACAAAGCATGCACCCTGCCAGCTCATTGTCAGGAGTTACTTTCCCCTCTGGCCTGGGCTGTAACTCATTTCCTGCAGCTGCAAATGCTGTCAGGCAGTCTCACAGGCAGCTTTGGCTTTGAGCCAGGGGTGGGGATCCTTTTTCCTTCCACATGGCCCATACTTTGCTTGCTTGCTTGCAGCCCCAAACAGCAAATCTTCCCCTTCTGCAGCCTCCTTCTGCTTGTAAGCAAACAACTGCTGCCCAAGTCACCCTTCTTTTCTTCCACTAAAAACAGGGAGTCCTTCTTCAATTATCCAAACTAGAGCCTCACTTTACTAAATCAAATTCTGCTCCTGCTATCCGGAGCTTTCTCTTCTTACATATAACAGTATTTGGACTCAACATGAAACACTCCATTTCTCAATCACAATTTTCAAATCTCTTGATCACACATGAGACATTTTACCTTTACTCTCTCTCCTTCTCCTTTCATCCAAAATCAATATTCTGAATAGAAGATCTTCAGTGTGCAAGAGCAAGCTTACTTAATGTAACAAATTCAAGACTGTTTTAACCCATTCTGTGGCCTCGGCTATAAAATATCTCTCTTGTCTGGGGAAATATATCTAGGTCACCCATGTGATTTTTCTTTTCCATAATTCCTGAACAGAAGGTCCCTATATCAATTCAAGAAGAGCTCTGACATCTGCTCTACATCACTCCTTCTCATCTTGCCAGTGTTGAAAATGGCTTATTACACAGCTATTCGAACAAATTTGTCAACCTTTGTCTTGGAAAGCCATTTGATCTTCCTTATTATAGTAGATTCTTTGGGAGATGCTACAGTTGGAAAAAAAGACTGATGAAATAACATTTTTCTGTTTATGGCACCAGTGAGGACAGCATCCTGAGAGTAAAATGAAAAGCTAGTATTCAGTATGTGAGTGGTGTGTGGTTTGGCACGATGTTACTAAGACATCACTGCCTCTCAGATTTGAACAAACCTACACAGATCCCTAGATTATATGACTGTATAAAACAGGCAGACACTGTACCTCCAGGTAAATAAAAGACCTCTGTGGCCAAGTTTTGGAACAAGCTGATAGTAACATGAATTGGCAGTTAGTGTCCCCCTCAAAAATCCTGTAACTTAAAGAAGACATACAAATGTAAGCTTCATGAGTGGAGGCTTGTAGCCTTTGTAGAGCTCCAAACAGTACCACCTACAGAAGGGATATGAGGGACTACCAGAAATTCTTCAGAAGTACTCTTGAAATTGGAAATGACAGTGAACTTGTAATCTAACCAGCAAGATATTCACAATTTTAAATAGCTGTAAATTTTTCTGAGCTTATATGTTTCTGTTCAATTTCACTACACTGTATCCTGCCCTCTGCCCTTTACCCAAAGTCCTGTAGCAGTATAAATGCTGAGGAAACAGAAGAGAACTGCACATATAAAAAAGGATGTCCCACAGAATGAAATGCGAATTAAAAAAGAGAGAAGCACCAAATAAAACAACAGGAGAATTCTTTCTTGCCCATGCCCAAAAACACGTGGGAAATCATTGCAAAAAAAAAAATAAAAAAATAGTTGCCTTATGTATTACTTGTGAAAAACATGTTCTTCCAGATTATTTTTTTTGTAGAGTGCACCAACTGTTATACAGCCTCTTCACTACCCACGTGTTTCTCTTTTCCCCCCATTATAAAAGGGATTTAGATTTCTTTAAAATGTATTCATCTGTAAACTGCATGTCAAATTGATTAAACGACCCAAATAACTTACAAAAATAGATTCAACATCCAGCAGAGCAAGCAAGTGGTCAGGAACCTGCAATCAACTCTTCTGCTAAATTACTATCTAGTAATTTAAACCTAGTGAATGTCTTGTCTGTGCATGCTTTCCTCATACACTTAAAAAAGTGTTTGATACCTTAATTATGATAAAATTTTAGAGATTGAATATAAGGGGTTTTACCCATTGATACTGTTTAGATGCTGAAGATAATACACATTTTTAGGGAAGAAACAACTACACTTGTAGGCAAATGATGAGGGTCATTGTGGGGGCTATCTTTTAACACGAGAATAAAACAACATTACCTTTCACAGTTGACAGATAATATGTGGACAGACAAGGAATGACCAGGATCAGCTGTTAGAACCAGGCTTCACTGAACATACTTTCTGCTTTAATAAACTTGCATGTTACCCTACTTTGGATAATAATTTCAGATTATTTAAGGCATTAAGTATCACCCAACATTTCTGTACTCTGTGATGTAATGTTGTTTGACACAACATACGAACCAGTTGTCAATTACAAGAGGTTTGCCATTTCAAAACTACAAAGCTCCCTTCACCTCTGATATGCTGTGGCTTTCAAAATTGCTTCATTGGCAAGGGTACTGATAAACACTGCGGAAAAGATCAAAATTGTAGGGCCCATAGACAGGGAAAGTGGTGGAAAACTCTTCTCTCTAACAACCCATCTGTATAGGCTAAGGTCTCAAAATTCAAATAAGCCAACCCCACCACTTCCGATGGTGATCGCCTCCTCCTTTCCCTTGCAATACATAAATCCTCTCTCTCCCTCAGGCCCTTACAAAAGCTTGTGACATCAGACACACAAAAAATTCCAGACTCGTATCTATTGCATGTGGCTTTGCCCATGAACTGTATAAAATTACTCCAACCTGATGCTCGCACTGTAAGCCTCACATGTTACACATATTTTCAGGCCTAAAAATTACAGAGGGCAAGATCTTAATATGTCAAATCTCTCAAAAACTCTGAAAGCATTACTGAATTATGGTCAAAAAAAGAAAAAAAACTATACAAGAACAATTGAAGTTACAGAATCAAGTGCTAGAAATCTAAGAAATACATTAAAAGCTATTCACCCAAGAGCATGAACTGCCTTAAATTACCTAAGTCAGTCACTTGTTCTTTGTTACAGCATTTGTTTTCTTTTATTTTTGAGGAATTGTTACCTCAATCTATGCCCACAATGAACAATTCTGAGAAGATCATCTGATTGTTTTTCCATTTTTCTGATTAGCATATTCCCCAATGCTTTATTTAAAGATTTCTAATCAAATACAGCACTTGAGAATGAATAATTGGTTTGTGGTATTGTCTGAAGTCTTTTTCAGTATGGGAGGACAAAAATAAAATCAAAGCACTCCACTGGTTTTGCTTATTTTTTGTAATCCTTCTGTGAAATGAACACTACCTCTCTCAAGCAATAGAAATTTGAGGGAGAGACCATATTCAGTGGTTTCAAGTACCTTGTCTGTCGTTTTTCTTCCCCTCCCCAGATTACTTAACATTATATAATAGTTTTCATGTTCAAGACAGTTCACACTGACTTAGGTCACACACAGAGGAAACATCACAAATTAAACATCCATCTCCTAAAGCCTGATACCCAGTAATGTGGGAATAAACAATTAGCAGCTGCTTCTTATCAGCTGGGGTTTAAATGGCATACCATAACACCCCGCAGGAAGCCTGTGGCAGTGACAGAAGGCACTTCTGAGGATGCACTCAACCCTGCAAATCATGCTCGTTCTACCAATGGTTTTTCTCTTCTTCAGTCTCCGTAATTAATATAATTAATTAATGCTCTTTACTTCAAAGCACCATGTTAAACAAAGTGAAGTATCTCTAAAATGCTCTGCCACATTTTCCCCAAACAAATGCTGAAGAAAACAAAACAATACAGGTTACGTCCACTGGTTTGATTAATAAAAGTAGCCTCTCAAATACAAAACCAGCTCTGCTGTCTTTCAGGAGTCTGACAGGCTCAATGTTCTTATTATATATATAAAAAGTCCAGTAAAATCTGCCTCTCCTAATAAAATTCCTTGCATTCAAAAGTGAAGTTCCTCAGCTCCAAAGGAAATTGGATTCATCAATTCTGTGACTGTTGTTAAAAAAAAAAAAAATTCCTTTTGACGTTTTCATGATTTCTTCCCTAGTCAAAGGAAGAAATGTTTCAGTGATACCTAACTGCACTTCAAACTTTATCATCAGAACATCTGCAAACTTCCCCTATCCAAATTGTTACAGGACACAAGAGGACGAGAAAGCATTACAACTATACACAGCTCAATCCTTCAAACTTCCCCCTCCCTTTCAATCACCCTGCATTCAGGAAGTTCCCGCTGTGCATGCCCCAATGTAAGAAACACAAACTCATGCCTGTTTTAGTCAAGAATATTTATACAGTGTCTGAAAAAAACCTGGGAAAAATTGTAATAGCTGGAATGGACTGAATAATTGAAAAAAATGTGGCTATATTTAAAAAAACTCTCCAAGACCAAATTTTAACAGACAGCTAGTGTTGGGGAAATCTTGTAACTTGCAACAGCAAACTTTTTGAAGCAGCATGTGATAAAATGCCTTCTAATGAACTATTTTGCTGGTGTTTTTTTTTTTTTTTTTTAATTCACATTTCTTTCTGTTCACAGCCTGCAAACTCAAGTAGTTGAAAATGAAGTAAGCAAGTATTTTCTCTAATAACTATCTGCTCTGTGAGTCTGAGGAGTTTACACAGTCAAAAGACTACAGCATACTAAATACTTAAAAACGTTCAAGAAATCATCAGATTTTTTTTAAACCCTTCAGGGGAATATTCTGTCATGCATCTGAAAAAAACCAAAGTAAGATTTCAGAGCTCCTCTGGGAAAAAGGGATGACTGTGCCACTGCTACTCTGAAAAACTCAGTTAAGTAAAATACAGAAGTCCTGTGCCAGACCATATGGATGAGTCTATTTACCTTTTCTGTTGCTGAACCTGACGTCCTGACTTCTTACTACAGGGATTCTCAGGAACCACGGATAATCCATGCTGGAGATTTCCTTCTCTCCCCGCTTTCAGCACGTCAGGTATAGATTTTCCTATCGTTGCATCTCAATCTGATATGATATACAACTCTTCACCAAGACATTATTTGCTTAAATCTCTTCCCTATCTTCAGCCACATTTTCACGTAATGCCAAGAACTGCCAAATGCTTATTCTTGGTATAGACAGTGCAGTTGCTGAAACCAAGACAGGGCAAGAACACCCAAGTTCCCATTTGCACAGTACTCCCCATTACCTGAAACTTACACGGAGAATGACTAGACACGGTTTCCATCATTTCTTACCTTTGTGGTTAAAAATCCCCTCCATCTCCATACTACTGCGAGAGTGAGCGATGCAGAGGGACCCGCAGGGTACCAGGCCTTCTGCAGCTGGGGACCGATCTGTGGTTCGGACCAGACACCAGTCAGGCTTGTCATGAGGCCTCTCCAGGACCTCCACCGTTTGCCCACGGCGGATTGTCAGCTCATTACTATTGCAGGCAGTGAAGTCATGGATTACCACTGTCAGCTCGCACCCACCAGACAACTGTGAGGGGAAAAAACAAGGAGAAGCCAGATGAATGCTCGTTATCAAACCATCCGTCACGCACCGTTACCTATTCCGGACTCCTGGCAGCATTTCTATTTTGGATGAGATAGCAGACTTCTGACACTTTCCACATCAAGAAGAGATCATTTCAAAATCAGGCAGTTCTGGCGTTTTTGAACAGATTTCTAACTCCGTTTGTCTCTGCCTATTGTTCAAAGCACACCAGTTGTGACACTGCTGGGCGGAGGATTTAAGCGGTTTTTCTTGCTAGACTGCTCCCTATCCCAAAAGCAGTCACTTCAGAATGTATTTTATGCATCATAATTTGCAACAAAAAGGTCAGATATTAACAAATACAATCACTCATGAGCTTTGTTATCATTCAAATTCAAGACAGGAAGATGGAGTTTTTTCCAATGAACCTACTGCCTTATTCCCATCCTACTCACAGTTTACACACAGAGGCCACACCATACATAGCTACAAAAATCAGTGTAAAGTTCTTCACATAAGATTTCCAAATACTTAACTATCTGACAGAAAATTCACATGGGCTTATAACTTTCACATTTTTGTTGATTCTCCAAATAAAACTACACAAGCTTGAATTAAAAGCATGCCAGCTCAGGGTTTTCCTCCCCCTCTTCAAAAAGACTTCATTAGAATAACTTTGCCTAAGCTTAAGTTTCCTCTCTTTGATTGTTCAATCTCCTTTGATGTGAAATGAAAATAGTAAGAACTTTGCAAAGTTCCCAAGACTGCTCAGAGCCAAAACACCAAACCAACTTAAGCAAGCAATCCTGAATTCCTTCTTCTTCCATGTAGCAATGGCATTCCAGGCTATTTCAGCTTTCTGTGTGTGAGTATTTCCATAGCTCAGGCTGCCTCAGTGCAACACTCGTAACAGATCTCAGCTGGTATTCAACTTCTGTGACTTCAGTAATTTTGAACCAAGCCAGTAAACTCCTTCAACTCAGTGAGGTAATCCTGCAGTGTTCTACGCTGACACAGGAGGACAAATACCCTGTGAGAATTCCTTCCTTTGCAAGCACTGAAGCACGTGCTACACCAACATACTGCACAGTTCCTGCCACATTGTTTTTGACTGTTACATTTAGGCTTTTGCATGGCTGCCAGCTACATTCCAAGAGCTTTAGAAAAAGAAGATAAGAAATTGCATTGTTTTTTATTTACTAGTTTTCATTACAACCCTGGAACAGACATGCTAGATAGAAATTTTTCTAGGATAATGCTATTTGTTATCAAGCAAGAATTTTAGAGCAAATGACAAAACCACAAAAATCCCAGTAAGAATCAAAAGATGATTCCAGCCTTCTCTTGCTCAAGTCTGCAATAAATGACAGGACATAACTTCAAGCAGACGGGCTGCAGTAACACCAGAGCTTTCCCATGGTATCTGCCTGCTAATCTTACCAGATAGCCTTGCTTGCGTGTGCTTACAAAGAAGTAAAAGGTTTTTTTTGGGAAATGCTGGGGCCAAGGAGGGCAGAAAATCCTCATACATCTACTGTTTAAGGAAGATAAATCAGGTTGTACCCATTAAAATTCAGGCTAAAAATTAATCACATTGCTTGTACTCTGTCTCTCCAGACAGACCTAATACCCAAATTATGGAGGGGGGGGAGGGGGGGGAGGGCAGTTATATCTTCAAAACATACTACCTCCTCCCTCATTAAAATGTTTCTTGTTCACTTACACTCTATTATCTTAGTTTTTAGTGCACAGAAAACTATGCCAAAGGGGAAAAAATAAAAATCTTTCCCTTGTTTTCTGGTATTGATTTATGTTACAGCCTTCGTCAGACATACTCAGAAACAATTGAAACCATCTGTATGCCTAACAAAAAAGCTGATGAAGTATGACTTCACAAGGTGTCCAGTGCAAACCAAATTTTTCCCAGGAGGTCCATATTCCAACCAGTGCAAGCACCAAGACAGTAACAAGTTGAAACTTTCCAGAAACTGCATCTAGTCCTTGTATTGTCTCCTAAATACCTAAAGAAGCATATCTTTGGTGCTCTGCTTTCCTGCCCGTTCACTTCCTAAAAATAGAGATTAAAATATATTTTGTGGCTATTGTAATGGCCACATATTCTGGTGATAGAGATGTTCTTTCTTCTTCTCTCCCTAATAAAACAGAAAAACCCCTAAGATCACTTATTTTATGTTCTCTAGGTATTTTATATAATATTAAGCTAAAGAAAAAAAGCAGACAAAGGCTGTCAGTGGCCATGTCAGAAACTGTTACAAAAAATTCCTAGTTTTTCAGACCGTGTGGGAATCAGATATCATAGCTGGTTGGTATTCCACTGAAATTCAATATTAAATCACACTTCAGTACAGTGTGCAAGACACTTCTTGCACACAGTTGTTAGGTCTACACAATCCTTAAACATGCACTAATGCTGTTAGAGGCAACTTAGTGCAGGTCTTCTCCACTACTGCCTAATACGCTGAAAACTATGACTTCTCTACCCAGCACACATATACATCATTTTGGAGAGCTGACCAAAACAACATTTACCAATTTTCCCTTCCTTTGGATTAACAACTTTTCTTTCTCCTTACTGTAGTAGTGGTTAGGAAACCGATTCTCTCTTAGTTTCATTGCTCATTTTTTCTCCATAACACACTTTCTGAAAGCAGTTTTGTCTTTCACACTGATTAAACGCAGTTGGACAGCAAGGAGTGCCTGTGATTAAGTGCGTTGCTCAACAGCTGTTGTTGGACAGCTTTGGCAAGGCTCTCCAGGGTAGCTAGAGGGAAGAGCAAGAGACTCAACTTGCACTGAAGGGAAAAGAGTTACAAACCATCTAAATCCTAATTTAGGCTGAACAAAGGCTTTCTATACTTTATCCATCCTTCTCAAGAATCTCTTTATTTAAACTGAATTAATCATGCATGATAAAAGCAAATGATGCTATGTCTGAAACATGGAATCTGGAGAGACAGAGACAAGATGAGAAACAAAAGCCAGACAGAAGCAGAACCACAGATTAAAAAAGGTGCAAGGTTTAATTAAACAACTTGCCATGATATATAGTGTCTTGCTCTTGCTGAAATTAACCTTAACTACCTATGTTCACCTCTCTGGGGCCTTCTAATCCCTGCCATTTATAGAGTGAAAAAACCCCTCAAACAACACAAACACACACACATTGGTTGAGTACATTCTTAGCATAGGTTTGCTGAAGCCAGAGACACACCACAGTAAGAGTTGATCTGCTACCACTGCCTGTGAAAATCACTATTGAGCAGATATACAAGAGCCTTTACATCAGACCATATACCCTCCTCTTAGGACTGCAAATGAAATTTAATTTCCCATGTTAATTTTACATTAAGGAGACCAGAAAGCAAAGAGAAACTAACAAGATTTCTCAATTATTTCAAGCATCAAAATCTTTAATCTCCTTTTAAAATGGAAACAAGCGCACTGTGAGCAAAAAGATATGGGACAGACCAGAAGGTCTGTCTCAAATACAAGAGCATTTTGCTTTGACCAAGTAGCTGTCCAGGCATAGTTTGTGACTCTGAAAAGAGGTGTATACTCAGAGCCATGTCTGCTTTTTTACTAACATTTTTTCCTACTGATGGGAACCTTTTCTCTTCTGCAGACTCAGCTGGCAGAATGAAATACTTAGTTGTCTCATGCTGCTTCAGTCCTTTTTCTGTTTTCCAAAGAACCACACACAAGCTTAAAGAAGCATGAAAATGAAATACAACTTCACTTAGACAGAAGTACAAAGTGTTACCAGCTGGGCACAAAAGATAATTTCTTAAAAATAAAATATTGCTCTACTGACCACCCACAGCAGCTAGCATGATTCCTGCTATTTAGGGTAACAATCTATGACACTTCTTCTTATAAAAGCCCTACATCTTCTCAGCTATCTAATACTTTATTTCACATTTCTACCAGATCACTGAATACAAGCATGAAAAAACCTATCAGAGCTACAATGTTTCCTTCAGCCTTCCCATTTAATTTCCTATGCATTGGCTCAAATTCAAAAGACGATGTTAAAAATCAGATGATCCTCTGAGGCTAGGAACTGCTGAAAGGCTGAATGAATGGGCCAAGAATCTTTTATTCATTAGCCACCTAAAATGCTGGCTACACAGCTACAGACCGTGAACGGAAGGAATGCTACGATAGGTGAAGGGGAAAGTATTTACTGTCTAGGGTATAGTGAAAGTACTCACTCAGAAAACTGATGCTTTGAGAGAGTAGAAATCTCTCAAAAACTTTGTATTTCACTCTGGACTCCATTATACCTTCCAATACTTCAGGATGGGTCAGTGCTATTATGGATGTATCTAGCATGTTTTGCAATATAAAGATACATCTCATGATAATAAAAACAGGCTGGAAAGGGTTAAACTACCTAGTCCACTTCCTTCCTCTAGAGCATGATCAAATACATCTGTGTGAATCATTAACATTTATCCAAACTGTCCTCAAAAAACTCCAGTTATGGAGATTCTTCAGACTTCGCAATTACTCTGCTCTAGGGTTTCACATTTTCATACCTATATTATTGAAATCTTTTAAAAAAATAAGTCTTTTGATTTTGTCACATCCACCCAAAATGTAGGAGAAAGACTGTTCTGTAGTTCTGTGTGGTAGCTTTTCACTTGAAGATCTGAAGTTCTTCCTGCCTTTTTTTCTTGACACTTATTAGTCCTAACTCTTTATCTTGCCTTGTATGTTATGTTTGGTAGATGTCTAATGAATCTTCTTCTTCTTTCCCTGGAACTCTTACAATGGACCACGGATTTTCTAAAATTATGTGCTCAAAACTGGATGTAGTCGCTAATGAAAACCTTACGAGTGTTGAGTAAAGAATGAGGACTCTGTGTCCTGCAGCTCAGCACCCTATTTCTACAAGGCGATATATTGCTGCTTCCCTTGCCCCCCCTCAGTTGCATCATACTGGTAAAATAACAGCTTGTGAGCCTCTATAACTCCTTAATCATCCTCTCAAATACTGTTCAAGACTCTCACTGGTTTCATTAGTATTTAATTATTTCCATCTATTCACATTTGCTCAAATGAGTTCCTATTAAAATGCACGGTATTTTGCCAATTCATTTCTCCCATTTGCCAAGATGATTCTGAATTCTAATTCTACCTTCTTATACAGTTTTAAGGCGACATGAAGCTGGAAAGGATATTGGATTTATAAACATATGGCCTACTGCATCATCCTGGTCATTACTGAAAAGCAGTATTGCAACAGCAGAGTCAGTAATCAGAAGTTACAGTTCTAGCCCAAAAAGGAAGGGTGGAGAAGAAAAAAGCTAATCATGAAGTTATTCTCTGTTGTTATGGCAATTCCAGTTATGTCAGAAGAAAGGATGCAAAGAAACAAAATCATCTGGACGATATTCAGCCACTTATTACCAAGGGTAGAGATTTTTAGCTCTTTCAAATTATATCTCTGAGGAGGTAAGAAACAGTATTGACTTTTGGATAAAGGATTCCATTCTTGATACTCTCCTTCCGTAATAGCTTAGCATTTCTAACCAAAAGATTTCTTCTAAAAGAATCAACTGTCTGAATGTATAATCAGAGGAAACAGAAGAATGATTTTACTTAGTTGTTGATTAGTATGATATGTTTGATATTTGTTGTCTAAACCTCAAGAGTATATACACATAAACAGAAAAATGTTCAGCAAAACCATAATAAGTAATACAGCACTAAATATTTTTATCACTTGGTTAATACTATTTTCTATTACTTGATAATATTACTTGACTTGGATTCCCATCTCAGTTTGGGACATGCTCCAGATTCGACCTAGGTGTTCCACTGCTTCTTCTAGCTAACCACACCAACAGCACCTAAAATCTGTAAAACTGTTTACTCTGTTTCTGTAAGACATTCATACATACTTCAAGCTTCTAGGCTGAGAAACCAGAGTGGATTTTAAACCTCAAATAGAGTGCAGCTAATGAATTTTCAACATACAAAGTGAGGGATTATTTCAGACTCAGCAACAGCGGTAAGATACCCTACAAATTTCACAGGCCTTCCATCTGTTACTGTTCCTTACTAATTTTTACTGTGTATTTTTAGACAGATTAAAATTTTTCTCTTCTTAATGTATTTAGCAAACCAAAACATATAATAGAAACATTAAACAAAGCTACTGTGCTAATTCACACACTTTATAAAAGTGCACAATTAGTAAATTCCTTCTTTGGACATACAGTACACAGCATAAGTAACTTCCACGGAATCTTCATCTTGTCTTCTTGTCAAAAGTCTAACAGAAATTTTGTACATTAATGTGAGACCTCCAAAATACTTTAAAAACAACAATACAGTCGACAACCACATTTAAAATTCAAGTTTTGAGAAAGATACTGAGAAGCATCATCCATCTGTCCTTCCTTCCATTCCACCCTCTTTTAACTCCTGTTGAACAGGTTGTTGTTGTTGTTAAGTCTCCTCCTCATGTCAGACTGGAAAACAATCCCGAGGGCATTTTACATGATGAACTTTCTTAGCAATTCCCACATGATGCATGAAATATTACCAGGAAAGGCAACAGGACAGTCCATACTATCCACCCCAGCAAGCAGTGCATCAACAAACAACTGAAGAAGGGGTGATAGCTGTGCATGGCAGGGATGGATTCCACCACCTCCATTTGAACTGAGGCACAACCCAGCCAGGCTGCAAGCACACAGCCTGATGTCTCACCCAACAATCAGGGGAACCATAAAGAGCCATGTCTTATTTCTGAGTGTGACAGATCACCTAAACTCTTAACAACTCATAAAAAATGAACTAAACTGTTTGCTAGCATACAAAGCAGAATTTTTGTAAATCACTAAATAGGTAAGTAAGAATGCAAAGAATAAAATAGTACAAGAGTCACCAAAAGACTTTTTTTTTTTCTCTAACCAACCTTTTTTCTCACAGGTAGAAGAAGCCACCATCACAGATATAGATCAACTTCAGTACAAATGCACAAGGTCAAAACACAGGCTATTTCTGACAAATACAGGCAAACTTTAAGCACCTTATAGTTCCCTTCTTCTATCTGCTTCTTTACATGTAAAAAATCAAACTAGAGAGTTTGAATGACATGCAAAAACACAGAAAACTCACTGAGTTTAGATCATGATGGGAATGGTCAAAATATTACTCTGAGAACCTATTTACTTAGCTACCCTGAAAAATACTGGTTATTTATCTGCATGGTTTGAATGTCTCATCAGAACAATTTTACCCAGGGAGGTAATAGCCCAGAAATCCCCAACCACATTTTCAAGTAATTTGCTAGGCAGCTTCAATGTTTTAATTTGTTCTTCTGTTTGAAAGATTTCTATTATCCATCTTTATTTCCCTCCAGGGTCCTAACACTTCCCACTTGTCAGAAATCTTATTTCAATTCCGAATAACAAACACCTTTCATAAGAATTTTTCTTCTTTTGACGGCTCTCTCTCGTTCACCCAGGAGAAACTCTGGCTGTGTATCTTCACGGTATAACCCATCCAGAATCCATAGGCAGTGATGGAGAAAAAGAAACACTAGCACTAGTATCATATGACAGTGTTGCAGGTTACTCCTGGGTGATTTCCATCAGCTTCCATGCAGAAAGTGAACACTTACTCTAACCCATAAACATTGGAGAATATTTTTCCTTCACAACCGTAACTGTGTGGCATTCACCAGCCTGAAGCTAACACAAAAACCAGATGGCATGCTTTCAGAAAAGCTGAGACTAATCAAGAAAAACTCAGTATCAAATTTTATGGAAAATAAAACTTTCTAAACTGAGTCAAATCTTTGAACAAACTGCAGAACAGAGAGGACCAAAATGGTTCCGTTTGGAACAAACATAACTTCTTCATTTTCTCTATTGCAAATAGCTACTTTTAAGAGATTGAATATTTCCATGCGTCCTCTCAGAGTGTACTAATGACTAATCTTAAGTGCTAAGTCACACCAAGGGATAAATCATTTGCTCTCAGAGCAGAGCACTGTCTGGGAAACTCACCTTATCGCTGTCTAGTGTGTTCTGTGAGGTTCGTGAGGCAATTGAAATAGTATCGGGCTGGCTGCTACCATCTCCCTGACTGTCCAGGTCCTCGCCGTCTCTGCAAATAATTCAGTTTTCATTAAAATCGTAGTACTGTCTTTGTAACGTTAGCTCTCTACTTGCAGCTCTGAAGAAACGAGACACTTCTAGACAAAGTGGCAACAGACACCAAATAAACCAGCTGATGCAAGAATCAAGTATTTAGTACTTAATACTTTTTTCTGCGCTGTAAAAGAACAGATTCATTTGTTCAAGGTCTGTATCATGTAAAATTAGGGCAACAAGCAATCAGCCAGAACTATGGTAAGAAACTTGCATAGCCACTTAGCTGAAAAGCTAGCAAGCAGGACACTCAGTCACACATTTCAAGCTTCATGAAAGGAACACCAAGGACCTGAATAACACAGACACAGAATTGCAAAAATCTAAAATGTACACCTATCCTGTACTGCAGTTCTAAATCCCTTCTGTAATCAGACTTAGTCCCTGAAGCCAAGGAGTGTTCAGAGCAGAAATCGCAACAAATTCAAGAAACTGTAAATTAATGATACGGTAAAGCTGGACAAAATTATTCTTTTGTACAATTCACTGAAAGTCATTAGAAATTCAATACTAGAGAGGAAAGAGTGCTGTTGTGTATGTAGAGATCTCTGATTATTTGAAATACTACTTACCTTCTTCCTTTCTGTTTTGTTGTTGGTGCAGTTTTTGGGATGTGGATAGGCTCTTTCAATGCTCCTTTCAGATGAATGGTCCTTTCTTGTATCACTTCCCGGATGTGTTTGATCCAGTCCTGTTTATTCTCTATACTGGATGCCTTTGATATGCAAAAAAACCAAAACCCCCACAATGGACTATTATAGCAGAGCAGATCCACACATACAGTCAGCTAATACAGGAAGACATGAAGAATAACTTTGTGAATAATTTTTTGAAAATTTGAGCAGAGAAAAGTAAACTCTAGATAATTGTCTTCATTTTCAATTGCAAACATTACTTTACACTTCTCAACTTGAATAATATTATTCATTTAAAACACATTTTAGTTTAAATTCTGAGTCCACTTTTATAACTTGAATATTAAAGCCCTGCATGCATCTCATATGAAGCAGGGTGGAATAACTTGCTTCATGAATTCCAGTAATAACACTTCCAACACTGGTATTTTAAAATCACACTACATTTTAGGTCAATTCTAACTGATACAATAATCTACTCTTAATGAAAGAAAAATTAACTTGCACTGCAACACACATACTTCCACAACACAGTTCATGTATTACTCCTCCCATTTTTTGACACGTACCTTGAGACAGAAAGCTAATTGTATTTAATAACTGCCTCCAACATATCTACTTTTTGAGATACTCCAGAAACTAATTGATATCCACCCGGCCAATTTGTAATCTGGTTGTTTAATCCAATTTAACCGTGCACCTGAAATGCTATTAAATATAAACATTATAGCAAATAAGGAAATTATTATATATAATTTCCTACTTCTCTTAACTGCTGTCTCCTGAAACAATTGGCTTCAAATACACTGTAAGTGTTTAATATACCTATAAATATTTGGTACTCATGGATTCTAAAGTTCCAGGAAGACAGGTAGGAAAGAGAATTTTGTTTTCTTTTACAAAAAGAACATTTAGGAAAAGAAGCTAAACATTAAATTTTTAAAAT
This sequence comes from Serilophus lunatus, assembly GCA_013399895.1. Lineage (NCBI taxonomy): Eukaryota > Metazoa > Chordata > Aves > Passeriformes > Eurylaimidae > Serilophus > Serilophus lunatus. The sequence goes on from VXBA01000169.1 coordinate 465,932, forward strand.
CTTTTATTTAGTTTTTCATGGAATTTTCTTCTAATATTAACGAGCTAAGGAAATGCTTCTTTCCAACCTTCAAAACCAAGCCAATCAAAAAAGTCAACAGAATTGCCGAAGAGATTAATAATCATACAAGTTATCTAAATATCCTATGCTCTAAGTAAAGCACTGAGCAGGAACACCTTGAAGTTATGTAGAGAGCTGTTAAATAAAACCCCTTATTCTGCTCTACCTTGGGAGGATCACTTCAGATCGCAAAGCACTGTCTGTAAAATTACGGAGCATTAAGACTGAAAAAAATTCTAGTATTTATTAATGTTATATTTCATCTAATTGCATTCATTGACTGCTGCCAGAAAACTCGTGTGATCTTTTCTCAGTCTAATTTACAAGGAAAAAATATTTGAGTAGTAACATGTATATTTGACGGGCTGTTTTAAGTGGCATTATTGAGTATTCCCTAAAAATACATGTGAAAACATAAGCAACTTTAATAATGGGTGTATTAACCTGTAAAAGGGAAGATGAACTTTGTTACATCTCAACACAGCTACAAGATATAAAAGTTTCAAAGCAGACACATTCCTCAAAATATGTCCAATTACCCATTACCTGCTTATGGTATTTTGAAAAAGTTCTCCAGTTGAAAAGTGGTCCCAGGTATATACCACAATCACAGGAAAAATTGATTTAGCTATTCTCCTAGCTAGGCAAAGAGCACAACTGACACCTGTAACTTGTTCAGACACAAAATTGATCGGCATCGCATGCACCTTCAACCAAAGGCAAGTAGCTTCAGAAAAAATTGTAGCCCACTGAAAGACACAGCAATCTTTTCCAGTGTTCATTTTCTACACTAAAATACAGGTCATGAAAACCAGTATCACCAACAAGCAGCAATGACTTGAGCCTGAAATGCAACACTGATGCCATCGTTTTTCTATGCGGCATCAGTTGCCCTGTCAGCTAGTGGCTGAAGCCTTCAATCTATAGAAGTCCACAGCATCAAAACACTTGATCCTAACCGTTTGTGCAGGCAAGTTTGTTTAATCCTTCAGCAGATTACACAGATTCACCTCTGCTGTCAGGTCACATGAATTAGATATATATATGCCACCAACTCTGCACATAAAGAAATTTATCTGTCAGCAGCTGTCCCTCTCAAAGCAGGAAAAGTCATTACTTCTTACCTTCCCAAGTACCAACAAGAACAAGACTTGGTATAGACTGTACAAGCACATCTGCTAAAATTACCTTGAGAACAATTTTGTTATCTGAAGTTGGTGTCCTTCCAACCCATAGAGCAAACTTGCACGGATCTCCTTCTACATGTTCTGTGACACCCAGTTCAGAAGTCTGAAATTAAGAAAAATCTATCAGGACAAACAAATTTTTTTGTTTTCTCAGAAGTCACAAATGCATGCTAATAGTCTGAAAAATTGATCTGCTATTTAAAGTCTTTCAAAAGCTTAAAGTTAACTTATATGCTCGTAACCACAAAAAAGAATCCTTTATTCTGGTGGCAGTGGTGAGATCTCTCGAGAAAGGAAAAACTGCAAGCTTAACAGTTTTTTCTATAAAGTAACAATAAACAATAGCATTTATAATCTGAATACCAAATCGCTTATTTTAGTTTTTAGACTTGACAGTAAAAGCCTTATAACTCTAAAAAAAGGTGCTTGACAAACAGTAAGTTCTGGCTTCTCTCTCCCTGGTGATGTCCTTTGGGGAGCACTCACTGCTTATTGATTTTAATATTTTCTCTCAGATAAGATATGCTTAAGAATTCTCTTGCTATCTTCTGCAACTTTAGTCTCTGTCAAATGAGGCTTTCCTAGTGTATTTTCTTCCCTCTGAAACACATGAAATAATTCAGAAATACAATTTCCTTGGAGAATTTTGTGAGACAACTTATTAACAATTAGTCTTCTTAGACCTTAACAGCTAATTATCATCCAAAATGTTTTCACTTTCCAACTGAAACAACATCTCACTCACGTAAACTAATTTTCAGTTAAACAACTCACAAGGCTCTGCTCCAAAAAAAATTACAAACTATGAAATATAGCTCAAAATATGAGAACCCTCACTTCCGAACAGCTGCTAAGCACCGTATTTTTCCCCTCATACACATCAACATTACCACATACAAAGCTCATTACAAGAGATGTTGGATACACAGTACCTGAGTAAAGGCAATTTTTTTCTTGTATCATTTGGCTGCCAATTTGGACATTTTTGTTTCGGAGAGTGGGGGTTTTTTTCAGGTTCTTCTTTTTTACTTCTTCTAAATAAACCCTAACTCAACACAGACACACCCTTTCAGTTTTGTCAGTTTCTGGCAAAATGGACTCTTCTTCATTGAAATACTTAAAAGCCTTTTGATGTGTTTTAAAGCTGACTCACCAACAACTCTTCTGTGTATTAAAAAGCTTTTAGAACACTTAAGCCAACACACCCTACTGTGCTGCTCAATACAAAGTCTGAATGGGCAAGACAGTATAATTTTTAACATTGTTTATTTTTTAAAGCCTAGCAAATTTAGAAGCTTGGTACACTTTCAAATACTAAGTTTACAAGGGACCACTGAGGGACAACACAAAGGTCTGTCCAGCAAGAAGCAGCAAAGCAGGCACAGGTTTTTCACTGTCCCTCTCAACACTTACAAGTATTGAATGAAACTAGTGTGAGGGAGTCAGGTTCAAACTTAGCACAAGAAGGTTGGCCTGTGCCCAATATGTAGTTAAGCAATACAGCTCTTTGGAAAAGATACTGTAAATGCTAACGGTTTGCATGTGGCCCAAGGACAGGTTCACAGAAGAGAAATCATTGTGGGTTACTGAATGCCTGGAAAGCACTGAGGTGAGGAAGCTCCTGAACAGCCAGTTACTGGTGACTAGAAGAGTTTTCAGTCAAAGCAATACCTGCCTACCTTGTTCCCATAGCCCTTCTCAGGCATTTGCTTTTGGATACTTAATCTCTTGCTCAAGATGTTAATCAACACATTCTTCCATTAACATACAGGACACTGAGTATCCTGTGCTAGGGAAACCGTTACGGGTTTAACCTGAAAGTTTTCAGTTTTCTGGAGGAAGGGGGCTGTTTATTTGTGCGCATGTTTAAAACCATTTTTTTTTCCTGGTTCCTGGGAGGATGGAAGCAGAGCAAGAGTGGCTGGACTCCTGTCTCAGCCTCTGCAGAGTGGCAGAGCCCCTCCTGCCCGTTCGCCGTGGCCGTGCGGGGACTGGGGGATGCAGTGGGTCGGCGTGGAGCCCCCACAACGCGGCTCCTGCCACTCCTCGTGCTCCTGCTGCAAGCCAGGGTGCAGGGAGGCTGGTCTGGAGGGAGGTGGCTGGTCTCAGCTCCAGGCAGGAGAGCCGGCACACATTCTCCATCGGTGGGCACAGTGCGGAGTCAACCCGTGCCAGCACCCTCAGAGTCTCCCCCCTCGCTGCTGCTGTGGCAGCTCATGCAGGAATTTTCCCTGGCTGCCAGGGCATGTGGGGGCAGTGGCGAAAGCCCCTCTCCCAGCAGCGGCCACGGCAGCTGCCTTGGCCGCCCTGCCAGGTGTGGCGGACACCAGCCCCGGCCGCTTTTCCTGCAGTCTGCTGCAGGCTGCGGGTGGGAGGCTGCAGCAGGGACAGCGTGGCATGAGGACAGCCCCCACTGGGTGTGCACAGAGCCTCCCGCCGCCATGGCATGCGGGCGGGGAGCGGCCAGCGCCGCCAAACCCTTGTGGTGGCACACGCCAGCGGCTTCCCCTGGAGAGTGGCACCGCTGCCAGTTCTGGGCCCCTGAGTGGCCCGTGGGCAGTGCTGCTGGTGGATTCGGAGTGCCTGCGGTGCTGGCAGGGCAGCAGTGGCGGCTCCTCTACCCAGCGCATGCAGCAATTTTGGCAGGAATGCCATCTTGCCGGGGAGCTGAAATCTTGGAGAGGGGTTGTGCCCCCATGCTGCTGTCCAATGGGAAGGCAGCATGCCCAGGGAGGCTGCCCCAAGAAAATGCGAGAATGGGCAGCCCATAAAAGGCAGAAGCACAGAAATCCTGCTTCTTTCAGTTTCCTTCAATGCTGAGAGAAGCATGGCTGCTCCTCCTCAGTCCCCAATCATGTGGTGTCATCGTGGCTTGCTTTCCCTCGTCTCCCTCGACACGGGCAGCAGCGCGGCGTCACCGGAGCTCAGGCAGTGCCGGCGGAGGAACCACACAACGACAGCAGTGGTGGTATCTTCCCCCCTTTCAGTTCCCCCCAGGGCTCTTTTCGCTGCCCTTCTTTTTTTCAGAGGCTCGTAGACTGGGACCAGGACGATCCATTCACGGTGCAGCCTTCCCTCCTTCCCTTGCTCCTTAGCCCACCAGCCAGTTTGGAGGAGCAGTTTGGGTTTTTTTTCTTTTTCTTTCTCTTTTTGCAAATATTATCCGGTTGTTGTCTTTGTAATCAGTTCGTGTCTAAGTAGGGTTCCACAGTTTATAGTGCCTCTAGATAAATAAACTATTTTCTATTGTTTCTTATTAAGTCTCTCATCACTTTTAGCATCCCCTAGCATCCAAACTAGGACAGAAACCCTTATGGTCATCGTGCCCAAAGCAAAGAGAAGGACCTCACTTTCGTAAAACTAGCTTCCAGAAACATGCAAAGAAGATCTTTAGCTCAAATCAACAAGCATGCTTTCCACATCTGTATGAATGCCTTTTCTGAAGATCAACTACAATAACTGCTGTAAAGTAAGCTGCAGTACAGGATATTTTGCCAAATAGAATATGAGAACAAAAAGAATCCTTGTATATTAAAAATGAGGTGCAATGAGAGTTTTCAAAATTTCTATCAGCTTCTCTAGAACCTGAGGCTACTACTAAATTCCTTCCAGAGGAACTGACATGACAAGCTTATAGGACTGATTTTTCAGCTCTGTTGCCTCTCCCACGTAATTCCTTGGCAGCTGTTATTACCCTCCAGTACGCCACCATTTTTTTGTATTTCAGGTTCTTGACAGCAACAGAGAAAGGTGTGATCAACAAAACAACTGCAGCTGTGTTACTTGCTAGTTATCTTGTATCAGGAAGGAAAGCAACTGTTGGAAATGAAGTGACAGAATATGAAAAGTATGATATGGGAAAAAAAAGGGTTTTTGTGACCAACCTGCTTTACTAGTTTGGATACAGAAGTGGGAAGTTGAAATGAATGAAGGAAAAAGAAGCACAGAGAAAAGACTCAGTGTTTATATCCCAATAGGATCAATAGAAGAATAATGTTGTCTAGAGTGTGATTCTGAGAATGAAAGTATTTCAAGTACTTGCTCTAAACTGTTTGGTACAAAAACAAATCTTGCATTTGGCAGATGCAGAGCAAGCCATGGGAGACTGTCTTGCCACTTGGCTACCTAAACTTATAAAGTGGGAGTACTGCTCTCACCGAGTCATCCAACGAGATAGGAAGGTAAGGATATGAATTCCAGGGTCCCATTTTATAGAGCATACATGCTACAAATAAGAAAAGCAAAACTGGAAGTTTGGGGGGCTTTTTGAATGTTGTTTTAGACAGGAAGAAAAACATTACCACCTTTGCATCCTTTCATTAGACCACAAGTGCTGTAATTTTATTTACAGAACTTCATTGTAAGACTACTGGAATGAACTTTTCTAAAACAAAGTTCTTGCCTTTCCCAATCAGTACGTGTAGAATAGCCATTAAAGTGAATCTTCTACAAGAATATTACTACAAAAGCACTAGTAAACAAGAAAGATGAAGGCATCCACCCTCATTTATACAAGAGCCTTAAAGAACCTCCAATCTACATACACAACGAAGACAAAATCAGTGCAGCCCAATACTTTGTTCTGACACACCAAGATTGACTCCTATAGTTTAGTAGTTGCTTTGACCCTACTTTTTTCCCTCAGAAGCAAGGCAAAGCAGCCAAGTTGCAAGATTCAGTCTATACATTCCAAGGCTTTTCTTCCAGTGCACTATAATAGCTGTTCTAGTTCTTCAGGCACATTTAAATCATCTAATCTTAGTCAGAACCTAGTCTAGACAGTTTTGTGAATATGATCACTTGTTCTCCCATACTTACAAACAGTTTGCTCTTGTAAATGTACTTGCTCCTTCCACTCGAGTCCTTTACTTCTTTACTGAAAACCAAGGACATCTCGAAAAGGAAAAGGTGCCTCTCTCTTCCCTTTCGAATTAGAGTTTTTGGATCCCACACTTGGAAGGATTCCTGAAGGATGAGCTCTCCCTGAGATTCTATATTTTCATCAAAGCCTAAAAACAGGGGGAGAGGAAAGATTCACCATGAAATGTTAGTAATACAAGGAAATTAAAAAGCATAGCTTCTATTTATTAAGCAAGATGATTTCTTCCCCTGAAATAACATGCAAAAGATGAGATTCCAAGGAAGCAATACTAAACACAAGACTTGACTTCAACACTGCAATATACTAAATGTAACTAGCTCGAGTCTACTTCTAAATTTATAGATCCAACTGTTAAGAAGTTAATCAACTCTTCTAGCAGTATTTCACCAACAAATTACAGATCTGTTTATGTCAGTTTCTGGTAACCTCTTCCATGATTAAAATGATTTCTCTTATGAGCTTTCTGCCACTGCAGAAAGTGAGCAACTTGAAAGGACACACAGAGCACATCAGGTTCTACTGATAGCAGCAAGCTCCCAAATGCCACCTTTTCTGGAATTACACCTTCCCCACCATGTATTCAATGACCACAAACACCAGTTGGTGACAAAAACACATGGTAACTTGGAGCTGTTGGCAAGCAAACAGCCTGCCATTGGTCACTCCAGAAATGATCCACAATAAGGAAATTAGCAACTGGATCACTTATCTTGAGACATAATGAGAAACAGATTGATAATATTAACAATTTTACTTCCATTCTAATGGTACCATGTTCTCTCAGTTTAATACACAGCTTTAGAGTAGCAGGATGACAAAAATTAGTCTACTATACTCTTCTGAGTGGTACTAAACTGTATTTTAAATAAATACGGCTTGCCAGTTCTCACTGTTCTAAACAGGGCAAGAGTATAGAGAGAATCAGAGGCAAGTTCCATCAGGACATCAATTCAAAATCCTCCAGAGACATAAAGAGGAAATGTGCTCACTCACTATATTTGTCTAGCATGGGATAACTCAACAATACACGCATGATTTCTTGTAAAATCAACTTATGTAAAAGATTAGGATATTCTCCAGAGTCGCATTCCCGGTGTTAAAAGATAATTACCAAAGCTGGCCAGCATTTATACTAACACCATCTCCTGAACAAAGCATTTAGAACTGATCCTGTAAACTGTCCAACATCTCCATTGTTTAAAATCAAGGAACAGAGGTGATTTTGAGATTCGCATTATCAAGGATCACACGTCAAACCAAGATGAGTTTTATAGCAATTTGCACAACACTGGAAATTCCATGACCAGCTGCATTTTACTACTAGAAGGCAGAGAAGAAAAGGAAAATTGACTAGAAGGACCTATAAGTCTTTACTCAGCAACTGCAGGCTAAGGTGGGACTGTTTTTATCTCAAAAAAATTAAATGCCAACAAAAAATACAATGGCACCACCATACAAGATAATATGCCTATTACAAAACAGATTTTGGCAGAAAGTTGTTCTAAGCACATAGAAGCAATTACATCCAACCTCCATTGTCTGCCATGAATATGATTATGCTGGCTAAGACTCAGGATAAATTGGCTTATGCTGAAATTTTACTGCCAGAAGATACATTTCATTTCAACCAGAAGTCTATTATGGAGCAGGCAGCAAACAGATGTGAAAAAGATGAACTTCTTGGAGACAATTATTTGATACATAAATCAGCAAAATCACTGCTAACACACATATATACCTCTTACAAAGCAGTGAAGGATACTGAATGGAAAATGCAGACAAAGCTAGCACATCTGATAAGTCACCTAATGTATTTTGGCTGAGTAATGGAATACTTCGTTAGCCTACTATTTTTAAAATCTGCAGTGGCAGGGCTACAGATCAAGATGAAAGAATACTTTAAAAACTAACAAAGCTGTCTGTAACAATTAATTTTCCTTAATTAGTTTCTATTTCATACACCTCAAAAAAAATTGGGTTTTATTTTTCATACCTGAGAAGAATATGTTCACATTCTTAAACAAAGTTTATTTGCAGCATACAATGAAATCAGAAAGGCAGCTTGACTCCTACCTTCCAGCATGCTGAGGTGCATGGCATCATTGGCTCGCTTTGGCACACTAAGCATCACCTCCAGGCCATCCTTGATCTCACCTTTACCTTCTTCACAGCATGTGAGCAGCTCCTGTAAAAGACAAGCAGACAAGAGGACTCTATCATGTATTTCTGCACTAAAATGGGAGACAACCAACCAGTACTTCTAACAACCCAACAATCATTTTTGACATGTAAAATCTCATTGAACTTCTTACTGTGCCAATGGCACGACAGTACAACTTTTTATTAAGATCAGCTCTTCAAGGAACAGTCCAAGCTTTCAGTTAACTACTTCTAATTTAAACAGGATTATCTGCTTAATAAGAAAACTTTAAAAGTTACATTAAGGACAAACTTGTTAAGCACAGACATAGGTTTCAGATGCTGTGCTACATCAAGGCCGAGAACAATGTGGCTTCCAAGTCATGAAGATGGTGGAAAGAAGGACAGCACAAAAGGATGCCTCCCATGTCAGCCATTGCTCCACTGCACCAAAGATTTGTTCTATACTACTGCTGATAAGAGGATTTTATTGTTTTATTCTAAGTATTCCATGAATGATTCTATTCTGTATTCGCACAGTTAAAAGCAACCTACAGACAAATCTTTTTAACACAAACAAGTGGTAACAAATGGACAGAAGAGAGAATGAACCATGCTGAAATGTTGTAGTGGAATTTAGGACATAGTTCTCTGCCCGTTCAACATTACACAGATTTAACACAACAGTGCCTGAGCTGATATTCACATTTTCTCACAGCCTTTAAGCATTTGAACATGATTAAGGTAAAACGTAGCTTATGTAACCAAAAGGGTATATTATCTTCCTTCTATTATTCAAAAGGCCCACTTAATTCACGCCCTCAGGTTAAATTCCTTTTTCCTTTTTAAAGGGAAAGCCATGTGATTCCTACTATTATCATCATTACATTATTCATTTTTAACCGCCAATACCACCATCACAGCAAAATACTATATGACCACACTTAAATTTTGCATGACAACTCCACAGAACAGTGACAGTAACTAAATATCCCTCGGAGGCACAGAAGATGAGCAGCTTCAATACTATTTGGAAAAATAAGCAGAAATTCCAGAAAAGATGTTACAGCTACCATTCAAGTTTTTGGCCCTCAATCCTTCCATGTTTTATGTCTACCTTATTATAAGGAAAAAATAAAAACAGAAAGAAAACACTCAAACCCAGGAGCAACCAAATAAATCCGTTTTACTGTGTAACAAAGACATCTGGTTCTGTAAACACCAGTGAAACTAATCTAGCCCATCACTTCAATAATGTAGCAGGCTAAGGCATATTTTATTTTAAAAAAATAATTGTTGGAATGAATACCTCAGGATTTCTGAAACAGCATAACCTGTAGCATAACTTGATTAAGTTGCAACTTTTTGCTTGAGGAGAACGAAGAGTAACCCTTGGTCAAAAAAGACAGACTTGTTTCCACCCACCCTGACCTGAAATAGCCTCTAATGTTTTTCAGAAATTGCAAAAGCAATCATGCTTCAAGTAAAGAGGGGAGACACCAAACAGTTACAGTGCTTTTGTGGGCAGCTGTAACAAAATAAGCAACACCACGTAACAGAGACCAAGCACAGTTCAAGAACACTGCTGCTCAGCTGAGAAGACATCGTTACAAAGAGTGAAAGCCCTAATTACAGGTTTCCAAAAGTTTTGTTTATTTTAACAGCTACTATTTACTTGACATTTCCAGGCAAGATTACAAATAACAACTGTTTGTGCAACAGCTCTACAGGTGCTCAGTGTGTGTATTTATATACTTATATACACAAAAATATTTATATATCTTACATTATAGTTTTATATATAAATATATGAAATTGTATCTATTTTACAGCACTTAATATGATCAATGTAGCTAACAGCTTACCAAAATTTGTTGTAGAAGCCACTACAAAAATCCATCTATATGGTCATGAATTACTTTTTTACTCTAGAAATAAAAATTATATTTTCTAAATAAATATTAATAGAGAGGTATCTTTTTGATTTACAGAAATTAGGACAAAAATTTGCTTGTTAATGCCTTCTTTCGTTTTCAGTAGTCTGCTAAGAAATACTGCAGCAGCATTTATGGCTGCCCAGGATGCTGTAGTCTCAGAGCATAGAGTAGAACACCCCTCCTGATTCAGCAAGAGCTTTGCCTTCTTAAGAACAGTAGAATCAGATGAAGAACTTTGAATCAACACTGACCTTTAAAAGAAGCTGGTATTTTGTTATCCTTTGGACAGGTTTGATAAGGTAAGAGGAGATAGAGTTGGCCAGTCCGTGTCGTTGTTGTATCTCCTACATGAAAACACACAAACATTCAATGACTGTGAGCAGTGACAGATACAGACTGCTTTGAGGGCTATGCAACAATATACATTAACTACAAATTCTAGTTTAGCGAGAAAAAATAAAACCCTAGGAGGACCAAATATTCCAGATACAGTGATACACTGCGCATCTGCTTGATCACCTTTTACAAACAAGATTATCACCTCCAAGAGTGTCTGTGAAATATTTCAACAAATCTGATATCAAGAGCAACAATTCAGGATGTAGAACATGTTGCAACGCCATTTTTAAAATCACCTGTATTTCTTTTGTTACTTGCAAGAGAGAAAAACTCATAAATTTCAGCCTTCCAGGGAAGAGCTAGGACTATCAGAGGAAGGCTGAGGTGGAGGCTTATCATTATCCCCTACTAGTTTAACTGCCAACAGCCACAGACGGCCTTATCCCCCACAAGGGGGAGCACGGAGAAACAGATTCTGAGTAAAGAAAAGAGGCTAGCAAGCACTTGAGAAGAAGAGAGCCACTTATAAACCGAAAAAAGAATGAACTACACGGAACTAAAGGAGGCAAACTGATTTAGATGATAGATTTAGACAGGATGATTACGGATTTCAAGTACTGATCAGGGCTGAACTTCACTGATAGGGTCTGCCATTTACCATAGTATTGGATGTATTTTAACCACAAATTCCTTCTTAAAACCTCTAACCTTTTTTGTCAATTTTTTATGCGGAGTAAAACATGTGTAGACCAAGGAACCTTGGGATTGAATAAGCAAGGTGGTTGGTTTAGCTGTTCTGAACAACAGCAGTCAATTGAATTACCACAACATACAACTACAATTTAAAACGCTCCAAAAATTTAACAAAGATTTCTGTTTCTATTACATACAACGCAAACTAAGCATTTCAAAACGCTAAGATTCACAGAATGTGCTTGTGTGAGCTGAAGATTTGTGTCTCAGTTGTTGTTGCCAGAACCTGCTTGCAGTTCTGAACTGCTCTGATATGTGACAATGACTTTTCACATCTGATTTGACAGCTCTGTAACAGCAACTGAGCAATGTAAGTTAACCATGTGAGATATAGGATTGATTTTCTTAACATGACAGCTTAATAAATTGCAGCATTAGGAACAGGAAAGAAATTAAGCACTCAGCAGAACTGCAAATACATAAGACAAACTGCAAAGGCAAACTTTTAAGATAGACGAGATGTACTTACATCAAAGTAGGCACCCGCATGTTCCAGTATCAGCTGAGTAGAATCTGGCTTATTTTTACAGTAAGTAACGTACATCTGGAATTTGTCTGCCTGCAGAACAAAATGCAAATTTACACAGGTTATCAGAGAGCATCATTCCTGTCTCAAAGTTTTTATGCAGTTATCAGAGAGCTTATCTTCTATATCAAGAAATTGAACCATACAGAATTATGTTCCCATTCAAACTGGCAGCATAAGAATATACATCAGGCAAGTAAGATTGAAAACAACAGCAATGTATGCAAAAGTAGGTTATTAATATGTTTAGGCAACTTGCATACACTTCAAGGGCAGCTAAGCACTGGCATCTGATAGGAGTGCCCCAATTTGTTTTTTGAGTTAAAGATACATGTTTTACTCAAATTTGAAGGGAGAGGTACTTCAACAAACTTTACAAATTAAAAAGGGATCTGAGAGCAAGACTCCATCCCTTCGTGCCTCCTATCTCCCTTGTTACTTCTAAACATAAGCCTGACTTCATTACCCAAGTGACGAAGCAATGTCCAACATCTTCTGGTAACTGTTCATATTTTTCCAGCTCCTTGAGAAATATACTATGGGTAAAAAAGAAACAAAGAGTACAAAGCACATGAAACATGTTCATTACAGCACCTGATGTGGATCTATTGTCTGTGAATAAAGGCAATTAGAAAACTTGCTGTAATTTGTATCAAAAGCATGAGTTAAAGAAATCCAGATAACACCAATGGATAAAAATGTGTAATAAAAGTACTAGCATAAAAGTTCTGATGTGAAGATCAGAAATTGTACCAACAGACATGCAGTTAACACATAAAAGTACATAAAAATGCAGTAATTTCTGTTGTTTTCTCAAGCCAACACAAAGCATACAAAGAACTGTAAAATCAGGGTCTGGAATATGCTAGGTATATTTTATTACTTTGAAGAATCATCACCCAATACAAACATCAATGAATGAACAAAGAAGGAAGACTGAGAGCAAGAGTTCTGTATACGGATTTTCCTAGAACTATTCCATCCAGATGAAATGCAGCAGACAAGCCTCTTTCATGCTCCATACTCGAGTAAATGCAATAATGCTGGGGAGCATCTCCACAGAAGCTATGAAGAGCCAAGAAAAGGCATGGAGCCCTACTTTTTCTGACTGATAGCTGCACTTGGAAATCAGGAATTAGGGTTCTGAAAGAATGACAGTCGTGATGTCTGTGCTATGTTTGGATTTTATTTAGGGGTTTTATCTCTTTAGAACAACTTAAAAACCTACAACAAAATTTTATGCATCCAAATAATGTCTTAAAAACTAAAGGATACCCGAGACTGAAAAATACAGTTTCTAATGGTGTACTTACCTGGTTGCAAAAAAGCAACAACTGAAATAATTTAGCAATGCAAGAGGAAAACCTTGACATCTTTTTAATAGAAAAGCATCCATTATTCATATACACAATACTTTTATTAGGAAATCCCCGAGGTCATCATTTGGATTTAGAAGTAATATGGAAATGGAAGATAAGTCACTCACTTATTGTGGAACTCATAAATTTCCTGCATGTTTCCAAAGATAATGTGTTCTTTGTTTACAATACCAGGTGGGATCTCCTCAACTCCACTTGTCATTTCCCATAGATATGTCTGCCCAGAAAAAAAAAGATGTGTGAAAAGTGATGATAAACTCCCAACAGAAGCAGCCAGCTATCTGTAAGCATGCATTCCTGGAGAGGAAACCAGGGAAAGATCATGCAGCAGCATCATCCCAATTGTGACAGTGCCTGTTGTGTCAAATACACCTTGTGATTTTGACAGTGAAATCCAAGTTCTAAAATGGACAATTTAATCTAGTCCCTGAGACTTCATAATTTAAAATGCATAGTGTTCTTGACAACCTCTAATGCTTCAGGTTATTCCTTATCAAGGTCATGTCTGCAGTCTAGAAGTTCATGCTTCATGCAACAGCTACCAATGAACATTAATTGCTTCAGCATAACAATTACTGGGCACTTTTCCATGGAATCTCTCTGAATTTCTATTCAAAAAGTCAGCTAGTAGCAGAACATGTGATACAGATAATAAGAGAATTAGCACAAGCTCTTCTCTACTGCTAGCAAAGCAAATAAAGTAAACCCCTCCTTTTTCTCTCCTCTCTCTAAAACAACCCCCCACACGCAATTATGAATTGGGAAAGGAACAAATGCTGAAACCCAGTACTGAAAAAGCAAAACATATAGGATGAATTCTGAAATAGCTGTTATCAGATGTAATTCTATTTCTTCTTAATAGCATTGAAGGTACTCCATTTGGTTTTATGACTCCAAACCAATCATGCTCGGCTGTTAAAACCAGAAAAAACCCAGAAAGCAACGGATTGAATCCTGCCTTCAAAGATTAGTGAAAAAAGAAAACTTACATCCATGCATTCCCGGAGGTCTCTTACGTAAGCCTTTTCTGTCTGAATTAGCTCAGCCATAATGAACCTTAGGTGACAACAGAAAGAACAGTCAAATCTCAGTCTGTTAGATCACTATGAATGCATAATAACCAGAATACATCCTTCTCCTCATCAGCTTTTGCTTTTTCCACTGCTGCAAGAAAAATCTCAGAACTGAAATGTGAAGAGAGACAACAGATGAACGAAACAGAAGAGGTAACATCCTCCATTACTAACTAGAACAAAAAGAAATGGGGAAGGAGATGGAATTTTTCTCTAACACTTTTCATTTGTGTTACAGTCTTTTAACTTTTGTCTTCCCTCCACCCCTTACACATTTATTTCACATTAATTTTAAAAGGAAAAATCATAGTAAATGAAGTCTAAGATAGTTTTGAACATTTAAGATTCTCGCATGCTAGAATTATCTGTGAGAAAAAGCATGTGAATAAATGGCAGCAGAAGGTACTGAGCAATATCACTCTCTTTTTACCATTTATATGATTTCTAAGCTATCAGACAAGCCATGACAGTTGTTTCATTATCAGGACTGATTTATGCATTCTCATTGATTAAAAATAAATAAGTTTATTACTCTTTCCTGCGGGCAGACTTTCGTTTTTCTTCATTAAGCTCATGAGCAGCATCACGCAGTTTCACCTCTGACCCAGGGACACTGGCGGGGATTATATCCAGCTGCAAGCTTTTGCTCTTTATTAAAGAAAGGAAGAATTGATTAAGAAAGGAGACAGGAGAAAACGGCAGCTAAATCAAATGCAAGTAAAGCTTGCTTTTCTGTCATCACACTCAAATTTCTCTTACCGATTTATTGGAATCGGAGGAAATACCCAGAGCTTTTTCTAAAGAGGTCCTGTATTTCTCCATGCGCAGGGAAAAGTCTCTGTACCTCTTATCCACTGCTGTGACACATTTTTTAATCTCTGTTGCATGAGCATGCCCTTTTTCACAAAAGCCATCAGCCAGCTGTATCAACAACTTCACTCTCTCTTTGGTTTGCTATGAAAACAGGAAAATATAGTACAGTTACTAGCTCTACCTGTCATGCAGAGGGTCATTTTGCTTAACTTGCTACTGAGTACAATTGGAGAAACCATTGAAGGAGCTACCTTCCTCCTCTCTCTTCCCAGAACTCCTTTAAACAGAAACCTTTTACTTAACAAAAATAGCACGAGATTAATGTAGGTGTCCTCAGGCTTTATTATTACATGATTAGAAGCAGGTTGTTTATTTTTCCTTCGAAAAATGTGCTTCATATCTAACCCAGAGACTAAATTCTGCTAGGTAGGCTTTTCAGAGCATTGCTATTCTCCTTGCATCAATACAAAGGGTATTTTGTTCATTACAACTGATGCACTGGTATTGGACCTGGCCCACAGAATCTGCCCTCAAGAATCTACCTCCATTAGACATCACTGAAACACTGAGGTAGAGATAAGTTTTGTTATATGCTTTACTTTTTCATGGATTTTTTGATACTATGTTTTGTTGTCACCACCAAATCTCTAATAAATTGTTTTTCCCAAATAACAAGTCGCTTAAGACTATGCACTTTCTTTCATGTAAATCATAAACTAATCCACAATGGATAAGCTCACACATCCACTTCTCTCTCTCTCTCTCTCCGATAGTATATCATAGCAAGGTGCACTGCCACAGCCCTTGTTAACAGGGAGTTAAAGTAAAACAGTCAATAAAAACTTGATTCTTATGTTAGTTGAAAAAAATCAAAAGTTTGTCCTTTTTTTAAATTATTTTTCTTTCCTAATGATCCCTCATTCAAGCATTTCTTTTCATTATGGAATTAGCAAGGGCCGACACATCCTCCCAACAGGCAGCAGAATGCCAAGGGAGTGGCATAAACAACATCCTTTCAAAAGGGGCACCTGACGTCATCTGCAGGCTGATGGAGGAAAAAAGGGGCAGCAGTGATGCTCTGCAGCCTGGAAGGGATCCAGCTGAACAAAGACTGGAGCAAAGCTGAGATGGAAGAAAATCCAGGTTTGAAAATCAAAAGGGATCTCTGTTCTTTATGGATTCTCTTTTTCCCTACCCAAATATCCCATGACCAACTCCATCTCCAAGTCTCTTCTGAGGCGGTCCTTCAGAAAAATGAATACATTCTTGCTTTCTTGGGCTCTATTATTTGTCTGTGAAGGTTGGAGAGCCAAGGGGTGAAAACAGATGACAGTTTGAACAGGTGACAAAATGAAACAGAGATAGACAAGGCTACATAAGCTCAGGTACTTCAGTCATGCATTGGCTGTCTGTTTTTCACATGTGAAAAGTGGTAAGCCACCTGAGTGACTGGATCTCTTTATAGGCCTCCAGAGAATTACAAATACACTGTGCTGCCATAACCCAAGAAAGCTTACAGCAGAATCACAGAATACTTTAACAAAATGAGTTACATAACAAATAAAGCTTTAATTCTTCTACTGTCTGCTAATTAATCATAGCTGAATAATAATATGTCTTTTTGCATTTTATATTCTAAAAAAAACATCTAGTAATCCATATTCATAAGGAAAAAGTGAAAATCAAAGGTCCGGCAAGGTTTGTAGGTATTGAAAGCCTTTTTAAGCCATCTCACTATGATTACGACATGAGAAATCAGCAACACATCTGGCTCATGGAGCTCCAGTAACAATATTATCTGCTGGTTATCTTCTGGTTTTGTTCTATTCTCAGCAGAAATACAGAGAGAAAGCTGCTGCAAATAAACAATTTTGATGGACACATCTTTGGGTGATTTTTTTGAGGGGCAAGGGGAATTCAGTTTTTTTATTTAATTTCAAATCTTACAAAATTCAACGCATATTCAATTCATTTATCAATGACCTGGACAAAGGGACAAAATGCATGCGCCCTAAGCGAGTTTGATGATGACAGGAAACTGAGGGGAGTGGCTGATCCACCTGAAGACTGTGCTGCCATTCGGCAGGACCCCGATAGGCCAGTAACTGGGCAGAGAGAAATCTAATCAAATTCGACAAAGGCAAGTGTAGGACCCTGCGCCTGGGGAAGAATAACCTCAAGTACCAGTTCAGCTTGAGGGCTGACCTACTAGGGAACAGCTCTGCCAACAGGGACCTGGGAGTCCTGGTGGATGACAAGTTGACTATTAGCCAGCAGTGTGCCCTTGCAGGAAGGCCAATGGCACCCTGTGATGCATTGGGAGTGTGGCCAGTAGGTCAAGAGAGGTCATCCTGGTCTTGGCCCTTGTGAGGCCACATTTGGAGTACTGTGTTCAATTTTGACCTCCACAGTTCAAGAAAGACAAGGATCTACTGCAGAGGATCCAGCAGAGGGCCACAAAGATGATTAGGGGTCTGGAGCAACTATCTTATGAGAAGAGACTGATGGGAGGAGCTGAGCCTGTTTAGTCTGGAGAAGACTGAGAGGGGACCTCATTAATGCATATAAATATCTTGGAGATGGGTGTCAAGAGGATGGTGCCAGTATCTTCAGTGCTGTCCAGAAACAGTACAAGGAGTAATGTCCATGAACTAAAACACAGGACGTTCCACTTCAACATGAAGAAGAACTTTACATTGCAGGTGGCAGAGCACTGGAACAGGCTGCCCAGGGAGGTTGTTGAGTCTCCCGCTCCAAAGACATTCCTGTGTAACCTGCTCTAGGTGACCCTGTCCTGGTAGGGGGCTTGAACTAGATCTCCAGAGGTTCTTTCCAACCCTAACTATTCTGTGCTAATTTTGTTTATTCGTTTTACCTTTGCTGTGATCTGAAATTCTTCATGTTCTTTTAACAACTCTTGAGTGTGCTGGATACTGGAACCAGTGGAAGTATGTGTGGATAAATAAAACTCCCCGTTGTCATGAATCCATTCCAAAGCCTAAATAAAGCAATAACGAAGGAAAAGTAAGAGAAAAGGCAATACATTTTTGCCAACAGAGACCATCTGTAATCAGTTTCACAAACTCAGACTGGCCCACAGGTGAATTTTACTCAATGTCACCAGTGGTAGTCATCTAATACCTCTACGATATCAAATAGTACATAAACTCTGATATAATTCAGGTAGTCTATGAAGCAATGCATAAAGAACTAAAAATTACACATGAATCTGAATACTTCAGGGAAGTCCAATACTACAGGACTATTAAAAAGTTCTAACTAACTGTGTTTACAGTTTTGGCAGTACACTCCCCAACTGAGAAAAAAATAAAACCAAACACTTCTTTGGTGCCACATGGGACAGCTGTACTCAGAAATATGTATTTTCCAACTTGTAAAAATGTACGTAAGACCACCAAATGTGCAAGCTAAACTTTCCAAGCACATAAGATTTAACTGTCACTTCACTCCTTCGCTGACATGTATTCCAGCCTCACAAAGTACAGTCTGTGCTCCCAGAATTTAAACCTACAGCAGAGAAGGAATAGTGAGACATATCAGTTAAGCCAATTAACATGTGTAGAGGTAAAACAACACAAGAACTAAGAACTGCAAACTGAAATTGTTTCTCTTCCACATCCTGGCACTTCATTTCTTCACTATTATGAACAGTGCTGAGCCATGTTATTATCTATGTTCTACCCACATTAATATCTGATGCCCTTTTAAGTGTAACTCAGTGGTTGTAAGGAATCTCTGGCTCCCCAAAAAAACAAGTCATCTCAAAGTGCTGCAATAACAGTAAAAATCTAACTGAAGACTATTTTGCAGCTCTAAATACAAGCTACCTACAGCAACCTGCAGAGGTATGTGAACTTAGGAACCTCTTGTTTCTGATAAAGCCAGTGACAGATGTCCAAAGAGTTAATTACAGCTTGCTTAGAACCATCTTATTAGTAAATGCATGTGTGCCTTCAGTAAATAAAGCACTAGAAAAAAAATTAACATCCCATGAGAAAAAGTAGTAGTTTGCTAGTGAGTGCTCGCTCTTTCCTTAAAAGGGTAAACTGAAATTAGGAGAGTTGATAATCCACATTACCAAGAACAGGGAAAGTTTTATCTTGGCAGACAGTACGTATGTATTTTTCAAGAACATAACCTTATACTTAATCAGAAAAGGCATTGACTGTATTATAATGGTTCCACCAATGACTTAAGCTCATCAAAGCTGTGATGGAACAACTTTGATTCCCTTACTTCCATTTAGGATGCTTTTGACTCTTGGTGCAAAAATTGAAGTGAGTAGAAAGCCTTCAAAATTAAACACTGAATGTGAATACTAGGATGCCATTTACCTAGTCACATACAAGCCTGATGAGATGAGCCTATACTTTCAAAAAGTCACTGATGGAAACAAACCAGCCCTTGATCTACTGTCAAAAATCCCAACATTTCAATCAATCCTCTATGACATCCCTTGTTATTCTCTGTCACCTTTGCAAATGAAGACTGATATGGACAGGCAGCATGGCTACTGCTGATATTACCAACAACATTTGGCGCTTCTTGATTTTAACTGTTTAACGTCTGCCTTTTTTCAGTGGGTTTATTGCACAATGCTAAAATGAATGATAAGTAAAAACCCTTCCCCTCCCCAAATCATAGAATCATAGAATAGTTTGGGTTGGAAGAGACCTTAAATATCTTTTAGTTCCAATCTCCCTGCTATGAGAGCGAAATGTCCTTTTATAACTTGTTGACAGCTCCTATGACACATATGACAAAGTTCATTTTAATGTTAATTCCTAAAGTTAAGATCAGCTCTCATTTCATCTGAGGTATTACTACAAGAACTGGAAAAATCAATTTAGGGATCAAATATGCCCTTAACTCTGGAAGGATCTGAGAATCTACTACCACTGTCCTTGCAAACTACTATGGTATCTGTTTCCATCACAAGGGCATCAAGTTCCGAAAGCACAAAGAATGAGTTCTTCCAACTTCCAAAGAAATCTAAATGAAGACAGCAAAATTTCTATTCTTTTGGCTAATCAGTATGGAGTCCCACACACAGTTTGGTTTGCTTTGCTTTTCAATGACTGAACTGGTGATTGCTAAAAAATGGCATTTACAATGAAAATGCTGACAGATCTTTAGTGTTTGACTGTTAGTCAGTAATCTCTAAACAAAAGCAAGTAGATCATGTGCTTGGCAGAGGTTGAAATTAAGGTTATTCCAAAGTGGGGGTGGGGGGCAGGGAAGGGGTGTTGTTGCTGTTTTAAAGAGGTAACAATCTTTAAATTCACTGCAGGATATATTTTGCATTAATTTCTTTGGGAAAACATGCAGGACAGACTGCAGAATACTTTCAAGACAGCAAAAAACAGACCAGGAGTATTTCAGTTTTTGCCTAAATTGGCTGTCAGAAAGAAATAAAAAATTAAGTTTTTTCAGTCCTTTAAAGCAGATCTAACTATATTTCACAGTATGGGTGTTGTGTCTTTTTGTGTGGAACAGGAACAGATAGCTTCCTTTCTTTGTCCTATAACCACTTCAAAAAAAAGGTAAAAGCAAAAACCACCGCAGATCATTCCAGTTAAAAACTCTGCCTTGAAACCCCTACTTATTTTTATTGTGTGTGTTTTGCTTAGTGAAGGAAATTTTTCCTGTGTGTTAGTTCTTTCCAGACTGGTACACACAACAAAATACAGAGAGGTGGATCTACCATGCGAGACACCATGAAACCAAATACACAGAGAACTGAAAAACCAAAGTAATTCAGTTATTATTGTTTAATGAGTTACCCCGCTTGTCATATTTCTAGACCTGTCAGTCAAATTAATTAGGTATTTTTCCCCCAACGTTGGAGAAAAATGCTGCTGCCTGTTATTTCCCCAGACAAATTAGGTGTGTGTGTAGAAGTTAACAAGCATAACAATTTGTCAAACATAGGATTTTCCAGTACCAAATGAAGCTGGCAGAAGCAAAACACCACCTTTAAGTTACAGCAGTACAGACACCTTGCCTCAAAAAATTCGGTTGTTCTGTACTAAAAGAAAGGCAAATACTTTACCTTTCTGTTTTAATCACTGATCTTTCAGCATTTTGAAATATTGACGTCAATGGCAAATTTGTTAGTATGAGACAAGACAGTGCATACCAACCCTTGATCACAACAAACAGTATTTTTATATAAAACCCTCACCTGTTTGGCACTTCTTTCAAACACCACATACTGCTGGCATTGATCAAGGCGCCTTTTACGCATAGTCCAATAATGCAGCACACGGTTCTCCCTCTGGAAGAGTTCATTCAAGATATCTGAAGAAATGAAAATAGTTTCAACAGAGGTTATGACAACCAAATTTGAAATATCACATCAAAATCAGCGGAATAAAGTACTTTTTACTGTACAACTTACTGAACACTCTTTCTGTTTGCTTTTTCCTGATACACATGTAACGTGGTGTTCCTTTTTCATTACTTACAGAGATGCTGGTTAAAGAAACTAGAGATGCAATTGAAACTTACTACTGACACCTTTTTTCTCTCATGTATTTTTCACAAGGGGACTGACACTCCTGATAGCAGAATTGAAAATACAGTCTGATAAAGATGGTTTCCTCAGAGAGAATGCACATGCACAAATAATCACTACATGCTTAACATCTCAAAAATTGCAATTAAAAATAGTTTTTTAATGTATCAGTCTCCTATAAAGATTTAATACATATGAACAAATACAGAACCGCAAGATCAAATGCAGCGTAAGCGGACATTATATGTACGGAAATGCAAGTAATAAAAATAGAATATTACCAAGTTTATAATTCTCTATCGCAAAAAAAAAAAATCAAAATCAACACATTATAATTAAGTTGACTTGCTCATATATGAATGTTCACCGATCCTTGAGAGAATTTCTAGGCAATCAAGTAATTAACTCTACAACTTGTTATTCTGCTCCTGAATATTAGAAACTGTCTGCCATTGAAAATTCACATCCAAATCCCACCATAAACATGCAATTTCACATCTACAACTTTTAAATTCTTCCTAACAAAGGAACTCTGCTTCTGTAAAGCTTTAGGTTGTGTTCATCAAACAAGGAAATTCCAGCAATTTCTTGTGAAGCTCACATTATCCACTTAAAGAGCAGCAGCCCTATTTGACTTTGTAGCTACTGCAAACCCAGATGACAAGCTGAGACACAAGGAAATGGGGACACCCAATGTCTCCAGCAAGTGATTCTGTCAGAAGCGCACAGAACCAAAGGAGAGATCTGGCAGAAGTAGAAGAGACCGCAAAAAGGGCTCAACATTAACACTTTACTTGCTTTTCTACTTATACTCACAGCTAACTATTTTCCATAATTATGAACAGAACATATCAGGAGCTGGGTGTCTTAAGGTCTCTGCATTCCACTCCCCCACTGTGCAGGCCCACCATGCTTTACATCCCAAAATCTAACAACTTCAAGATATAGTTTGACAGAGAAGCTCAAATAACAAGAAGGCAGAGGGAAAAAGCATTGCTGTCTACCTTATCAGCGATCTGGGAACAAACACAACTGCTTGTGACAGCCTCCCTGAGGATTACAAAACCTGTCTACATCACTGCCAACATCCTCTTGCTTGGAAGCACCGTATTCCCACTTGCCACTGGGTGCTGAGATCACCCAGGACTTGCTTTTGGTTGGAATCTGGTTGTTGCAGCCAAAGTTTTCTTTCTGCTAGTTAGGCTCTCGCCAAATATACCTCAGCCAAGCTATGAGCTGATCTGCTATGAGCTTATCCTGCTTTCTCAGTTTTATTTCTGCCTTATGCTGCCTCCAAAATGCCTGCTTAGAATATATGCTAGATTTTGGGAGGCAGGGAGGTGAGGTGGGTGGGACACAATGACCATTATACAATGCAACACACCCAACTGGACACACCATATAAAAAGAGACATCTTCATAGTCATGCAAGCAAAGTAGTTCTGACAAAGAGCAAGCAAGGTGAATTTAACAAATTGGAACACCATTTGTTCTGTCAGGACACGATACAGATGGCAAGGCAGTGAGAGGTATTTGGCTTGGCATTGTCTGTTTTTGTGCCATTACTTTCTCGGTCTGACAAGGAAGAGAATAAATATTCTATAAAATACTCTAAAGAAGCTATAGAGCGTCAATATTTAATTCTAGGTTTAGAAAAACAGCTCCATCTCAAGCCACCTGAACTACAGTCCCTGTCATGGTTATTATCTTTGATAACAGCGTTTGTTAGGATTGTTTCCTAAACTCCTCAGTTCTCAGCTGTCTCTACGTATCCTGAACCCTCTATCAACCTATCTAAAAATATAAGCACCATTAGACAAGTTCCTGCACTATGTTCAGTCACAGTCTGTACAGCAGAGACAGGTAACCGAAGCACACAAACTCAGCAGCAGAAACCAAGATGTAGATGCTCCATTCCCGAGCTTACAGTTAACTGTCACCAACTGAATCCACCTGCCGCAGCACAGTTTTAAGCCACAACTCCTTCCCAAATAAGACAGTATTTGGATACTCTTAACTGCATATCAAAGAAATTATTTACACTGGTATGCAGGGACAGGATACCTCTCAGGTAGTACCACTGCAATTTGTGTTTTCCATGAAGCATGTCTTTAGCTAAACATTGCCTAAATGATTAAGACACTGCTTTTTGAGATATCTCAGCTGAGAATAAGGATCTAGCATCTCGCTGAATGAGGTTTTTGAAAACATTCTGGAGTTCTGCATAAACTCAGGGGTTACTCAAGTTTTTAAAACATTAATTTATATACTATATACTAACTGCAGTCTGACAGTTTCAAGCATACACTCGAGCGTGAGTTTGCAGTGCTCTAGCAGAATGTATGTAACTTCTATTTCACCAAAATAAAATAAACACATTACTTGGGTTTTTCTCCATTGAGAAAAAGAATTTTTTTTTCCTTCCATGTATATTTGAACACAGACTGAACTTTTAAATTGTTTGGTAAGCTACCACCATATCATTGAGACATAACAGGAAAGTTTTCACTAGTTCTATCTTCACGCACGTTTAATTCTCAGAAGCATATATTATATGGCTTATGGGGAAAAAAACTGTTAGAGTGAATAGCTTATTTTTTTCTGCGTGGCGATTTTTGCTGCTTTTCTCGTTGCTGTTTAAACATGTATCACTCATGACCACAGATTTCAGAAACGAATTTTTAAAAAGTTTGTCTAATACTCTGTAAGTGTGGTAGCTACAGCTTTCTGCTTGCTTCTGTTTTGATTTCTTTGTGTACTACTGAGACAAAGTCAAATGTGACAAATGTCAGCAACACTTCTTCAGTTATTGATACTGTGAGTTTTTGTCTGGTACAGTTCTTTAAATTTTAATGTCTTGTTGACACAAGGAAAACACTCCTTTATCTTAGCTCTACATGCTCGAAGTTTCAATTGCCACAATCCAATTATTTCCTTAAGAGTGAAAAGTATGGCCAATACTCTATTATCTTTCCAACACGAAAAATTCAATACAGGAAAATCTTCAGTTTGAGTACTGTCAGATACATGGGTAAGTTTAACACAAACTACTTTCCTCTTGTAGTAAAGTGAAGCAGTGAGCATGCCCCTTTCTAATAGAATCATCAAGTAAATTAGAGTGGAAGTGACCTCTGGAGGCCATCTGTGTCAATCTCCTCTTCAAAGCAGGCCTAACTTCAAAGTTTTTCAGGCGCTTGCTCAACTAAGTTGTAAAAATTCACAAAAGCAGAGATTCTACTACCTCTCTAGGCTACCTGACCTACTCCAACTTGCTATAACACTTTCTCCCATTCAGAATTGTCCTCGCTGCAACTTTTCCTCTGGACCTATTGCTATGTTTCTCTCGAGTTTGGCTCCCTCACATGCTTATCTCCTCTTTGGATAGCTGCAGACAGCAATTAATTGCACAATTAAATTTCTATGGTTTTGAGTCTGCAGCATGGCCAGAATGTTCAGTCACAGCTTCAAAATGCACAGAGCATAATACAACTGGCAACTAAATTAGTAAAATGCAGTATTTTGCAGTTACGTATATCCTATTCATTTTTGCACTTTCTTCCTTGACAGCTCTACAGATACCTCTCTCTCCAATCCCTAGAGTGCATATTACATCTTAAAGCTGCACTACATATTATTAATCTTAGCAAAAGCCCAGTCTCATGTAGTAGTTCTTTCCTGCTTTACCTCAGCTAGTACCTATCTACACATCTAATTTAAATGCTATGTTAATTATCCTATACCTCATGAAGTTCCCCAACACCGATTCAAAACATATGAAGCGCCCAAGGGCATTGTTCAAAGGATTGTTTCCTATCACACCGGCACTCCCAAGGAACTTGCAGAATGCCTAACACTTACACAGTGAGTAAGCTTAGTGATCAGCTCTCATTTGGCTTCAGACCAAACATTATCATACAGAAGTTTTGTCTCGGTAAAATCAGCACATTTGACTCTCAAACTGAAAGTAGATTAGGTGTAAGCAGCAGATAAATAAATTCCAAGCAACTGCTTTTCAGTATAAGAGACTTGGAAGACTGACAGCGCCTTCAAAATGTGTGAGCAATTTTAATTGTTTACTGTTAAGCCTGACAGACTTCTTTCCACTTGGGCAAGCTTCATTACCCCTTCACTCCATGTACCACATGATGATAACATTCTTGTGAGGAGAAAAAAGAACAAGAAATTACTTACTTTTCACTTGCTGTTCAGGTGCTTTGATGTGTGTCACCATCCCTGGCATGTTGACACTATTCCTGTGCAGGTATTTCAGAAAGACATCAGCATTCCTGCGAGCCAGTGTGCAAGCCTAGAGAGGCAGAGGTATTACTTTATTTGAAGGTGCATAAATATACATCCATAAAGAGATTAAGGATCTTCTTCATCCCCTTTTTGAACATTTCACACCCCCTCCAATTTTGGAAAACATGGCTTGTTAAATATTTCTCCAAGTAAGCCAACCCAAGCCAACCCAGCTATTAAATTAGTTTTTCCAGCATACAGCAGTTAAACCTTACTTATCCAGCAGAAAAACATATAAACAGATAAATAATCCCAAACAAAATTATATTCCTTTTTATCTGAAGATCCTGAAAAGCAATCACCTGCTCTTTCACTTTCAGTGTGACTGGAGCTCACAGAGAGGTTTGCTTAGTGTATGTGCCACCCTAAGTTTGTTTACTGTGTAAACAGAGTGCACATGCTTACATACTTGCCTGGATAGTCCAAAACATCCATTTGTACTTTAAACAAAAAGAAAATGCTCTGCTGAAGTGAAACCAAAGTGCTAAAGCAGTAAGACATGCCATTAAAATATTAAGGTAAGGCATTGAGAGCTTTCAGTCCTTGCCACTATATTGCCAACACTCAGCTCAGCTATCTTTTTCATCTTAACATACACCACGTACTACATATGGGCTGGCTGCCTTATTTTTAGTATACAGAACGTAGAATACTACTTTAAAAGGTTAAATAAAGGTAGCATGGCTTGATACAGTAACAAAGAAACTAAGTAATTTTTCATACCATCCTAAAGAATGGTAATTCATGTCAGCTGCAAAAGGATCCATTCAACAGTACACTTTGAGCTAATGTTTTTGAGAGTGTAGTCTGTGCACTGAAAATCAAAATGTTTTTAACAAAAATGTTTTACACTCTTAGAAGCCTTTCACGGTGATGCTGGAAAACGCCTTTGATTACTGAGTTAGTTAATCTCGCTCGGCAAGTATCCACTGCACATTTAATTCAGTATGATCAATAACCACCTTCCTAGGACATTAGTTGGAACAAAAATCTTTCATTTATCTGAAGACTGTTACAAAAACTCAACTACTCCCAGATGCCTGTCTAGCAATTTCCTCCTTCTGTGCTCTGCTGTAGTCCAAGTATGTCCAAGAGCTGCTCTGATGCATAGGCAGAAATGGTGTTATGTCACTGTCAGTTCTCTTCTAAAGCAGCAGCACTTAAGCATCCTTTAGAATGACAGTTGCTCAAAGCAGTGATTTCCAATTCCTCTTCAGTCACACTGAGAGACCTGACATCAACTTAAGTTCAACAGGAAATACATTTATAAAGCTGCCTACAATTTTATGCACTTGAGAGTATTCTCTTAATCACCATCAGAAGCAGGTAACATGCCACTTCCCACATCTTTGCAGTTTGGGACATACCTGTAGTTTGGAATGGGCACTGCTGCTTTCCACAGCTATTTCAGAACTTAAACAGTGAGCATTTGCCTGAATAATTTTCACAAACAGAAGACCACAAAAAATCACCAACTTTACCTTCAGGAATGCCTCCTTCTGTTCCAGGTGTTTGCTGATCATGGGAGTAACATGATCTGTTTCAGAATTGGGACCCAGTTTGTCTGCTCCTCCACACCAATCTTCTTCTCGCTTATATTCTTGCTCCAGGCTTTCCAGCACACTGCACACCTAATCAGGAAAAAGGAGACCAACTCGAATATAATTCAGTAAAACAAAAAATCAAAATTCAAGCCAAAAAAAAGGAAAACCATCATCTCCTTACGTGTACTCTGGCTTCTGACATGCTTTGACTGGGAATTTAGAGAACGCAAAAAACCTTGGCTATAGGTTTGCAAGCATTGGCCTGCTTATATGGAATTGTTCAGAAGCTATCCCTAAAGTTGTTCATCTTTATCTGCCTCTGTGATTCCATAATATAGGATGGGCTTAAGTTATGTCTGCAGAGAAAGCAATCGTGCCAATGTTCTCCCCAACTTTTCTGTGAGCAAGTAGGATGAAGCTGATTTTTCTCTGACTCCCACAAAAAAAACCCCCAGAATTAGCCATCTGAAGCACTTCCATTAAAACCTACGTGCAACTTGCTTGTGGCTTAAGCAAAACTTCTTGAAACAAGCAAAAATCCAACAATAACAACACATACAGTGTACTTCATCTTGAAAATGTTCTAAAAGACTTTTCTCAATTAAAAAAATATGAACATGAGGAGTTTTAAACCACTGCCCATTGTCAGGTTACTAAAGGCCTGGTTGTTTTCCAAGACCCCTTTATTTATTGAAAGGCTGCAACACATGGTTTCTCATTCTAAAGCAGCCGGTGAGAGGATTTTCTTTGTACATTTTTTGTATAACTGCAGTTGTTATCAAGGGAGTAAATATAAGCAAATCTAGTCAATAATTTTTAAGATAATGCTATTTTATGACCCACTGGGAATTAAACAAGGCAGACACAAATCATGTAGCATTTCTGTACCTGTTCAGATGTTTTATAGAAGGCAACAGAAGCATTCACAAGCTTCAGACGATCCTCCATCTTCAGCATCAGCTGTTGCCAATGGGAAGCAACCTTCTCTGCACACTCCCGGATCATATCCATATCATAGTGATTAGCCTGCAGCATTGCCTCTGCCTTCTGCTGAACCTGCAGGGCACTTTGATGTGTTTTCTGACAAGAGGTGAGAATTCAGGAGCTTAGTGGAGTACTTCAGTTCATTTTCTTGAAGACCTCAAAGGCTCACACTTACACTGTGCCAATGACATTTCTATAGAGCTGCACAAATATCCATCAACTACAAATAACTAATATTAGTTACTATGTGACTTCTCTATGCAAATACAAAGGAAATAAATCCTGCAGAGATTTATCATTTAGATCAATACTAAATAGCAGTTCCTAACAAATAGTCACTGTCTAGCATTAAAACATATGTGCCATATCTATGATGCAGTACACATTGTTATAATTACGAATTTCAGGTTGATTTTCTTTCCCTTCACTGTAAGAAAAAAAGAAGATGAAAAGGATGTATCTTATTTTGGCTTGATTACTATTACTGTTTGCTTATTACTGTATTGCTTATTAACTTATAACTTTAACTCCAGTCTCTTGCTCATCAATAGTGAGCAAAGAAACATGCAGGCATGTAGGCCAGTAAAAAAAGACAACTTTCTATTCATTGTAAGCTAATTCTTTTTAACTGTATTTCTCTGTGTAAACATATACTCACCTAAAATCAAGTAATATAAAAATACTAAGGTGTGAAGTACTTCTAAGTATTATTATATCTCAGCAAAGAACGACCCAGAAAATACAGAATTTAAGCTTCCTAGTAATTTATTCTTAAATTGACCAACACATACAGCTCTTAATTTTTATAATTAAGAGCTACCAAAGCTCTCAAAATGAGGGCGTGTAAAGTGCAAACTGTAACAAAAAGAAAACACAAACAAACAAAATAATTCAAGTGAGGGGAAGCACAAAACTATCAAACAGGAAATGAATGTGAAAGAGGTACTGCAAGACAGAGTACTTCTGAGAAGTCTTCCCACACAATGATAACACTTAATATTTCAACATAAGTAAAGTTCTTTAAAAATGTATGCTATATATATTCAATATCGCTCTAAGTCCCTCAAGTAGTGCATATGAATTAATAATACTGCATTTCAGTCAATCTTAAGAACTCTGACTATTTTTTTGCAGGGATACGACCAATTTGATAAGCTTAGTTTGAAGTCATGGCAGGGGGATTAACACTCCACCACACATAAATTTCAGTGAAGCCTATTCTCAAACAAAAATGGAAATTAAATTAAAGGACAACATCAGAATACACAAAACTGATGCTTGCTGTTGCATTTATTCTTAACTTTTACAATTAGCATTATATATTATATTCTAAAAAAGGAACACACTATTTTCAGTAAAATTGCTATGAATAGCTATCACTTTACAAACATGCAAAAAGGCACTGAGACGATATTCACCTGGAATTGCAGCTTCAAAAAGAGTAAGAACAAAAAAACCCACCTTACCAATAAGTGTTTTTATCTCCTTGCCATGATTTCAACAGCTTTTCCTAAACTAGAAATACTATAGCATGAACCCAAAAGTGATATTTACAGAGACTCAGGAAATGTAATACAAGACGTCTTGACTACGGTCACTAAAAATGGTGTTTTTACCTCTATTGCATGTTGAAACTGCTCATGCTCCCTCTGCAACTGTTCTGCCTCCTGCAAAGAGCTAGCAGTGATAAGCCCAGCATTTAACATTGACTCTCCATTTCGGATCCAGCCCAAAACCTGTAAGAAAAGAGAAGACCATGAAATATGCAATATGCAATTGTACTGCCAATCAGCAAAAGAGCACCATTGTAGGGACAAAAACATTTAGGGTCACATTAGTACTAGAATCTATAGTGAAATAATTTATTAATTATATATTACAGTGAATTATATAGTGAGTAGGCATGGTGAATGACATTCACTACAATTTCACTGAGCTATCAACTCGCAGCCTTCAGTCAACTACCACATGCTTATGCTTTCAGTTCATACTCTGTACAAGGTTGTGTTTCTGAATACCATTTCTGTCACCTGAAATACTGGAACAAATTACAAGCATTATTTGCCTAAAAGCCAGTGTCAGTAATGTAAATTGAATACCTACATCTTAGTAAAAAGTAAGAAAATAATTGTGAATATTAATGTTGAGAAAAATGTGACCATCGAGTGTCTTCCAATTGCTTAAAGATTATCAGTTTTCAGAATGTGCCCCCTTTGGCATGTCTACTGAAACCAGAAGACTCTCCAAGTAGGCTGAACCCCCAAGAGGCCATCTGGTACATTCCCTATCAAAAGCAGGAACATACAATCTTAAGATTCCTCCCAAAAGATCTCTACCTTGTTTGTTACTCAAGACTCCGCTCTCACATTTTCACTAGACATTTTTATCACTGTAAGTCTTCCTGAAGTCTAACATTCAAATCTCTCTTGCTTTAATTTTGGCTGATTTCATTTCTCCTGCCTACAACCAGGGATGAGGGAAGGAAAAACAAGAAAAGAGGGCATTTTCTCCCTCCTAGCATCAGTTTTGGTTTCCCCTCTCCCCTCTCCATCAAGAACATTACCCACATCCCTCCTTTAGAGTTCTCTTGTTGACCACAGTCTCTTCTGTCTCTCCTATGTGAAGTTAGTTGCCTTACTTTTCTCACTGCTCTTTTATGAGCTCTCTCCAGTTGATAACCATGACTTCAGTCATAATTTTTCAAATACTGAGTAAAACTGGACGTAATTCAGGTTAGTCACTGTCATCTGTATAACTTGACTATAGAACTGCTGCCCAGCTAGTAATTACCCCTGTGTTTATTAAGTTGATTATTCTTGCCAGTATAACATGCTCTGTATTTTTCACTATTCTTCTTAGAGCCCAATTCTCTCATAAATCAAGATAATAATAAAACATGGGCAGAAACTGAGAAAATTACCTGGTAAAACTTAATTCCTCAAAGCCAGAAGACATGTGTTGCCTGCAGCCAAAGTACACTCTAACATGACTAACAGCTTAATCGAGGTCTAGCCATCCTGACACAATACCCATTCCCTCAAATCTGCATCACAATCTCACCCTCTGTCTTACACTTACTCAGACTGCAATATTGTTGTATTATTAATGTAGTTTTTCCTGCTTGTCTGCACAACAAATAGCTAACAAGTTTTTTTCCACCCCGATGGCATGCATTTTAGTTCTGCTATATAAATTCTGCAAGTCCTTAGAAAAGAGTTAAGTCTGCCGTGTAAAAGGAGGGCATGAAAGCACCTCTCAGACATGTAACTGGGTGCACATTCTGCTCATCTGAAGGGAAAGCAGTGGGTCAGGTGTAGCCTTGCAGACAAGGGGAAGATTGCTCCAGCTTTGGAACAACCTCTCCCGCTGCAAAGGAGATCACATGGAAGGGACGACGACAGAAGCTGGGAATTTGTAAGTTGCTAAGGTACATGGGGTTGTTAATACTCAAGGAAGCATGCCCAGGTAAGCCTCAGGAACATGAAAAAGAGCATTTTCTGAGGGAAGGAGATGGGTCCAAGACACTGTAGACAGAAATTACGCTTTGAGATTTTTTTTTTAATTTTTGTCTTACTAAAGTAGTTCTAAGCTCTGTCTCTACCTTAGAATTCTTTCAAGTATAGTGTAACAAAACATAACTCTCCTATAGGACTTTAATATGTTTATGCTTCTTCAGAGAACTTTAATGAAGGAGAATGCTTACACAGCACCAATCAAAAGCCTCTCTTGACTTGGCATCCCATCATACACAGTAGAGACAGCTAGAATATGCCATTTCAAATACAATGATTTGCTTTCCTGCTTGGTGCAGGTCAGGGTGCAAGGCCAAAAACTGGTGGAACTCACAGGAGGAACTTGGCCAGCAGTACTATCCCCTTCCCTCTAACTCGATGGGAAAATGTAAATGCTAGTAGATAGTAAGTCTGCTCTTCCAGGATTGCTGCCTTCCAGGGTTTGTCGGCATGTTCCTATCACCTCACTGTCTGGGGTGGTTCACACTCTTCTTTTCCCTCACAGCCCTCAGCAGGCTATAAGAGCACCAGTAGAGCATCAGAAAAACTGTGGAAATTAAACAGAATTTGGGACACTTGAAAGAGTCGAATAGGTAGGTCTATTCGATAAATGCTTGATTTAGGATTAGTTTCTTAGACTGATTTTTGACTGTAACTAAACATGACCATAAGTCAACCTGCTTCAGTCTGCTATCCTAGCTATGCTTTCATATCCATATGGCACCATATGGACTGCCAGGATACCCTTCTTGAGTAGTATTTTGGGATAATCAGAGTTCAGGCATGAAGCTAAAAGATCTTGTGGAATCATGCATACATAGTTATATATCCAAGAACATACATCATGATCAGAACAGCATAATATGCATAGTGTGCTTAATCAGCATACTAAAATCAATTTTTGGAGCTTGATAGAGATTTTGACCTTAAGGAGAGTAACGTACTCATTCTACCAAGTGACTGCGTGGGAGTGATTGCAGCAATAAGTAATCCAACAGCTGTATTTTAGGTGATTAATAAAACAACTTTGTCCGACAAACATGCAAGTGGAGTTCTGAATGACAGAGATATTCTCTTAAGTATTTCTCTGCCTCCACTGACTCATATGTCCCCGCCCTGTAAAAAACAGTCATGTTTTCCTTTCCAAGTTTTTCCCCACATACATCTGTCCCTTCTTATTTCATTCAGCACCCTCTTCTCCCTGTCTTCCAAGGTTTTTCTACACTGTAATTCTTCTATCTGGTTTTGCCCTTTCTGCTTCTATTACACAGCAAATTAACAAGTAATTTGCAGGTTTTCCTTAAACCTGTTTCCTCCTAGTTCTGAGGCTTGATCTACAGAACTTCAATGCCACAAAGCAGAACTGGTACGGTAGTTAAGGAAGAAGCAATACTGAATGTTTTTATCTTCTTTCTGTGCTTATTTGATAAGAATTCACTAAGGTCCAAGATGCACAACCTAGTACTGAAGACAATCTAAATTCCTGCAGTCTAACCTCTTTGCACGACTACCAGCTACATATTTTTATGAATTTTATATATATACAACACGTATATATACACAAACACGTGTGTCTGTGTGTGAAAAAACAATAGCAGTAATGTCGGTTTGGCAAGAAAAAAATCAAATGGAAACGTTGTTAAAATTCTTTTTTTACACAGTAAGAATGTTTACACCCAGTTCATCAACCATAAATCTGAGAGAAAAATCACCATAATTGAACTGAATAACCATGTGTTCACTTCATCAGGCAACAAAACACAAACAAAGCAGATCGAAAACGAGGTTTACAGTGTCATTTTACTCTCAGGTAAAGCACCTGCTGTGACCTGCTGAGCTATGACATTTTCCCAAGTGTTAGAGGAGACAAGAGAAGATCATGCTTCCTGATACTTAATAAACAGTAAAATAAATCAGATGTGGGTTTCTGAAATTGCAACTGAACTCACAAAACTAAGAATTACTAGCCTCAAAGCATTCCGAAGGGGATCAAAAGAAATCCTATGAGACAACATATTAAGTTCCATTCAATCTTTAGGCTTCAGGCTGGAGAGTACTGTAGGTTAATCTGTAAAATAAAAATCTGGAAAACTAATACACAAACATTCTGTCAGATACATCTTCACATAGGTTTGTTTGAAAATTCACATCTACTATGGCATTTAATTCAATGTAAAATCCCACTTCACAGATGAGTGTTCTAGGAATACAAAATACAATATGTTTTTTTCTTCCAAATCTCAGTCTGCCAAGAATTGCCAGGGTAGTGTACTACCTATATCCTTATTATGAGATAAACTCATATTTTTTCAGTGTTTTCTTAAGAATCTAAACTCAAGCTTCATTTTCAGTCAAGGCTAGCAATGGTTCAAAAAAATTTCTGAATTCTCACAGAATGTCCTACAAATCACATACTAAGTGCAACATGGATATTCCTCTACAATTGTGACGTTTATCATCTGCCTGTACTTGCCAAAATACAGAATATTTGGTCCATTAACATAGATTTTCAACACGTCTCTTTGATGTCACATTTCACTTGCATACAAAAAAAGCTAGTGGAGCAAAGCACTCACTTTATTGTGGGAACTTGCAATATAAATAACCATTTAAATACTGTCTCTTTGAAATATTACCAAAGCGCTATATGTTCTTTTACTGAATGTTATTTCAGTATCATGGAAATTGCCAATTTCTTTTTTTTACTAACCCATCCCATCCTAATCCACTGATGTACCATAAAGAGATGAGACTGCCTCAGCTGGGCTTCACATTATTTTTTTTCTTTCCTTTGCAGAGATGCACATTTTTCCTTCTTCCTCAAGGTAACATGCAACTGAGTAAAGAAACTATCCTGATCTGCAAGAACTTTATCTCAACAATTACATCAAAAGAGTAATTTGTAATTTGCTAAGGCAGGTACATGACAGTTCAGTAGAGTATGCAAAGGTTTGAAATATTTAGAATATCATGTATTTGATTGATGCTTATATTGCACTGATAGAGACACTACCAGTTTTTTGCATTCCTTTAATTCAAGACCATACAGAAATTTTGCATCTGCTACTATAGAGTCACCAACCTGGAAATATTCCGGGAATCTTCTTTACCTCTCCTAATCCTCACTGGACAACTTTTATATTATTTTGTAATTTGGGAGTTGTTATTCAGTCTCACGAGGGAGATGAATTTTTTTTAAGAGCTCGTGGCAAGCGGGAAAAAGGACAAGTTGCAACGGGAGCCATTATGGCCCCCAGTTAAGATAACAGACTGTAGAAGACTTACGTGATGATGAAAAACTCTTATCTTTTCCAGTGTTTTGTTCCTTTTTTATACTTTCAACTACCTCAGTGGTTTTGCTCACAGCATCTCAAATTCACCAAAGATTTAGGTGTTTCTCAAATAAGGACCTTGAAACGTGCCACTTTATTGCCAGTAGAAGCAAAACTTCATTTTTCTTCTCCCGGAAAATAAACCATGTTGACATTACACTATCACTACTTTTAGATGTTTCAGTTTACCAAAAAGTATTAGACCAGTGTGCAATAAAAATGACTGAGCATTTTTATTCATCATCATCATCATCCAGATGACAAAAGTATGAGTTTAACATTAGTTCAAATAACTCTATACTTCAAATACTTGACTTGTACCTCCAGAATCACATCAAAACTTGGGTCAGAAAGGACCTCTAAGATCATCAAGTCCAACTGCTAACTCAGCATTGCCAAGTCCACCCCTAAACCACGTCCCTCAGTGTCACATCTACATGCCTTCAATACCTTCAGGGATGGTGCCTCCATCAATCATTGATAACCCTCTCTTTCAGGAAGAAATTTTTCCCAATATCTAACCTAAACCTCCTCTGGTGCAATTTGAAGACTTTTCTTCTTGTCCTATCACTCGGTACACGGGGGAAAGAAACCAATCCCCACTGTGATACAACCTCCTTCCAGGCAGTTGTAGAGAGTAATAAGGTCTCATCTGAGCCTCCTTTTTTCCAGGCTAAACAACCCCAGCTCCCTCAGCTACTCCTCATATGAATTGTGCACTAAATCCATGCAGCAATACGGACTGGTGACATGAATTTAAAAAAAAACAACACGCTTAATGTTAACAGAGGATGAAGTTTCTTAGGTGGCCAAAGTCCTTTCTTGCTACCCATGGAAGACTTTATACAGCAGGAGTAATTTCCCAGGTCTGTCTCTGTGAGCAGAGCTGTCCAGGAGGTGTGGAATGGCTGGAAGGGGGGGTGGGGGTGCCGTACCTGCTTGACCTCGGCCTGCAGGTGGCGCAGCTGCACGCACTGCTCCAGGTGCTTGCGATGCTGCTCGGCCGCCACGTCCAGCTCCTGCTGCTTCTCGTGCAGGAACTCCAGCAGGTCCTGGACACGAGTTGCCATGTCTACATCTCTGTCGCAAAGCAGCTCGACACCTGCAATCAGCCAGTCGTTTGTGAATGACATATAAGCCTTCAGAAGAAAAATACCGTTTCCACCATTTTACACTTAATTTTCTTGTTCCTTTGCCAAGTTCAACTTAATCCTCAGAGCATTTGAATTATAAGCAGTTTTGCATTCTTTTTAAAAGTGCAGTATTTTCTTTAAGTCTAGTATTTACCCTAGGTGACTGTATACATTGAAAAATATAAAGTGAAGAGGCATAAGGAACAAAAAAGACATTAATTGAAAGCTGAAAATTTTTGCTTGACTACATTGATCTAATTAATTATAAGATTTACTCCCCCTTATTTACTCTATTTTTACTTTCTAAGAAAAATCCCTTTCTTCAAAAACTGAACATCTTCAGGCATTGACAACTCTTCGCTGAAAATTATGTACCAAAGTAACAGTATGTTCTCATGAACACTATCAAATGATTTGAGTATAAAGGAGTCCATATGTCTCCAGTTTGCAGTTAACCAGCATCACTGTTATTTTCACACATCCCATGGAGAGACAACTGGATAATTCTTATAAAGCCACTGCCTGGAATAGCACGAAGGAGCCATCTCACCAGATGCCTGCACTTCATTGACATACTGCAGCAGATCCTGCCCTTGGTGGATGACATCAAAGGTCAAGTTATTCATGGTCAGGGCTTTGTCTGCATGATGCTGGAGCCTCTGTTCTGCTATTGTAAGATCTTCAGTGTCAAAATCATTCATCTGCTGAGAGAGCTCATCATTCCAAGACTCTAGATCTGAAATTATCTGCGGGAAAAAGGAGGAAGACAGTGTTCAGTTACTCATTACACAGCACAGAACAGTTTATTTCCAATGTCACATTTATAATAGAGGTAGGGAATTGGAGTTGCTAATGGCTAATTGACTTCACTGATCTGGTTTGACATGGTTCAGACATAGGCTGTCTTACCATGGATTTTAAATTTTGGTAAACAATCCAAAAGAATCGCTTTAGGAACTGCTACAGTACTCCTTTGACCAGTGCTTGCGCCACCATGACAGGTACCCCTGCCTTATTTAAGGTACTCCTTCATCAATCCAAGACTTGTGAAACAGATGAAGTTAACATGTTTTTATCTTCACTTTTAAAGGAAAATGTGCATCTGAAACATCTTTTCAATTCTTCAGATTGCACCAAGTAACAATGCACACATCACGAGCCAGCTTAGCTTACAATTATGCCAGCCTTGATCCCTTTTACAAGAAAGCCTGCTCTACCATTCTGCAGGCAGGAAGCATCAGGCCAAGAGCACTTTTGACTTCTGCCAGACAACTGAGAAGCACACCAATCACAAAAGACTGAGTACTTAGTGAAGGGAGCAAAACCAAACAGCATACTTTATTACAGTATTACTGCAATGTCAGAACTCAATTTGCTTTTCAAATCCATCAGCTACATTTCAGTTTACACTTCAGTTTTGGACTTTACTCTTTGTCATGAGATGGCCAAAGAATGTCAGCTAAAAAGGTTTTGGGGTTTTTAACACACAGATCACAACAGTCAGTCCTCTTTGTCTATATACAAAATATGATTTTACAAATCCTATTGCAAAGCCTGGCTGAAACATAAAAAAAAAATCCTCTTAACTAGGATACAAAGCTGTTTTTAAGGCTAACAGATAATGCTTACAATCCTCATTGATCAAGGTGGGTTGAATTCTTATGGCATAGATTTGATGCATCAGTTACTTAAAACAAGTCTGTCTCACACACTTATCCCTCAAGCCTGTAATCAATTTTTTTTCTAGAATTTTCAGCTGACTTTTGACACAAACTATTGCAGTTCATTAGGAAAGCAAAATTATTTTTATTATCAAGGATCAAGTATGGCTTAGTTGCAGTGTTCCACAATTTCAGGAGCAGGACAAAGTGATGTGAATGGTGCTCAGTGACAGGAAAATACCTATTTATGCAGCAGAACACAACAAAAAGGCATTAGTAACTAGTGACTAAAATGGCACTAGTGACAAAGTAGCTGAGTGCATAAATATTAACCAAAGTCATTTGTGGTCAGCAAAAGAAATATCACACTACCAGTGTCCATAATAGGTCCAAAGTTACTGAAATGGTTAGACTACAAGAGAAGTTCCAGGAAAACAAGCCTTCTAGAAATAAAACCAACAGAACTGATGAGAAACCAAAGTTAAATCATCATGTTAAGAAACTTCAAGTTTTCCCAACAGTCCAGCAACGGCTTACTTTCTGCTAGCCCCCTTTTCTACTTGTGTGTACTTCAGACCTGCTCTTCCCAGGTTGCCTTGTAAACTCTACGTTCATTCATTACTAAAAGCAGTGGAGGTCATCCAATGTTTATTTCTTCATCCACTGCACTAGGGAAGTTCTCAGAAACCAGATTTACTATCTTATTTTCCTCCAGGTCAGTTCAAAACATTCAAAAGTTATCCTGAAGAAACAAGTTTAATTAGATATTGTCAAACTGAGAAATCTGAGCATTAAAGAAGGTTGACAAACTCCACCATGAAAGCACCATCTTTCTCCGTCTTTCTAAACACCGTTATAGAGTGGATAAAGACATAACATGGCACATTTATGACACTGTTTTAAAAGCAAAGCCAGCCCATTTCCCTTCAGAACAGATGCCAAATCCTTACCACTCTTACTAGCAAATTGTGTGGAAATAAAGTAAGCTCACTATAGGACACTGCTGTGTGTGCTAAGTGTTGGTATTTTTATAATAATGAAATGCATTGTAGTCACTAGGCACTCTTAGTTTACCCTAAGATTCCCTTTACCTGATAAGAACAGCTGGTTTTAAGAGGTTAGCACTGCATGTTGCCTCAGCCAAGAGGTTTCAGTGATAGTGCCTCCGAAGAACAACAATGAACAACAGTAAAAATTGTAACTTCTTTCCATGCTATTTCAAACAACCCTATGGTTAAGATCATGGAACATACATCGTTTAAAGCAGTTTCAAACATTCTGAGCAAGATAAATGCATTCCTTTTCCCCTTCAAAAACCAGAAAGTCCACGACTCAAATAAATAATGCTAGCATATTCCCACAGTCATTCAAAAGATAAGTGATCAGTGACCACCACAGTCAAGTTTCCTAACAAGGGCAGTAAACCTTACATTTTTTCAGCAGTAATTAGGTGGTGCAAGGGAATCTATTTCAGCCGTTGCACACACTGTGCAAATCTGAAATGCACTGACAGCAGAGTTAACGTGAAAATAACATGCACTAAGCTCTCTCTATCTCTATCTTCAGTGCTTCCCCTGAAGTTCTGCTTTACAGGCAACACTTTCAGAGCAAGCAGGCTCTTATTTTGTTTGTAAAGTTTTTGTCTAGACAATTACCAGTAAACAAACAGAACAAAGATGAATGACTAAGAGACACCTAAAGTAAGTGAATCATAAATTCATACTGCTCTCAGGAAATGGACAACCCAGCATAAACACAGCCTAACTACTTACCACAGCATATGTTCAAGAAGTTCCTGGTAGAGATTCTGAGCTGCCTGACATTCCTAAGTTTTCTCAAATGTAAAGGCAACACTGACAGGAAATGAGGCAGGGTATAATACAGAAGTGATGCTGACTTTTTCACACTGAATGGGAATGAAATAAAGAACCACAGGTCTCTTCTCAGAACGGTCTAACTAGCTTTCCTGATACTAAGTGCTTACCAAGACCTGGACAATATTATGAGCTGGGGAGAAAGAAAAAGGGAAAATGGGTAAGGGAGAAGACAGGTCTCTGTGATCTAGCACTTTGCATCCTTGTCTTTTCAGCTGCGTGACTTAACAGGCATCTTGTAAGTATGGTCCAAAATTAGAGTTGAGATAAAGCTGTGAGTTGAAAAGTGTGTGGTATGCTCTGTGTAGAGCCCTGGTATAGGCCTCAAGTTACAGACAAGCAAAAGTGCACCGATATGGATGAAACAAACACAGTTTGGACTGCATATGATGCCACCAGTGCTATCTTCTCACTGGCTAAGTTCATATATAACTTATGCTTATACACACCTTATGCTGCTAATCACACTAGCAAGGGACACTTCACCTACATTATTTTGCTCATTCTTGCCTTTAGTTAATACAATACAATGGGGTCCTTCAAATGACTCACAACCAATGACACTTAAGATCTTGCTAAGGACAGAGAAGGTCAAGTTTGTATGCTAAGAGCAAGGGCAAAACAGGGGTACTACTGCAGTTACATAATTTTCAGGAAAGTAAGAATATCTGAAAAGCTATAGAACAAAAAAAACCAGAGCAAATAATAAGGAGAGAGTAAGGAGAAGAAGAGAATTTAATCTTGCCAGCAAATCTCACCACTGTCCCCAGAAGTGCAGCTGCATGGTATGATCCTGCAGCACTAGGGGAGCCCTCTGTCCCATTTTAGCCTGTATTATTTTGCAAGCAGTAAGACAAGCTAGAAATACTACTTGCCTTCCAGAAAAGCTGTCCTCACAGGATGCTCCCCTGAATGAACTGCCCCTACAATAGCCAAGTCTCAATTGACTGGACCAGTCACACAAAATCCTCAAAGTAAAAGAAGGTCAAAACAAGGTCTGCAAATTCCTAGCTGGCATCTGGCTCCTCCTCATTGTCAAGTTACTTCAGCTGAGCTTCTGCTTTCAAACAACTGACCTGGAACTAGTCCCCACATTTTCTTCCTGGAAATTTCCAAACAGATGTCTGCCTTCAGGGAGAGTGAAAAGAGAAGTGTGCTTTGCTGAAGAAGCAGAGAGGACATGGATAAAGACAGCAAAACAATAAACATTTTGCTGAAGATACTCTTCAGCAGGGCAATTTTCTTCCCTGGAGGACTTTTCATCAATCTCAAATAAGCACAATTTTTATTTCCAAGTCATACTGAAAAATTATACCAACTCTTTCAGCAAGGGAATTGGTACTTTACGTTGTATGTTCCAAAGCGTAAAGTACACCATGTGTCAGCTTCAGAAAATGCAAGCCTCCCCAAGTGTGTGCAGTTTTGGGCAACAGGATCTGAAAAAGACATGAAGCTATTAAGGAGCATCCAAAGGAGGGACATGAGGATGGTGAAGGGTCTGGAGGAGAAGCCGTATGAGGAGAAGCTGAGGTCACTTGGTCTGTCCAGTCCGGAAACAATAAGACTGAGGGGAGACCTCACTGCGCTTCAACACCCTCACAAGGGCAGGTCCTAATCTCTTCGCTCTCCTGACTGGCTACAGGACTTGAGGAAACAGCATGGAACTGAGTTGGGGGAGTTTAGGTTGGTCATCAAGAAAAAGGTTTCTGACCCAGAGGGTGTCTGGGCAGTAGAATAGGCTGCCCTGGGAAGGGGTCACAGCACCAAGACCGTGTGAGTTCAAGAAGCGTTTGGACAACACTGTCAGGCACGTGGTGTGATTCTTGGGGATGGACTCGACGACCTGATGCGTCTCAGTATGTTTTATTCTATGAAGTTAGGGTTGGCAGGTTTCCAGTGCAAAATCCTACAGACACCACCAAATAACAATATAAGAAGCACTACTACCTATATAGATGCTGTCCTGCACTGAAGGACAAACACATCTGCAAAGCAGGGCTCCCTTAAACAGCCTTTTGCTATTGTGGAATCCTGGCATGTAACATACAAGAGAAGTAACCACTTTGATCATGAACTTCACTCAAACATTATCCTAATTCTTCCATTAATTTTCTTGGTATGCATTGTCCCACGTGGCTGCCATTTTCCTCAATAGAAGAATATCTCTCAGACATTGAGCACTGCAGATCACTCCTACAAAGACTGAAAGCATATCTGAGACAGCTACTCTCGCATTATTGAAGTAGCAAAGTAGCCCTGGTCCCTGCAGACCAGTGTGAATTGCAAAATTGCAAAAAAGCTCTTATTCTTCCTTTACACCAGAGTTGTTATTAATGTAGAGCACACACTCACTTCCTCTATGGTCATGATCAAGGAACTGTGTCTGCCTATTCCTGCATTGTACGTAACAATGTGCTTAGATAAACTAGACTTCAGCAAAGACAGCTAATCCTGATTTTAAGAAGGAAAAACACTAAAAACCTGAGAAGCTATCGCTTGTGCCAACTGCCTCTTTGTCCTGACACCAACTGACCAACAGTTTCATAACCAACAGTTGCAGCTTCTACTATACAGATGAGAAGAGGTAAAATAATCACTGTAACTCCTGGTTTCCAAA
Source organism: Serilophus lunatus (assembly GCA_013399895.1). NCBI lineage: Eukaryota > Metazoa > Chordata > Aves > Passeriformes > Eurylaimidae > Serilophus > Serilophus lunatus. Next base: position 508,514 of record VXBA01000169.1, read on the forward strand.
ATCTTGAAATCAATGGTTATATACTCAATCATAATAATTTACCAATGGATAACTATGAACTTGCTGAGGCACCAACTTGGTTTCAGTCACTGTGTACTGTGTACTGATTTCACAAGAATCATATGAATTTAGCTGAAGCTTTATTATGCAATTCTATTAACCTAAGCCCCCTGGAGAGTTTCATGTCTCTTTGTATACATGCCCCTGCACACAAACAGAAACTTTTCAATTGTTAAGCCTGTAACTCTCCTTCAAAGTTTGAACAGCCTCAAAACTCAAACTTTTGCAAGGGAGTGGCATTAGAACTGTTTCTGTATTATTTTCAGGGGTGGAAAAAATCTTATTTATAGAACAACAGCCAGCCAGACCATATACCATCCCCAAAGATTAAAACAGAATTTCAAACACCACTTGCAGCTAACAAATGAGAAAAGACTGCTGATTTGGAAAAGAAAGAGAAGAGGGGTGTTACCACAAAGCACCAGTTCAGAGGGTTTATACAAAACCATCTTGCAAGCCTTATTCATGTTAACTGTATCAAGATAGTTTGATAGTCAAACTCAATTTACCAGACAAAGCAACAGATACATTATGATTTTACAAGACGCTTGCTTAAAGATGCACTGAGAGCCAACTAGACCTTGAATCAATATCCAGAAATTCAGCTCTGCACTCTCACATGCAAGACAAAAGCCTTAGTTCAGTTAGAACTAAGTCTATTGGTCATTTGAGCCACAAGCCAATGCAACAATACAACAACCCCGGCATAAACGTTGCTTCACAGAGAAGCGCATGCAGTGCAAGTCCAAAAGCAGACACTCACATCTATTGCATCTCTTTCAAAAATGCGGAGCTGCAGAAACAGCTCAAGTTTGATCTTGCGTTCTTGAAAAAGCTCCTCCATCTGAGACTGGGCCTCATCCAGCTGCTGCAAAACTGTCTCTATGTGGTTGATCGAGCTGTTATGGGGAGTCTTGTTACTAGAAATGGCAGAATCCCTATTCAAAGCAGAGAGAAGGGAGGAGAAAGAAAAAAAGAGTATTATTGATAAACAGCCCCATACAATTTGGGCATTATACATGGCACAAAATATAAGCTTGTTTCAGATAAGGTTGTTGCAAGCCACATTACATGAAAGCTAAGTCTGTACATCTGTGCAAATAAAAATTCAAATTATGTTTTAGTACTTAAAAAAGCACTAGGAAAGTTGATTATTTTCATTTTTGGATCTATTCATCATGTAAAGGCATTCTGTTTACAGGAAGGATAAAATTTAAAACCAGAGACAAACCTTTCCATTGTGAAAAGGAAGTGTCATATGACAACGATTCACTTTACTGAATCTTTCTGGCAATAAAAGAGAATCAAAATTAGCTAATTAAAAAAAATTATTTAATCTTTTACTTCAATATAAAATCTGCAAATTCAGATATGCTAATCTCCTGCGGAAAGGAGACAAGTACTAGAGCAGCTGGGGCCCAATTTATTTATTCAGATTGCTGCTGAATGAAACGGACTGCAAACTGATAGCCTTTACTAGAATAAAGTTACTTATCAGTCTGCAAAACAAATTCAAGTGTCTTTTTATAAAAAGGCTGCTGCACAAAACTCCAAATGCTGTGGAGCCCTGCATGCCAGGCTACAAAGACGTATGACTGCTCCTATCGAAAAGGTAGCTTATGTAAACAGAATCTCCTTCTTGTGGAGATAGCATTTATGAGATGAGTTTCCTGTAAACAGAGCTTAGAGACCATTGGTTCACCATGAAATATCGTTTTAGTCCTAATATTTACAGGTTTCATTTATAGGTCATATCTTGCACACATTATCTCTACTCTCAAAACAGAAAGAGCCTTACAGAACACATCAGATGAACACCAGAAAAGATTTAAACAAAAATCTGGTTTACCTTAGCTGCTGTATAAGATCTTCGCCTTCCTTTATAACATTGACTGTAACCTGCAGAGTGGTCTGTTGTTGTTGACCAAAACGTTTAATCAGGTCTTGGACAGCCTCCACAGACTCAGCATAGACATCATCAAGCAGTTCTTTCTGTAGCTCTTCAAGCCACGTCCACAGCTAAAGGAGAAGGAAAAAGCAAGAAATGTAACACTGAGGATCAGACAGTCACTATTTCAAATCAATCTCCCTGGACAAGAGAAAACAGTCTGAGATGGCAGGGAGAAAGGGGATTTGTTTTTCTTCATAGAAAAATCCCATCCTCATAATAATGAAAACAAGCCTTTGATTCAAATAAGGTTTTTGCTTCTTGGAAATACCAGGAAAGCTTTATCCGTGTTGCTAAGTCACCCTTTCTTTCCCATTTTCCTTCTACAGAACCAAGCATATCCGATTGAGCAGCACAGAGTTCATAGCGAGAATCCCATCTGCAGCTCTGCGCGAGAGTCCCTGGGAGAGAAATGCTATGGTAACACTCCCTGAGAGAAGGGAGGAAGGAAGGAAGGAAGGAAGGGAGATGTATTGTAGCCACCATCAAATTTGCACTGCCAGGCTGACACATGCACACAGACCACAACACTTTTCAGTGGCCTTCAGAGAAAGGAAAAAGAAAGGGCATTTCAGAAAACAAAATAGAGACAAACCAGATGTGAAAAGTTACTGTTCTATCATGTTGTGTTTGCCCTCTTGATTTCAATTTCATGCTATTGCATCAAAAATCGTCATAAGCAATTCTGCCAGTTACTTAAGCATTTTTCTTCCCTGCTTCACATGTGCACATATCCCTGGTTATAACTGCCCATGCACTGCAGCTTACAAAAATCCCTACATGTATGCTAGCCAGGTATCACTGCTGGTCACTTGAAACCTACTGTAAACTTCTCCAAAATTTTATGAGTGAAGCTGTTACATCCAAAGCTCTGTGTGAAAGTTGCTCATCAACATACCACTAGCCATCTATTGTGGAACTGATAAAAACCTAATTAAAAGGTTAAGATTGTCAAAATACAGACACACAAAGCAACCAGAACTGGCTTAATTTCAAAAGACAGAAAACCAAACGTTTTCTTTACTTCTTTGCGTAACATTGAAGAGAGGGAGTCTGGTTGTCTCCTACAACATTCCCATGAGCAGCACTAACAGCACAGTGGAACAGCTGGTCTCACAGGAAGCACTGAAACCCAGTCTCTCCTGTCTATTTTACCATCCCATCCCAAACGCTGTAATTCCAAGAACAATGATTAGAGGTCTTTTTTTTTATCCTGATAGAATAACTCTGATCTCATTTTAAGTATTTGGTTTTTTTAAAGACATTCAATCTCTGCCTTGAAAAAATTTAGAGATACATTGAACCTAATTAAAAGGTTAAAACTGTTAAAATACAGACACATAAGCAATCAAAACTGGATTAATTTCAAAAGACAAAAATCTAAATATTTTCTTTATTTTTTTGCTTAACATTTTCGACAGTAATACCCATTTCATGCTGCTGCTTGTATAATGTTCTGATCACAATGGTTTCCTGCCAGTGGAATTCCATTAAAATAGAAAAGTCAATCAAGATTTTTAGATCTTGATTAATCAGTTCCTTTGAAGTTATGTTTTAAAATCAAATGCTAGTTTTTGTATGTCATAGTCTTATATGCCTCCTGAGGTAGGTTTTAATTAAACCAAGCTATAGGTTAAGTTTACACAATTGGGAAGGACTAATGACATTTAACAAGACTCTTTTCAATTATCCTCTCCTCCCCCAAACAGAACTGCCTATTCTTACACACTGTTTTTCTGACTACTAATATGCTTCAAAGGCAATGCTTGTCACAAATCTGAATGCAACTCCACAGTCGTAAACACCACAGGCTCAAGGCACAGTGGTCCTTATTAAAAGAAGCACAAATCAATAGAATTTAATAAGTGGGTCAGAAGCACTCTTCATAACCCAATGCAGCATGCACTTTTTTTTTTCCAAACGTATACTTCGGAATGCAACTTTAATTTGGAAGGAAATGAAGCTTAAGAGCAAGAAGTCTGGCAATATAACCTGAAAACTTCATTCATGTTTCAATGCCCAGAAAAAAAGTATTTATTCCTCTCTTAGTTTATGAAGTTTATGTCTGAATCATAATAATAGGGCATCAAGTCAGAGACCTTCCAAGTGAGCTGGTATCTACATATGACCAATAAAAATCGCAACTGTGCAAATACATACATTAGAGAGCAGCACTTTGTTGTTTTCTGGAATGTGCTTGGTGCTGGGTGAAAGACCTCTACGCTCCATGTTTACTGTGCTGCTTACAAAAAGGCCAAATTTTCATAGATACTTACCACAGAGAAATTGCAATAAAAATCATTTTGAGTCTCTCAGAATATAAACAGTTTGCCCCTTGGGTCCCTTAAAAGCACCTGTACTGCAGCTTGATACAGGTCCAAGAACCACTTCAATGTTTTCCAATGTCTTCTACAGCTGGGTCGTGTTAGACCTGTACAAGGAATACACCTCACCTCTGCATTTCTTATTCTTCACATACACTTCAGTCACTTCTCTAACTGAGTAGAAAAGGCCTGGCAGGAGCAACAAAATTTGTAAGTGCTGGACTGGTGATGTACTGTGCATACAAACAATTCCCTTAAAGCTCACACTGGAGCTTGCTGGAGACCAAGCCAACACAGAACAAGCAGATCTCTTCCTCTGTATAGCTAGTTCAGGGCAACACCATCTGCCTCGAGCAGAAGGACATAGGCATCAGCACAACAAAGTGTTATGCTGATTGACTTAGTGCCCAGCCAGTATGCCCTGACTATAAACATAGCATCCTTCCCCCAGGGTACCAAAGGCCTCAAAAATATATTTCATTTCCCTAGCCCATTAGCTGAATTGTCCACTGTTTGGGAAGGAAAAACATTTTATGAATGCACAGAAAGAGAAGGAGAGTAATTAGTATGCGTTACTAGCTTAGCTTTGATTCATATGCTGTTGAAAGTGGAACAATTTAAGCCATTTATGAAGTGACTAAAAAGCCCTGTGACACTTCCATAGCAGAAGTTACTCTGATAGATTACCAAATAAGCTTTTTACACTTTTCCACCAAGTAACTTTCTAACAAACAGCTTCCTCTCAAAATAATCTTGGTGTTTAGATAGGAAAGTTATAATAAAGCCACAACAGATGAAAAAATGTCAGGTTATTACATCTGGATACAAATTTATGCGATGTACTGAGAGGAGCTAAATTCTCAATGGGTGGCAATAGCCAGCTGGCTTCTCTACAGCTTTCAAACCAGAATGAGCCCTGGATACACTGGAAATTACGTAAATTACCTTGTTTTCACATACAAAATTAAAGATGGAGACTAAAAGGTTGCACAGCAAAGCCAAAAGAAAGCAAACAGTTTACAGAGGGGAGTGAACAGAGACTAGAGCTTACCCATACATGCTCAGCAGTGCAGAACTACAGATTTTACAGTGCAATGACCTTCTGAGGTAGCACATTATTCCATAAAAGAGAGGTTGGCAACAAAACTCCAGTGGGAAAAAACCCCACAAACTCATCATTAAAAAACTATTAAGTTTCTCTTGGTGTGAACTTCAGAGCAACTTCCAGTCATGCCTTTTTCTATTCTCTCTGTAAGCACGTAGATCCCTAAACAAACCACTAAGTCCTGTGACCTCAGTAAGAACTTTATGCAGTGGTGAGACATCTCTAACACACGGTGAGAAAACTGTATACATAACTCAATCCAGTTACAGAAGGCTCTTCTGCTCTTTTTATCTTATCTTATTTGGAGAGGGAAATAAAACTCTGAATCCCTGACAAGCAAATGTTTCACTCAGCAGACTTTTTTTCTTGATCTAAATATAGCACAGACTAAGAAACATCTGCTTGAATGAGCCTGCATCCTGTACTACCTCTTTCCTAAGTTCTTGGGAGCACGCCATTAGTCACCGAGATGGTATTATTTTAATTGTCTGCAACATCCTGGAAGTTTCAGTGTTTCCATCATGGGCCTCTATCCATTTAAGTCCCATCTCAGCAATCTCCTGAAAGACTGCAGTTAAATAAGACCTTACTGTATTTTGCTGAATATAATCAGAGAACAATTATTTTTGAGTAAACACCTTTCTCAGAAGCACAGTTATTTTATAAGGGTAAAATATCCATCATGCTCTTTCACAATTTATCTTTTCATTTTTAATTAATGCCTTTTGGATATGCAGACTGCCTTTTCAGCAGGCTGAGGTAAAGAAAGGCACGCAGTTTCTGCATGCAAAAACTGCAAATTCCTCTTTCTACCCCTGCCCTCCAGCACAGTGTTGCAGTATGTGTATTACCACAGGCACAGTTGTTGAAGGAGCTATTATTTATACAGGGCCAAATGTTGCAATAGCATTCCCTAACAAATATATCTAGGTGTAAAAAGGGGCTAATGTGTGTTTTTCCACCTGCAAACTTTGGCTTTTAGGGCATGTAGCAGACAGAAAATAAGACTTTTTGAAAACAAAAAACATGAGATGTTATACCTCCTGGAGTTCATCTTCCAGGGACTTCAGTGACATTTAAGATGTTAAATGCCTGTTTGTTTTTTTAATTGGATATAGTTATATTTAAAAGCTTCAAGTATCTCTATCTATTCTTTGGTTATAAGGGAATTAATTATCTTTTCAGAATAAATTCATCCTTGAAATAAAACCAAGTTTCTTAAATCTTCCTAAAATTACATCAACTACTACTACACCCTGTTAAAATTTGCCCAATTTCTTAACAAGACAAAAAATTTCAGATCTGAAGTGTCCTACTCAACCCTCAGATCCAAGATGACCAGCAGAAGACTGACCACAGACTACACAGTTCGCATATTTTGCCTGACCTGTGACATTGAGCACTGCTATGCTATAATGACACAGCAAAAATATTAGGGATGCACAAGCCCAAGGGACAGAGCCTTTATACTCAGATAAAGGCATCCAAAAGATGCTTTGCTGCCTGGAAAGGGCACACAGAGGAGAGGGCAGCCTTATTATGACATGCAAATTTAACCTGTAGACCATCAGCACAAAAGTTAAAAATACCCAGGAGTAGCAGGCAACCAGAAGAGCAGGTCTGTCATCTCGGGGATGAAACAAACACAAGGCTATGTCATGGACAACCTTCTATACTGGATAATGCAAAGGAGAGCATATTTCTGGCAGCGAGGCAAAGCAAGACCATTATCAACAAGATTTTTTGAATCAAATACACACATGTCATAGATGTGAATGAATTGGCAGCACTGTGGCCAGAGCAAGGCAGCCTCTGTCTTCCTGTGCAAAATGACACCACCTTCCTTCCAAAGCTTGCACAGACTATTTCACTACTTTGATAATGAAGGCTTTGCATTTGAAAACTCAGCCAGTTCCACTTCCCTTCTCTTTTTTTTTTCAACTTCAGTCTATTCTAGAGCATAGTTTAGTTTGACTAAGATGAAAAAAGAAGAGACTTATCTTCTAGTAACCACTAAATGTACATAAATAAAAAGCACTCTGAGCTATTTTATAATCAGCTCATCAGAATACACACAAAAGGTTATTTGCAAAAAACCCAACAAGCTCTTAAGAGACCATTCTCTCCATGTACAGTCACTCTGCTCTGCATTCCCACACTTGACTGCAGTTAGGAAAATATCTGTTGCTCTACTTTGGCACTACAACAAACACCTGGCTTGGACAGGATTTCAGCCTTCCCACTCACAGATGCTGAGAGAGCTCTTTTGGAGAGAGTGTGTGTGCACATATGTAGGTTTGTGCATGGAAGAGTTTGAACTCACACCAAAATACTGTTCATCTCTACTTTGTAACACATTTAGCAGTAAAGACTAACAAGAATCCTGCTTCTGTGTTATGCACACAACCATTTATGATAATTGTTTATTTAAGAAATGTATCTTTTATCTGTGCAACTTTTTCCTCACCTTGTCCTTTACTGCATTATTAAATGTCAAAAGGTACAAAAACCATAAGGGTTTCACTGCCTTGCAATGCTCAGTTTCAAATATTAAGTTCTATTTTTTCCATCCTCAGGCTGGGGATCTGTCAGGATACAGTACTTTCGACACAAAAATCCTGATGGAGATATTTATGACCACAAACACTTTTAAAGCTTGTCACTGCACAGCTTATTTTCAGTACATAACTTACTAAAATGTTTGGCTTAGAGATTGAAATTTCTCTCTGTTTGCATGGGAGCTAAAAATCAATATTCACCTTATAACTTTAAAACTACTAATAATGTAACAGAATGGAATAATAATTTATATATAGCAAACAACTGATTTTGTCAGGTGACCACTAAGCAAAATGAGTGATACCATTACATAACACTGTATTTTTGACTTTCCTGAATACATCCTTTTTTTCTCCATTGAGAAATGCTGTTTCCTTAATCTATGAGAACTTCTATGCTGGCTTTTCATGTTTGTAAGCCACAGGGAGCTCTACCAGCTTGTAACTACCTCACTATAAAACTTCTTGAAATGCCTGAGACAGTGTTTTCCAATGTGCATTGTAACAGGCTGCTGCACACATACTACACAGTTGCTTTGTGCACAGGCACAGCAAAAGAATGTTACTTCCAGCCCAAGCTTTTCATGGCAAATACACTGCTTCTCAAAGCAGAAACTGTGCTGATTTACCAAGCATGAGCAGAGTATGAGTATTGTGCAGACACTTCAGGGCTGATGCTTCCCAGGGAAGCTGGAAAAAGTTGCAGGCAAATTCTGTGTCAGGTATAAAGGTTATGTAAATCTACAGGGGAGAAGTGGTATTGGAATGCTCTCACCCAGATGAGAAGCATTCATCCTACATGAAGTATTTCTGGGGAAGAGAATAAAACACACTAAAACATCCTACTTAAAAAAAAAAATAAATCAAGGGATTGGATGGCTATCAGAGCCAGATTTCAAAGTTTTGAAGCAGCCAAGAACTCAGACAAACAGCTTTTCCTCAGCTCTGTGGCTCACTCCAAACTGTCACACACAAACAGTGTGTAAATTTTAACTCTTCATGTCTATTTTTTACCAGGAAAACATAAAAAAAGATACAAGAGACAATATTCACCCTGAATATCTGATGGGCAAAATGCATTGGTGGTGTTTTGATGTTTGGGGTTTTCTGTGTTTGGTAGGTTGATTGGTTGGTGTGGGTTTGGGCTTTTTGTTTTGTTTGGTGGTCTTTTGGTGTTTTTTTTCTGCTTTTTTTTCTTTTTTTAACAACTGAAGGACCTCTTTCTGGTTCAACAACTAATATATTATCCTACTACTTGAACTCCTTTCTTCACTAGCTAAGCGCACACATTAACTTCTTCACAATATAGCGGAGAGGTTGCATTGCTTACAGGTATGCTCTAATTTATTCAGTGACTTCCCACATCCTGCAAGAGAAACACAACTCTTCTGCCAATAAAGCATGGATGACATTCAGGTTTAGGGCATGTTTATCTTCCATCTGCTTTGTGATGCATTCTCAGCACTCCACACACATTTGATAACAAACAACGTGTTCTTGAAAACAGACTGAAATACAGAAAGTACAAGACAGCTTTGAGCTTCCTATTTCTTTGCACCTGAACCAAATGACTAGTCTACTAAATATGAACCCTCTACCTCACTCTCTCATCTGTATTTTTTAAGCACAATGTAAATAAATAAAAATACGTTCCTTACATAAATAAGTACTTTAAAATTTTTTCCTTGCTTAATTAGGTATAAAGGTAATCCACATGACAAAAATAATCAACATGCGCACATCAGCCACTATAGCACCTTTCCCCCATAGTCCAGGCTGCAAAGAGGCTGCTACAGTAACAGCTGTGTGTGCTTACAGACTCAAAACAATACTCATTTTCCCAAAGTAATAAATCAAAATACAGAATATCTTTTTTTCTCCCCTTTTCAATAAAACATTATTATCTAGGGGAGCAGTGGCAACATGCCAGCACATCTGGATCAGCCTCCCAGAATTACTCAACAAATCAGTCTGCCTTTCAGTTTTTGTGATTTTTGAAAGCAAGTACTTTTACAGTCTCTGCCTTTCATTACTACAACCAACTGTATTCCATTTAAATACCAATCCAGCTGTTGCTCTTGATGCTAAGAAAAAAACAGGTAATGAAGAAATATATAGAAAAAATGAACACATTTCAGCAGCTGACTGCTCCTGTTCTTCGTAACAGCTAATGGAGCAGGACCATGTGCTTGAGAAAGTGAAACAAATAAGCTGCCCCCTAAGAATAGTTTATGAAACAGCACTTATATTTTGTTTGAACAAGCAGAGTCCTAGGAGAGAGTATTGGCAAGAAAACATCTAAGAGAAAACTGATGGGGGAGCTATATACTCACGTCTAGAGCTAAAAAGTAATTCAATCCTGACCTCCTTCAACGGACCAACTGCCTTCTGCTTTTGTTTCAAGTGCAAAGCAGATGTTTCACATGCAGAAAACTCCCACTCTTATCCTTTACAAGGTTTTGCTGAAGAAGCTACTTTGAATACCACACCACTGAACAGACCATTTCTCAATGTACAGTGAAGGCAAGGAAGACATACTAGGACATGCTGTGATTCAGAAGCTTTCTGTATTTTCACCAGGTTTGAACAGTGAGAAGATCTAACATGAATACTAAACTGAAACAAAGTAACCTAAAGTTGTCAAAATTTGCCACTATATTTAATCAAAATGCCTTACTGAAGTCCTTATTTTTGCTCTAGCCTGTTCCACCCTCTCCCATGAGCTTATAAATTCGTATGAACTGTGTTCTGAATTGGAGCAAAAAAATGATCTTGATGAAAATTAAGTGTTTGGCTGAATCTTCTTTTTCCTGGCGTATCAGTTTAAGATGAAAATTTCATATTTTTAAGACTAAAAATTGCAATTATCACATAAGACCTTTAGAATGCAAAGAACTGTCACTATACAAGATAAAATTGCAATATGCAAAAAAAGAAAAGAAAAAAACCTCTCTAGGCAGAAGGGTTGCCTTGATTAGCCTTGTGCTTCTGCCATACATTTCAGTCTCCTGAACCGTGTCAGTCTAACCATGGTAACTCGGACAACTGGAGAGCTCGTTGGACAAAAAAACCCCACAAGTGCATGATGTCTCCCCCCACAATGCTGTCTTTTAGCTGTACCAGCTCCCTGATCTGACTCTGCCGACTTCCCTGTGACTGAATAAGCACGTGTACTCGCACAAGTTGCTTCTGAGAGTAAAAAAACACAAAAACTTTAAAAAAATCCTCAAACAGAAAAACCACCCTGCCCCTGCCCACAGTGAATTACAAGCCAAAATTCACCATACAATAAAGGCTTTCATGAAGTCCTGTGGCAAGGTTCTAACAATGAAAGCAACATTGGATAACACCAGTTTTAAGGCTTGAAGCTATCACTGTAACTCAGCAGAAGTTTTACCTCTTTAACGTGAGTGTGAAAGGACACAGACATGTCCAGCAGGATCTTGCGTTGCTCCACGCGTCTAACAAAATCCTGTATCCGGTCTTCAAGCTGATGGGCAGCTTGATAGATCTCCTCTGGGTCACACTCCCCTGTCTGAGCAAGCTGTTCTGCTGCTTCTAGGAGCTTATCTGCATTGGTGTATGTGTTCTGTAGAGAAATAAATTTCACAAGATTAAATGAAAAAAAAAAGTCAGTTAGTGTATTTTAAAGCCACTCCACTAATGAAAACAAAATGACAAAAAGGCCCTTAGAATGTATTTTTCTTTTCTATTTCTTTAAAGGTAGTAGAGAATAATCTTAATGATGATTTTGTTATATTCTTATACATTTCTCATTTAATTGTGAATAAATTAATTCCTAGCTCCTTACTTATGTCTATTCAAATTTCTCCTCAATTCAGAACTCGGAATTAGTACTTTATATTCACGTCTAGAATAAATATCAGCCTAAATGCATAACTACTTGCAAACTGGCCTACATCAATACTGGAAAAATCTCTATGGCCAGGGACAGAAGACTTTTCAAATGTATATTACTAGAGTTGAATAAGTTCTAACTGCTGGTAGAGATGCTTTACATCAAGTCCACACTTCCAGCAGGAGGGTGGAAAGTGACCATGCACAGAAGGAGAACATTTCTCTCCATTCTTACAGAAATGAGGTATTCAAAATTCATGTGTCAAGTGGATCATCATTTGTGAAACAGCAGCATAGGATGATTTAGAATTCAGCTATGGCCGAGTGTCTGAGTGGAATACTGTCCCAATACATCACAGGATTAACAAATGCAGAGCAGCAGTCCTGTAAGAGATCTGGGTCTAAGCAGAAAAAGAACAGAAGTCTGGTATCTAATTTACTGAGAGTGCTATGGTCCAGAGAAGAGACAGATGTTTAACAAGTCAAAGCTTAGAATTTGCAGCTTGCCTCTATATCTTTCTCATTAATTCAAAACAGGACTGAGACCAGGCATTTGTTATCATTTTGCTGCTCTTTTTGAACCTAACCTCAGGTTTTCATATTTCAGAATGGTTCTCAAAATACTTATCAAGAAAACTGAGAGGGATGTTAACCTCTGGAGAAAACAGACTGAAGTCAAGTCTAGACTAAAGAAGCTTTGTTTATGTCAGCACATCAGGTCTTTTGACAGGTTTGCACCACGGACTAAAAAAAAGAAAAAAAGCATTCTTGACAATATAAATTACATCTTTTTCTTTTCACTTCTGCCCTTCCATGTTCTCCCAACCTCAATTACACCAGTAAAAACACTGTTTGCCAAGATAAATCAAGCCTATGCAAATGTACTTTTCTTTGCCATAAACACAGTATCACACCTCTAATTAACATTATAATATCCACAAAAGTTAAATCTAAGCACAGCCCTAAAACTGAACTTAAGGGTAGGAAGTAAGAGCTCTCCCCCAGGGTCTCAAGCAAATTACCAGACAAGCCCAGGACAGATTACATGACTCAGTGCAGCTTTCATATATTCAGGGGCAGTTCCTCCTTCATTTATAACGATCTATTTATGTAGGGAATTAAATCCATGCTCTTCCTTGACTTTGACTGTGTAGTCTTAGCCCTTCCTTAACTTTCAGCTTTTTAATTGCATGGAGAGCTAAAAAACTCCTCCGTGATTACCCCTGGAAAGCCTGTAGAGGCAAATGCTTACTCTATTCAGTGGGGAGCACACTACTCGATGCTCCAGACCACTGTCTTACGCAACACTCTGATCTGTGCTTTGGTGTTTTGACTTCCATGGCTGCAGCTCACACGTGTTCAAGGGGCAAGGCTGAAGAGCCTTAAGGCACTCCTTGAACAACTACTTCATCAGTCCAGAGCACCACACCCAACTGCAGATGGCTGAAACAGAAGTTTCCCATTTTAATGAAAACTGTATCTCACGTGTGAAGCATTGTTTATGAATTCCAGAAGTATCTTCCGTGTTACACAGGCCCAGGCACATCTGACTTCTCTTTCTGTAAATAGGATGGTGAACTGCCTGTATTTAGAAAGATCACAACCTGGATTCTTCTTCAAAAGGGGTTGTGATTCTCAAAACTAGCAGCAGACACATGCCTTATCGCACAAGATTGATTTTCAAGTAGAGCTGAAATATAATATAAACTGCCCCTTGGAACAGAAACCATAGCAAATAGGCATTCAGTACTAACTACTGCCTTTCCCAACTCTCTGCTTAGTTCTAAACAATGCCTGGAGGATAAAAAGCAGTCATGCAAAGATTTTGAAAATGCGGGTCCTGAGAGACAGCCACTGGTTAGAAAACAGAAAGTTAGGCAGAAAGAAGAGGAGCTCTCCTATGATGCTGTTTATGTCAGTCTCCTAAAAAAGAAGCCTTCATGGGGAAAAACCTCCTCAGAGTATCTCCACTAGCACACCTCCATATCCAAAGGGAAAAGCAGCAGCCCTGTAAGAACTTCAAGATGACCTGTCATCCATCTCTCTGTGTCCCAAGGTGTGAGTTTTTAATAGGCATTTTTCTCTAAAAGACTGCGAAATTCTCCGTAATGGAATTTACCACCTCCTGCATCAACATATTCCATCATTTTTTTATTCTTCCTGTTGCAAAACCTTTTCTACATGTTCTTCACAAAAAGCAAACCCTGTATTTTCAGAAAGCATATGAAATGACACATCATGGAAAACTCAAAGGTTAAATTTTAGTACAGGGACAATAAATACAGGAATAGAAGTGAGTGAAGGTATGGACTGAACTTTATACAAACTGGAGTCTATCGCACTATGGAAAGGGAAGAGATACAAATGGATGGAGGCAGATGGAGAGGCGTACAAACCGTTAGAGAAAATTCAGACAGATTACCTAAAAGGTACAGTGGACGCTATCACTTTAAAACAACAGAAAACACACTTAAAATAAAAAAGCAAAGAACTTTTCACGTAAGGAGCAATTAAATTGCGTAACTCCTTGCCACAGGATCTGGCATACATTCCAAGACCATCAATGGGTTCAAAAAGTAGCTAGACCAGTCAAAGAAAAGAGAAGTCCATCAGTGACTATTAAACACCGGTTTTGATGCATCCTTCAGTTCTGACATAAAACAAGCTCAGATAACTAGGAGAGTAAAGGTAACTTTTTAAGCATACAGTCCCTTTTCTTTATGCATCTGGTGATAGCCACAAGATACTGTAAGGCATGGACCTTTAATTTGATGTATTGCAACCATTCACGGGTAAAGTTCAGAACCAGCTCAAATTCAAAACCTTTTTCTAAAATCTTAAAGGAAAGCGGAACTGGTGGTGGTAGTGAAATGAAAGGTATATTCCAAAAAGTTTGAAAGAATCTTTCCTGTGCATCTCTTGCACCAAGAAGACTTAAATCAAGACTGCATCTTGATTTAGATCCAGTTCGCACATGGAGAAAAGAACTTATGGGGAAATTCCCATTAATTAATTCTTCCCATATAACTTTCATGTGTTTTGAGCACAGACTACTGTCAAAAAGCAGCCACAGATGATAGTTGAAACATGAAAAGCTGACTTAGAATTTCATATCAAAATGCATAAGGAAGTATAACCAAAATATTGATCTGTATCCAGTGTTTCTAAGTTGCAAATACATGCCAATAAGTGAATCATGTAAAAATCTGGAGTACTGACACTTTGATTAAATGGTCTCATGGACATAGCCACAATCATGGGGAGGGGGAGAAGGAGGGAGGGAAGAAAAGGAGTAAATAGAAATTGAACTGGACAAACTTTATGTGAAAAGAGTACCAAAATTTTACAATAGTGGGTACAAGTCAAAGTGTTTACGTGTAGCATGAATTTAGCACCAGAATTTAAAGAGGATTATTGGCTGAGTTTTGACTATTTTCTGAGTGGTAACAAAAAGTGTCTAATAAAGAGAGACAAACTGTCCTTTCACACAAATGCTAAAGTGAATAATTTGCAAGACCATGGTCCATGGACTCCGCAACATCTTTTCTATTTGACACACAGCTTATTTTAACACCTCTTCAAATGCTGTTGAGGAAATGGCACCTCATTCACATTCAAAAAAGAATGAAGGAGAAAGCAGAAAGGAGGAAAAAAGAAATAATCATTTTCACTCCCCTCAAAATCAGGAGTTAGCCTTTAATCAGGAACATTACAACATTACTGTTGGCTCCCTGCATACCAACACTTCGCTTGAACTACTTCTCTCAACTTCTAAAACTGATTGAAATTCCCTGGTTATGCCGAGTATCCTATCAAAAAACAAAACGAAACAAAAACAATCACAGCAACAAAGAAAAGCAAAATCCAAAATCCAACAAAGACCTGGACCAGTCAGAAAAGTTGGTAGAGAGTAAGTCAGCTGAAAATTCCTGATTTTTTAATAAGGACTGCTGTTTTATATTTGAACATAATCTTCCTTATAACAGCAACAACAGGAATGCCTTTTGGAGCCTGCTTATATCCAGTGTTAGAGCAAGTAAGAGGAACAACGCAGAGGGTGTGCCTCTCTTGGCAATAACTCACTGCACATTCAAGAGTTAGAGATGAAAAAAATACTTATTAGATCATTTTGTCCATCCTTCTGTCAATGGAAGATAGTCCCCTGTAGTATATTTAAGTTCTTTGACCAATCTAAGTTTTCAGTATCTCCAAAGATAGAACTTCCACCCATCTAGTAACATTCAGTTTTAAGAAATTTTTGTTAAGAATTTGCTTTACAATTTTCTACTCTAAAGTTTAAAGCAAATGAACAAGATGGGTTTTTTTAGCATCCCACTAACAGTTATACACACTTCATCCTCTTTAGTTACTCAAACATTTTTTTCTTCTTTGCCCAAATAATACAGTATTAAGTATGAGGTCATTCAGATTTTGTTAAGTGTCTCATGGAAATAGATTCTTGCCTGTCTGATCCAGAAAAGTAAGTGTTTCCACATGGAAAATATTATGGTTTTCACTAGAAGTATTAGACATGCATACGGAAAATCCAGCATACATACATATTCAAGAATAACATCACCTATTATTTTTGAAACTTTTATAGGAAATCAGTATTGAAGAAGCTTTCTGATGCTATTGCAAATTCTCAGTCACTGGAGTGCTCTAAGACCATAATTACAACAAAATTCTATCAGGAGCCTAATTTTGCACTAAACAGGCAAACTGTAAACAGAATTCTGATCCCTCCACCATAGTAGCTGTCACTACTGAGCTTCTGTGTGTCACTTCAGACTTTTCTAATAACATTGTCTTCTATTTTGACTGAAGGACCACTAAGTCAACCCTACCTTAAGGAGATTTTTCTTGATTAATCTTAGAGATGTTTACTCTTACCAATCGTTAAGCCTGGACAGACAGTGCATGTTACCATTGGGGAAGATTCTAGCTTTAAGTTTCCTTTACAGGTTTTTATTCACCTCACATCCCTTTTTAGAGGCTGACACCCACACCAACTTCCTAAGCTCCCTTTATCCATTGTATCTCTATTTCTTTTGACTCTTTTGTTCACAGAAAAGTGTCTCTTGAAGTTCTATCATCACTTCCACTTAACTTCCCATGGAGTCTTTCTATGGAAAAAGCATTGGTATTAGTGATTCAGAACAGAAGGGCATATACAAACCAGATTGTATTTAAAGAATAAACACCCAGATAGATTGGCCAGTTTGCTGGCTCACCTGGTTTCTTAGGAATCTCCCCTCTTCCTCCACATGAGACTGTGTGGAGGATTTGGGAGCTCCCCAAGCTTAAAGTCAGAAAGCAGGACTTTCAATTGATCTCTGTCCTCTCTTACAGACTGTACCAATGTTTAAATCCTAGAATCCCATGGAATGAAGTTACTTTTAAAGGAGAGCTTTCATTCTTCTGTGAATCAATATTTGAAAGCATGCTTTTGAAAAGAATAGTAATAATAAATAATAGCAGAGCAGCCCTGTTGTGCTTTAAGACTCCCACTCTGTAGGACTGTGGAAGTTTGTCTTTATCTTATCAAAGCTGAAGCACAAAGCAGCCCTGAAATAAAAACTTGAAACAGAAACAAAACAGTCTATTCCTGGAACTGAACGTTTTGTAGTGGAGGTCCTTGTGCCCAGGCTTTCAATGCAAAAGCAGGAGCTTTTCATTTATTTCCACGACAAGTGTACTGTCCTTCGTGTGATTGCTTTTACCTGCGCAACCTCTTCAAAGTCTTCATGGCGTTTTTGCAAAGCTCTGGCTCGATGCAGGGATTTTCCCACCCCTGTATGTTTGCTGAGAAAAGCTTCTCCATGGTTTTCAATCCAATCCAACACCTGTGGTACAAAAGAGAGACATATAGAAACTCTGAGTGGACACACTGAATGTTACAACAAAAAGACAACTATTCAAGAAACTAAGAAGCTGTAACAGGACCGCTTATAAGGAACTGTACTGTTGGACTAAAACACACTGTTGTCATTGAAGGGCATTGACTACACCTCATTTACTTTTCTCAAGGTAGTAACTAAGCTCAAACTCGCAAAATAGTATGATTCAAGACTGTTTATTTTGAAGCCTACTAAGGATAACCTCATTTCTACACATTTATCAATTTGACAGTAAACTGATCCAAGTGACGAGACCCCTTGCGAAGGTCTCTCTAATCTGTTTACATCTTCATCTGACATTTTTCTACGCTGTAACACTGTTGCTGGTGAATAACACAGTGAAGTTTTATTTCATTTCTCCTACATATCATTAAATCAAGAAGAAAGATTCAGTAGTAGAATTTTTAACTAACACAAGAAAACGGAGTTGAAATCATCGTGCAATAAATTACAATGTCTGTATTCAGAGCATACGGAGGAATTTGCCCCAGTTCTGAAGAAACATTCCCTCAAAACATCACAGATAATTGTTTATTGCAAGTTTTATAGCCGAAAAACTGATGAAGGGAAGACATTTTAAGGACATTAATGGTTCTACCACAATGATTGGGCTGATAGCTTTATAAATAGCAAAAATTGTACCCATAATTAGTTCTCGCCAGTTAAGGATTCCTACATACATACTAAATTTCTGATAAGTGAACAAACAAAAACACCTGGTTGCTCTCCAAACTAACACATCCTAGCCATATCTTAATTCATTAGTTAGCATGCATATGGTATTTAATTTTTTAGAATATACTCAGAGGTTTGAGAACAATGTTCAAAATTGAAGACAACTGCATATAAGCAATTTTCTGAAGTCAGCTAACCATTTTTACACAGTATTTATACAGTGGTGTGGAACATTCACATCTAGTGTTTTTTCTTAAGACATCAATATTTTAGTTCGTTTTAACTACACCTTTCAAAAGCCTGTATCTCCCCTTTTCTTATTCACTTTATTTACTGATTCCTGAAATTGGTGAGGCTTTTTACCCCCCATTTCTTGTTCCAAAAGCATTTTGCCCTTAGTGTAACTGAAGAAAAATACTTTTTTTTTTTAACCTTTTTGCTTCTGTTGTGGTTAGACAACTTTTTGTTTTTATATATAGAAAATCTGCCCACTGGCGATGGCACAGGGGTACCTGGCCCAATGCCAGCTCAGTCTTTGCAGTGCCACCCTCCCTGCCCAGCCCAGCCCAGCCCATCTCTGTGACAGGACAGCATGGGCACCCGCCGGGGCTGGGACTGCTCGGCACAGCATCTCCAGTGCCACAGCGGCCGGCACTACGGGGGCAGGAGAGGCATGGCCAGGGTCCTGCCAGGCAGGAGGGCAGCTGCCCGTAGCCAGGGGCCCTACCTTCACTCATCCCACCCCTGAGCACAGGGAGTGCCACATGGGCCCCGGCCTGGAGCGGTGGCTGCCCAGCCTGAGGAGGGGTGTGGCTGGGGCTGAGCTGGCACAGGGTTGGAGCCCGGCGGGGTGGGCTCGGGCCGGCGGGCAGTGGCGGCAGTGACACACTCTGAGAGATTCCAGCCACAGCATCATGGGAGTGGAACTGGACCTAAGCTGTGCTGAGTCACGGCGCGGGCCCTTTGGGACTTGGCAACGTGTGGTGTGGACGTGCGTAGTTGGGACTCCCAGCACCCCTGCTACAGATCTGTCACAACTCAAACCTCTGGGAGGAAGACTTCTCCACAGAGGTTTTTCTTTTCTTCCCTTTTGTTCAACTGGACCATTGGTGAGAACAAACCCGCCTGCAGCTCTGCCTGGGCTGCATCTCGGCAAGGATCGCGGCCACCAGTATCATCACAGCAGCCATTTCTTGCAGCCACAAGGCTGGACTATGAGCTAAAACCAGGGAGTTTTTCTTTGTTGTTTTGTTTTTTTTTTTCAGTACCACTGTTCTGTATTTTAATAGAGCTGTTTTCCTTTTCTTATACTTTTTGTGCTCCTTTTTGCCTTAAGGTTTAAATTGTGTAATTGTCTTCAAACCAAGACAGCTTCCAAACAGTTCTGACAATCACTTCTGCAACATTGCTCAAGACTACATTCAATACACATATAATCCCACACACTATTCCCATAAAAAACATCCATGCTTTCTTTAGCAGAAAAATGAAAACATGATTTCCTCATGTATCTTGACTGTTTGAATCTTTTTTGGTCTGCAAACTCTCTCCTACTGGACATCTCCAAAAAAAACAAATAATCCCCTGATATCACAAAACACAGCAACTTCAAATCACCAACACTTCATTAAACCCTTATGCAATATTTGTTTTTGTAGGAAGTATTGCCAAAAGAATATCACTGTGCTTTTGGTCAATGCAAGTTTTCATCTGCTTCTTTCAAGGACAGTATTGATCAGAGAAAGGAGAGTGAGGAGTCAAACTTGGCCTCAGGTACCCGTAAAGTTTGTATCACTAATACTTTTGACTAGTTTATGGAGACTACTCTGGTTTTCTCATTATAAAAGGAGCTAAAAAGAAATATGTTTGGATGAAAGAATTAGACTGGACTCTGGAGACTACTAACAGTTATAAGCTAACAAATGAAATCAACAACAAAAACAGTCTCAGAAAGCATAGGATGAAAAGCAGAAAGCAGCCCAGGGAGAATGATTCTTGCTCCAAATAATGGTCAGGAACTTCTCAAGGGAAGAAATTGCCATAGAAATCCAGTACACAGATCATGACATAAACTACTCAATTAGAGAAATATTGTTGCCTCTAAGTGAAATCAGTAAGAAAACAAGTCTTATTAGTGCTCAGCCTTCCTACCTTGATTCTTGAAAAAACTGAGGAAGTACTCTTTATTTGGGAATTTTACAGCTTGTAAATGTGCAGTCAAGGGGTACTCTTTGCTCATCAGTGAGCGCTTTGCAAACCACTTTGACCAAAGCACAATACCATTAGTTGGCATTGATATTAGCCATTTAGCAGCCTTAACTTACACATTTTCCTCCTCTTCCTGGGAGAAGAGTCACAGAAACCACTAAGGACTCTTCTGCTAATACCGAAAGCAAATGGAATTCAGTATAGTACTAAGTAATACATAGGAGTGAAAGGGTGGATATTATCCTCCACAGCAGCAAGTTGCTTTAATGATGCAATTAAGCTCCAACTGCAGTCTCAGCAGAATCATCTTTATGCCCAATACAAGATTATAGAAAAGTGCATCTTTTTGTAGCACCAAATTGAATATATAATAGAAGAAGCTCCTATGGAAAAATAGCTTCATTTTGACAAAATCATTGTTCACGGCTGTAAAATATGTGGTTTATGTATGTTGTTAGTAGAAGTAAATCTGATGTTTTGCAGATTAAACAAGCACATTTTCACTATTCCTTCCCTATTATTATCCAGTCCTTAGCCCCCACCCCTTTACGTACTTTGCACACACTCACTCTTCTGATCTCCATTACTTACTTGCTGCTGACATAACATTCAGAAGAGGAAGATGGAAACCTCTGCATGTCTAATCTTCAGATAGTTAAAATGTAGAAATACTCTCTTCTGAAAAGAACCATTTTAGACTGGAACCGCCTTCCAAAGCCACACGGGAATCACACAGTGAAATCACAGTGATGCTCAGCAAGTAGCAAGCATTCATGGCCCACCCTTCATTAGTCAAGGCTGAGACTAGTGACTGTAACAGCAAAAACCTATCTTTGAGGCAGGCAGATCAAGGAAGGAGAAACAGCACATTTATTCAGTAGAGACAGAGAAAACACACGAGGTCAGTAAGACCCAGTAAACATATGTTTCAGGTGGTAGGGGAATCCCCCAAAAAACCACCAAAACTCAACAAGCCTTCTACTAGTATGTTTTACTAATATTTCTGGCTTCAAGCCCTCAGGAGTGTTTTTCAGGCACCAAAACTCTGATCATACAAGTGTCAGCAGCATCACTCTATCAGAAACATTATCTTTACACTCAATTTGACCTCTCACAATCTAGAAGCACAAAAGTCCATCTTGCTTTTCCAAGCCTACTTTGCTGCTTCATATCAGAATCAGAACCAGCTCCTCTCCTTAGGTGAAAGGCTGGCTACAAAATCCACTCTGTAAGTGTACCTCTTAGGCATAAAATTATACTTTTACAGTTGTGGTTTATATTAGACAGGCTACATTAAACAACTGAGTGCAACAGCCAGTGGGCAATTTTTTTTTTTTAAATTAAAATAAACATCTTCTTTTTTGGTGTTAATATACAAACTAACTAGGAACTAGATTTCTGGGCATTTTTGTGCTACCTAAGTTCAAACTCAGAATTTCACTCAGTTTTATGACTGTCATAGGTTTTCACATTTCTAATTTCACGTTTGCTACAATTCGTATCTTGCCTTCTGTTTTTATTATTTCATGTGCTACCTTCCTTACTAGATGCTTCAAGAGATTAGCAGATGATTCTTGATGTACACAGATAGCACCACAACGTTTTTGTTGATTTGGAAAGCTCCACTAGAAACAGTTTCCCAGTATAAAAGGACATTCAAGACAGAAGAAAAAAAAACCAATGAGTTTTCTAAGGTGGAAGTAACGCAAAGCGAAGTACAAACTCAACGTGACCAACTCCCTCCTCCAACTCAGCTCTGTCACTCAACACTTCCATGAACTGATTTATTCCATTAATCCAGCAGAAAACAACACCAGCAAAGGGATGAGGAGGAAGTAAGACTCCCATTAAAGGATGGTTATAGATTCATTTACAATACACTTGGTTGCTTGCCACTATGTGCAATTTAACTACAAACAGTGGAGGAGAGCCACGCTTTGTTTATTTTGTCATGAAAAAAATCACCACCTCATTTAATTTTATGGACAATAGTTAAAATGGTTTTCATGTTAGTTTATAACTCAATATTAATTGAATAGCTTAAGGTTTGAACAAAGACCAGGAAGCCTGAGAGAATGTGCAAACAAAAACTAAGGTATTTTAGAAAGTTGCTTTGGAACTCTACATAAACCATTCCGGAATTGTCTCAGATATAAATTTAACTAACATCTCAAACTAGAGTAATTTCATGTACTGAGTGATGTTAATGATTATTCAATTGAAAAGCTAACATTTCTCAGGTAAATTAAGATGATCTCAAAGTTGTTTTGCAAGAAAGAAAATCCTTGTTATACAAGATCACTTCTTGTCCCCTGTGAGGGCGCTACAATCTGTCAAAGTAAGGTTCTTCCACAGTAAACCCTTATTTCTTTGCCCATTATCTTTAAGACATCTGCTGTTGGCTATTGGATTTATCTGGTATGGATGTTGAATTGTCATTGCCTCACAGACTGACCTACACTGAAATCCAAGTATGAAAAACTGCATTATCAAAGGGAACATTACGGAAAATTCACATTGTGATTCATAAGGCAGCACCCCCAAATACACCGATACCTATAAAGTTACATTAAGGCCACATAACAAGAAGCTATACTTCTATATGTAATATGTCAGAACTTAAACCAAACCTGTGGCAGTGATAACTACTGAAAGTTAAGGGAAAGGCTTAGGAACATGGCAAGCAAGGGGTGCATCTCTCTGCAGATCTAGTTTGAAATGACTTATGGTTGACAAAGACATGCATTAGCACAAAAGGCTGCAACTTCTAATTGTCAAGAGGATAACCTCCTATTTTAATGCAATGTCTGCCTTGCAAAGTATATGAAGAAACCACAGGCATAAACAGGAAAAAAAAAATTCTTCAACCAGTAGGTAAGTCATGTATTGAATAGTAAGTTGAGATGGATTAAATCTTCTTAAGCCAACTGGTTCATACTGAAAACTTCTGGTAAACTAACAATCCACACACATGATTTGATACCAGAAGTTATAAAAACAGGTAAAACTGCCTACTTTGTTGTTTACAAATCTGTAACTCCTTGATCTTCAATGTGTCAGTTCCAAAGACTGATGGGTCTCATACTGAGAGGGAAAATCCTACTTCTTGCTGAACCTGGTGGTGACTGTACAATAACTTGAGTCTAATGAAGGGTTATTTGCCAGCTTCAAAGAACAAAGCTAGTCTGAGAGGTAACTCCTCCACAATGAGAATCATGACTTAAGAAATTTTCACTTTCTGCTCCTTCCTGCAAGCAGTTTATCACTCCCAAGATAACAAAGGCAAAGAGTAGGAATAGCACAACAAGACTCTCTGCAGCACTTAATGAATACCTTCCCCCAGGGAACAAACTGCTTGCAGCCTGGCCTACAGGCCTGAAACTTGAATTATGCACCTGGCAAATTACCTCAGGAGATCACTTGGCCTAGATTGGCTAAGTAGGTCCTACTTGAAGTGAATTCACCGGAGGAGAAAGTTCCATCATCCAATCAGCACTTGTTGGCACTATAGTGAAAGGGCCTATATTTTTCTGTATGAGAAACAAACTACTGCATTAATTTCAGTTTCTGAAGATTTCTTATTAAGCCTTTTAAGAGGTGATTCATTTGTACACCTCATCATAGAATCACAGAATATTCTGAGTTGGCCCTTCAATGACAACTCATGCAAGCACCAGCACTGGATCCTCCTGACTAGCTACTACTTATGTTGTAATCTTGGCAAAGAGCCTCAAGAATTTTTACAATGGTTCTCTATGCCCTTCTTGACAATTTATAGCATTGACTCCACTTTCCTCTACTTTTTGTTCCAGCTAATATTTTTCATGCCTTTCTGCATCCTTTGTCACATCTGAGTGTTGAGAATTTGGGTAACAGCCTGTCTTGCAATATATATCTCTTTTTTGATAAAAAATTAAGTAATAAAGTTTTTAAAATTGTACTTAATTTACTACTTAAGTAATGACATTGTTTAATTACATGAAGAGAGAGGTCACTGGATGTAGAAGAAAAGTGAGAAAACAACATTGTACACTCTCCCCACCATCTACCTAAATTATCTTTTTCAACTACTGTAAATGATGAAAATCCATTATTTCACTCCCAACTGCTCACATCCAGTACCTTCTTGAAACAGTTAAGTAAAAAAAATTTGGCTTAAAGTGTAACTAATTTGGAAGAAAAAGATTAGCTTAACCAGAATGTATGACTGGCTATCTAAAAACCTCATTCACAAGTTCCTGATTTATGAATACTTTTACACTGAAACGAAAGAACATGATAAGCAAATACTGGCCATCTTTACTTTTTCATGAAGATGAGCTAATAAAGGATAAATTACTAATGTCTTTGTCAATTGCAGTCCAAGGCCAACATTTTATGTTTATTAAAAATCCATCAACCAAGGAATTCTATATAGCTTTGCCTTTTTTAAGGTAAAACAATGTCAGAGATACTAATGCCTGTACGTAACTACTAACGTTTATGGATGTTGTCGTCATAATATAGTAGCTAATCATCATTAATTCAAGAGCAGAACAGTGCTATTACCAGAAAGTAATCTTATCTGTAACTTTTATAACTCCTGAGTATACCACTCTCAGGTTTTAAAGAAACACAAATAAGTATCACTGAGAATTTTAAACTAAAACTTGTATGGAATAGTCCTGTTACTTTTTGCATGTTACTCCAAGTCTTTTTGACACTTCAAGTGCAGAATTTTACCTAGAATGTGAATGTCAGCTTCCAGCAATATCTCAGAATAGCTCTCTATACTAAAAGTCTTTCTTAGCATATTCGACAAGGTAATTAAATAAACTGAAAACCAGAAAAAAAATGAAGTAGAGCTAACCTACAAATATAATTACTATCCATAACTGCCAATATCTTCTGATAACACACAGAACTTGGTATCAGTCAATCAATCCCATACAACTATTCAATTGTATGGAAGAACATTGGGTTTAGCAGTCAAAACTCACCTGTCAGTGCAGTCAGCTTGAAATCACAGGCTGACAGAATGCAGAGGCATTTAGGCAACATGAAATAAAACCTACCTGTTGAACATCCTGTTGAAAAACACACAGCTGAAGCCGTTGGTGCAAGCGGACCTTTCGGTGCTGCCAGATATTTTCCAGTTGGCGCTGGTGGTGCAGTACTTCATGGATGACATCCAGAACATGATGAACTGCTTTTGAGTAGTTGGCAGAAGCAGTGAGAGAATCGGAACTCCCAGGAGTCAAAGGTCTCTGGAGTTTGTCAAGCAGTGACTTCCCATCTTGGCTTACCTGACCACCAGAAAGGACAAAGAATTACTTGTCTTGCCAAAAGCTTGTTGGGCTACTATGTTGTTTCCCCACCCATTCTCCCCCTTTTAAGTGTCTTCAAGAACTTGAGGAGCAGTGATGAAGATTTTTTTTTTATTTCAGCCATGATTACATACATGCAGCTGTTATAGGAGAGAAAAAAAAAACTATTCTCCTTCTACGTAAAATAATTTTAGGAAGTAGCACAGTTCTATATAACAGTCTATTTTCCCATTTTTTCATTCCCTTAAGAATGCTTTTCCTCAAAAGTGTTGGAAATTTTTTGTTTCTTTCTTTTGGGATTGTTGTATTTTTTAAACAAGTTAGGTCTAATTTAGAATGTTCTTCGACTTTTTCTCTAGTCAACAAAACATGTAAAATTAAGCATTTGTCTAGAATTATCCTTCCAGAAGCATCTCTCTTTTCATTTGCTGTAAAGGTGAACGAGGATGTTACCATCTGTAGGTTAATATTAATTTTATGAATACATCTAAACCAACAGATATAAAACTCAGGACACGATTATTTCTGACACAATTTGCAACTTGTAAATTATTAGTTACGTCAAGGGTCAACTGTTACTATGGCAAACTTAAATCTGATTAAATCACTTAAATACTTTCCATGCAGATACACTTTACCAAAATGTGTTCAATTACTGATACTGACAAGAAACATTTGTCATTTTCGTCATCTTCTCTGATTTAAACCACAAAAGAAATATTCAGATTTAACTTGCATGCTAATTGACAAGCAAAAATCCTATCTTAACTGTGTTGAAAGCACTTCTCACTGGTGTTTAACTGTTCTGTCCCTTCTAGCATGAAGCTCAGAGAACTCTTACAATTCATTATATTTCAGCTACCTATAAAAAACTTTTCAAATAGTTCATCGAGCAGAAAGGAAAAAATCATCTGAAACTACAAGACTGGAGTGTAAACAATAGTCTGAATCAATGAAATCAACACTATGTCAGAAACAGTGAATTTGTCAAGGCATTCCCCCAGTGGCTATTTTCAATAATTTTTTACTAAACCTAATCTCATTTTAAATTTGCTATTCAGTAGTCAAACAGACCCAAATGAAAATTCTTTTCTAATAATTAGATTATAAAGGAGATAGGTTTTTTCCAGTTCCAATTTAAGCTTTATCATTTCAGTAATAAGTATCAACAGCGAGATTGAGCCTCACTTGTGAAAGTAGCTCCTGTGAAGTCAAGTCAGGATGAAAAAATGTATAGTCCATAGTAGTAGTTATAATGGTATTATTTTTCTTTTCAGTATCTAAAAGAATCATCTACTAAGTCTTCCAAATATTTTAAGATACCAGATCTCAATTATCTACCCAGAGTCCATGAAATTTAGGTGGAAAAAACCCAATTGTGATGGCCCCTTGATCTGATAAGTTTATCAGCTTTACAAACAAATGACCATGCACAGTTTCTCCTTTGGTGTTCATAGAGTTTCTTTCCTTCCCAGTGCACGACTACCTTAAGATTTCAGTGAGATATATAGCTTTATTTACATATGTAACTTAATTTAAGGAACAGCTATTGGAGTTTCAGGCGCACTAGTTATCTAAGCTTGTAAGCTAGTAAGTTACTTTACTAGTAATATACAGTAATTATTCTTAGTAAAATCAGACTGTCTAGTCTCAAAAGCATTTACTTTCTTAAAATTACTGTCTTCTACTTTGCAACCAAGTCATGTTGTCAAGACACTGTAATCTAAAATGAATGACAAAGTGTTGTAATTTCCATAGTGCTCCACTCTCTCTTCTCCCACTGTTCATTCATCACAAACTGAAAGGAGCTCCATGCTGTAATAGAAATGAAGTCACACATCTAATAACGATCAGCAATAGTGCTGTAATATCTTGACACAGAAAGACACCTCCATTAATCTCCAAAAAGGAATGAGTGTTTAAAAACTGCAAAATAAAACCTTCTGCCCAGAGAAGGAAGAACATGACTTGTACATATACATTCATTATTTCTGCACAAATTCTGTTTGCTAAAGACAAAGTTATTGTTTTACCAGATGGGGAAAATTAATTGCCAGAAATCAGAAGAAAGGCACTCAATGCCCTTTTTTTTTTTTTTTAAGCAGTATCAACGAAGATTTTGTTATAATTTCTAGTTATCCTAAAGTCAAATGCTACAGCTTTGAAATCCTAAACAAATTTTCAAGGTATTTGCCAGAGCCATCCTATAATGTAACCAACTAATTTATTTTCATTATGCATCATCAGCAAGCAAACAGTATTTAGCATGCTAATCCACAGTACTTATTTACACTTAACAGCAGGCTCATCCAGTCACATCCCCAAAGGAAAAAAAATCCCCAACAAAAAAACCACACAAAACCTGCCCAAAACAAACAGAACCAAATACACAAAATGCCATCATTTTAACCTCCCTGTTTTATAATCATTATTCCAGAGAGATCTACTCTTCCTGTTCATTGCTGCACTGTCACAGAGCATGCACCTCAGATCGCCTCTTCACATAAATCGATTACAAATGTGCTGTTTCTATTTGTTGCTTTACAAAATGACCCTCTCAACGAAGCAAGGTTATAATGAAGAAACTTTACTACAAAACATACTTTCAAGAGTGAGTTACAACATTTATGTGTAGTAATATCACAAGTATTATCACCCAAGGTGTGCTTCACTATGCCATCACACCAGTTGACACAGAAAGGTGGTGTAAATCAAAAGGAGAGATATCAATGTGTATTTTACACAGACAAATAAGAACTCATGTGAACTCTGGACATCTGACTCATGGTCATAAAGTTTATGCAGGCCTTAAAATGGCAGGTATTAAAAAAAAACCCAAACACTTTTGAGACACTAATAATAGGACTGATCATCAGTACTAATCTTATCCTCCTTTACTGCTAAATGAAATGTGACTAGACTTAGAATTTAGCTTCCTATAATAAGGCTGGTTCATCAGAAAGGAGTTTTATCTTTAATGTAATGTATAAATCAGAACTATTAAGGCAAATCCACATGACCTCCTTTTAAAGAAAGGTACAAGCTGTGGCCTAAGCTACCTTGTGCCCACTGATCACTTTTAAGAAGATTTAACCAAATGCATATTTTATGATTACAGAAACTACTGTATGTAATCCAGAGGAACAATAATCCAATACAACGGAAAAAAAATAGTTTTACCCTGTGATAAGGACAACCTGGGAAAAGAAAGCAAGCTAAATAAAGTAGCAAATGAAGAAAATACCTGTTAGCTGACAGTGAAGTGACTATCCATTTGATTTCTGACTTCAGATAAGCAAACTTAGACTTTCTCTTTTCATAAGAGAAAACTTAAAGTTTGAAGACCAAAATAATAGTAGAGTAACTGCTTTCTAGGCAACCTTCAGAAGAAGCATTTTATCTTAATTTGTTTAGAAAGGCTGGTAAGTATTATGGTTCCATTGTGCGCTGAATCCAAGATTAGAGCAGCAGCATAGGATATACTAGTCTTACAAATGCTGACTAAATAGGCATGCTGCCTCACTTATGTGTCTTTGAGATTGATGAAACTAAGTGTATTGCCTTCTGGCTTTTTAAGTGATGTCCTTTGATGGTTAAGCCCTTTTTATGAGGCAATTTCAGAAGTGGATTTTCAACAAAATACAGAGCAGTCCATGTCAACAGAATACTTTCCCAAAGAATATCCAGCTAACTTCAAGTAAGTGTCTAAACGACAGTATCAGGCTGCTATTAAAAGTAGTAAAATGTGAATGTAAACTAAAACATACTTAGTACACTGGATATGTTGTTTGTACCACACATGGTTCCATCTTGCCTTTTAAATTTCTTTCAGAAGATTAAGGGGAAGACTTAACAGTTCACTTTGGAACAATGGTATCAAAATCCAGTATATTAAATTTAAAAGAAGCCTGGTACTTGAGTTTACAACTAATGCACTAAGCAAAAAGTGATGCCAATTCATGACCTAAACTTAACATGACACAATTTTATCAAGGGACACAAATAAGACACTCACCTCAGAGTAAGCCAAGGTAATATGCTCATATATCCCCTGATGATGATGGATAGCATCTTCTAAATCTTGCAGTTCTGAGGGAAGCTCCACCTCACCACAGGCTTTACACCATGAGTCCACATTGCTCATGTACTGCAATAGAGAAAAATCACCTTGCTTGATTTTGGGTTCTATCAGTAAGTAGACACTGTTGGTAATACAGATGCCCATCCTTTTGTATATGACAGCCACTGAAAAGACTACTTTAAAGGGAAAAATCTTGATGGTATTGTTATCTGAAAAGACCCAATATTAAGTTTATATCAGAATAGAAAGAAATATCCTTGAATAGAATAGAAAGAATACTCTTTCTACAATAGAAAGAGTATCCTTGTGCTTCAAGGTGACTGAAACGCTTCTGAGCTGTTCAGAGACAGGTAGGTTTAGTTTCGTGCAGACAGTCCTCAGAATCAATTTAACTTATTTAAAGCAATACTGATATTTCAAGTTTACTCCTGCTCTTTTTCTTGATCCTCCAGTTAGAAAAAGTTTACTTGGCCTGTACCTACCATTTCAAAAGCATGAAAGACAATTAAGGTCGTTTACACAAGGAGTAAAAAATGCTACAACTTTCAAGTCCAGACCCTCAGCTTTCACCCATCAGGTCCCTGCGCAGATACAAACGGTACAAGGTTTATCACCTCACCTTTTTTTAATCTTCAGAGAAAACCATGTTACTTTGCACATGTGTGCACACACACACAAGGAATTACTGGTGAACCTTTCACTGAAACACTCTATAGTTGTTTTTTGCTGGAAAGATGTTATCAAGGAGACAAAGCTGTCAGGGCAAAGCAAATTCATACGTGCATAGCAGAAGTTCTGCAATCTTATTTTGCACAGCTAGGGGGCATGAATTTTATACCCCTGTTATGCTAGGAAAGGGAACAGGAAAAAAAGAACCTTTTTTTCTAGGAGTTTTCATTGTTGTTAAACCCGGTATAGCCAAGCATATGTGGCCTCTGCAAAGTATATTTGTCCTCTATTCATATCAAGTTCAAGCATCAAAAGTTTTAAGGGACCAACCCATTTGTCTCATCAGCATACATATTAATTCTTGAAGCACATGTAGTCTTTCAAGGAAAAAGCAAATAACAGACCATTTCCGGTACTCTACTATTATTTCAAAGCTCGACAGAAGGGTGATAGAGTACTTAGTTCTAAGACCCTTATTTAATTCTCATTTTATCAAGGGGCAGTTTAAAAAAAATCTCTAATCTTAAGCACTGAAAATTAATAGAAGCTCCATGTGGGACGATAGAGTTACATCTCTTGCACCAGTCAGCAGGCACTGATAGCTGAGTACAGTCTTCACTGTGTCTGATAGTAGGCAGCAACACTTACCTACCACTTGCAAGAGAACACAGGCATTCTAGAATGGTGCGTTATTTCTTGGGCTGCTTTCTTTTTAATCTTTCTATGTAGGTCAAGCATCACCAGTCTCTAAAGGGGTCATTCCTTGCATTCCAAACCCTCTTTCCTTGAACTCACTCCCCACTGTTAATGAAACAGCTAATGTATCAAAGCCAGGTATCTTACCAAACAACTAGGACAATCCATCACATTTAATCATAAAAAGAAAACCGCAGAAGGAGCAATTAAAAGTAAATTAATCCCCGCAGATGCTCCAATATTTTCACTCATTCTTATCTTTCCTCTTGTTTACACTTACATTTAGTGGTAAAGAAGGTAACACCAACCCTTACTACAGTTGCCCAGCACATCATCACACAAACTTTAGTTGTCTGACATCTGACATGCACAGGGTTTTTTCTATGAAAAAGGATAGCATTCAAGTCTAGATGTTAACAGGTGTTAACCTATCTGTTAACGTTTAATTCATCTTTCTCCTAAGTGTATAGCTGACAGTGCTTAAATGTAAACCTGAACGATCCAAGTAATTATAAAAGCATCAATACTGATAAGGTATCAATATTGATACCGGTCAAAGTATCAGTATTGATAAGGTATTTCTATCAAATGCTTCAGCTGATTAGTGACTTTTCTACCAGAAAACAACCCCTTTGTCTCATTTTTATGTAGCTTTTCTGTAAAACCTGGTAAAAGTACTTACAATGGCACCAGTTTATCTGCTTTACCTAAAGTCTGTCTAAGGACAATAAAACAGTATCACCGCTAACATCATAAAAGGCAATATGTATTTGCATCTTTATACATTCATATTTCTAATGTCTAGATATTTATGAAGTTAAATCCGTGCAGTGGAAATCAGGGAAAAAACCCTCTTAAAATGAACTGCATCGCCTTTCTCTGTTTCTGAAGTTTTTAACTCCCAAGTGCTTCCTTCATTGACTCCAAATTAAAGTTACATCAGACATGAGACTTTTTGGATATAATTTAGCAAGGCAAATGCAAAGAAAAGTATCTACATACAGTACATCAGAGCTTCAATCAGCCATAACCATTCAAGAACCTCTGGTCTGCAATACACCAGGGATGTACAGAGCAGACAGTTTATAATATCAACGGGTGACTCAACTACACACACATAGCAACTCCTTCAGAATTGAATTCCCTTGAGGACAAAACATGCTTTCACCATTAAGACTATTAACTTGGAGATATTTATTCCTATTTCCCCTGCATATACCTCTTCTCCGGCAGTTACATACGGTTAATGACTTAATTAAAATAATTGGTATAGGCCTAAAGCTATTTTTTTTTTTTAATATAGGAGGAATCTCTTACGGAATACTAAGTAAACATCACCCACCACAATTTGAGATTCAGACAGTTAATTAACTTCTCAACTTTCAGGCCAGTTCAACTTAGTTTTCTACAAGCAATTACTCTGAGTTAAACCTTGACACTCAAGGACTGATTGGGGTGGAGTGGTGAGGATGACAGGACAAGTTATGATTTCTACATGTAAGAAAGACATTATATCCATATTAAAAACTTTCTATAGTAAAGCATTTCTGGTTGCTTT
Organism: Serilophus lunatus; assembly: GCA_013399895.1. NCBI lineage: Eukaryota > Metazoa > Chordata > Aves > Passeriformes > Eurylaimidae > Serilophus > Serilophus lunatus. The sequence goes on from VXBA01000169.1 coordinate 541,460, forward strand.
ATCTTGCACTGTTATGAGCAAAACATTTTTGTGGAGAATTTACAGGCAGTGAGCTAAACTGAGGAGAAGAAGCTTTCATTTTGAGTATCAACTGAAATAGGCAGATATAAATATTATGGCTTCCTTGCCAACCTTTTCGGTCACTTTCTTGTACTTTTGTCCAAATCAAAAGCAAGCAGCACAACTAACCATTCCAGCACATAAACTTTTGTTGGTGCCCTCCCCATTCACTAACCTGTTCAGCCTTCTGATGGAAGATGGAGGACATGTCCAGCAATGTGCTACGTTCATCCAAGGCTGCAGCAAATGCCTTCCACTCTTGCTCCAACTGACTAGCAATCTGTTTTATTTGCTGTGAAGCATAGTGGCCAGACTCAATCAGGCGATTCGCTACTGACATGATGCGGCTTATGTTGACATACACATTCTATGGAGAAGGAGGGAAAAATTAGTGGAAGTTAGCAGAACTGACCTAAATACAGAAGTATACTTCTAAAAATTTCTACTTTATTATGGTACTGCTTAAGAGACTGGTTTTATTTGCCATGTTTGTGCATGCCAAACTTTGGAATCTAGATGTATGACGTAAGAGCCTGTCTGTAATTGACAAATGAGAAGGACAACTTGAAATAATCATAGTCTAAAAGTCACATTAACGGAAGGCTTAAGCAAACTCATATTATTTGAAGACACATTATTAAAATGAAAAGGAGGAGTTAACCATGTTTTTACAACAATCTCAATAAAAATGGGTACAGACATTCATGTCAGCAAGACATTCAGATACACATAATATAGGAGAATAGGAGTATAATCAGTAAGCACTTGATCTATCCACAGTACCCACGTCTGCAACATCATTCTACAAACCTTTAAAAGTGACTTTTGGAAGTTGATGTAAAGTAAAAAAAATAAAGAACTACGAGTTTTAAGGAGTTAAAAAGCTTTAGACTTTATTTTCTTGTCACTATATTGCCTGAGAGCTAGCACTGAAAAACAGACAAATAAGGTCCAAGACCAAAATTATTCTCTAGCATACTGGCATTATTCACTGATGGCTCTTAGTCAATCTGATCTTCAATGAAGAGTTTCTGACTCCACAAACAAAAACAACTTCACCACCAAAAGGTTTCTAAGTAGTCCTTCCAGAGCTACATGTGTATAATACTGAGTTGACTCTTCTTTCAGTTGGGCAGACTCCCACACATCTAGAATGACATTCCTAGAATCACGGGATTCTTGGAGATCATCTAGTCCTACCAGGTAGACAGGGAGCGTCTCAGGTGGAAGCACTACCTGCTGGCATCCAGCCACTGCCCTGAGCCTGACAATGACCGGCTGCAGCAGGTGTTGCAGTTCCTCCAGGCTTCACTGTCTGGGCTCATGAATGGCAACTAGCACAGGCCTCTATTAATTGCAAACTGTACGCAGGTATGCAAGCAGGAGCACACCTGACACACCTCAGCTGGTCCACTTAATAAACTGAGTACAGCAGTGTTGGCTGGTTTTCCTTTCTGCACCATATCACCTTTTCGTTTTTTAGGTTACCCAAACATCTACGCTCTCCTTTTAAGCGCAGTCCAACAATGGGAAGAGTCGAAATCTGCTACTTACAACAAATTTTATAAGATGGGAAAGCATGTAGGCCTATTTAAGTGTATGCAGCATAAAGACCACTGAATGAATCCAGAAAGCCCTTAAACAGTCTTTACAGTTGTGGAAAAAAAACACAAGCACTAAAAGAGAAAAGAGTAAAGGCTATAGTAGACTGCCATTTGAAGTATTTCTGTATCATAATAAAGGAATTTTTGAAATTCTGGAGCACCAGTTAAAAATTAAGGACATGGCACTGTAAATGTGAAGCAAAACAAATTAAAACTGAGCTGTGGTTAACATGTATTCATTTTCCCAGGGCAATCTGGCTTCACAAGTGTGGAAGAATACTCCCTGTAGCAGTAGGAACATGAGTTAATACGCTGACAACTGAACGCTTTCCAAGCTATGTACACCACATTCCTTTCCTCAAAAAGGGCAACCAAAACCACCTTACAATAATCTAAACATTTTCTCTCACTATGTGATATATCTACTGAAGGTTTAAGTGTCAGTATTTTAGAATGGAATGACCAATAGACAGATTTAGTTAAGGAGGAAAAGAATCTCCAGTAGCAATTCACTACAATTACACTGTCTTTAACTGATACTTCAAGTTTAACAAATTGTGTTCAATTTCCTACAAGGACAGGCAGGTGCACTGTCACTATTATATGACAACTCCATATTCCGCACACTGCTTGAGAGATGAGAAACACTGTTACAAGTAAGCTGGTGGTCATTCCCCAGGGACTGATATCTTATTGTATGGATTTACGTCTTGGTTTTAGTTAAGGAAGCAACAGCTGTGAGGTAATAACTGCCAAAGACTTATCTAGTAATCTCATTTGCATCATGTGAATCTGCATGAAGCACTTGCAGCTTCTAAGCGTGTATCAACCATCTCAAAAGTGAATGACTAAAGTGATACTGCATATCTTGATCTCTTCTGCATGGTGACCAGCGACAGGACATGAGGGAATGGCCTGAAGTTGTGCCAGGGAAGGTTTAGGTTGGATATTCGAAGAGGGTTCTTCATCCAGGGAGTGGCTGGGAACTGGAACAGGCTCCCCAGGGAAGTGGTCAGAGCACCACGCATGACAGAGTTCAAGAAGTGTTTGGACAACACTCTCAGACACATGATGTGACTCCTGGGGCTGGTCCTGTGCGAGGCCAGGAGTTGGACTTGATGATCCATCTGGGTCCCTTCCAACTCAGCATGTTCTGTGACTCTGTGATTCTTCCATTGTTGTTACACACGACTATTGTAACAAGACTAAAAAAGGGAACAATTCAAGTTACTGCATTACAGTGTGTTTACTAAGTACACAAATGTACTCAGTATGATGATTTTCTCTCAAAATGCTCTTTAGCCAGAAGCCAAAAAGACACCTTACACTATCTGGAAAGCTCTTCATTGTAGAATTATTCTCTAAAGGGAGTATACATATAAAAAAGGCATTGCTCAGCAAGGCAACACAGATTAGCAGCCCAACACAAGCTGTAGTGCACTCTGCCATTCTTTGGTTTGTGCCTGAAAGGCAATTACACAGCGGAAAAATACAGATGACAGCCTACCAGGTTAACATCTATCACACTCGATACAAAATAAAGCTGGTGGGTGACCTCAAGATACAATTTTATTTCTGATTTTCCCCAATCCATTTAGAAAATGTTTGTTTAGCTTCAAGATTTCAAACAGTAATTTTCTGACACAGAAACTATTAAGCATTCAGTTTTAAATGCCATCACCTCAGTGACGTGGTCTGTAAGCATCATAACGGCATCTCTATGCAGACTGTAGTGAGTTTGAACTATTTGACCGTGATGAAAATAATTCAGCAATGGAAGTTTCAAATCATCTGCCACTTCACACACAAATGGCCATCAAAACACAGTGTCGTGTTAACATATAAATTAACACCTGCTTTAATGATTTAAATGTCCTCTAACATCTCTTCTAGTCTCATTCTTGAAGCAACATTAAAACTTTCAGTCTAGGAATCCAAACTTTAACAATGAGAGCTGCAGAACAACTAAAGGTATAACCTGATCTATTTCCTTTTAAAAACAAACATAACAACATCAAGACTACAATTAAGGAAAGTGTTTAACTTGTTCTTCAACTACACAGATCCTCTAAACATTCTCAGGTAATGATTTAACCATCGTTATCAGCACTGGAACAAATGAAATATCATGTCGCTCTTACTTTCCTCAAATTTATCACCTCTTTCTTACTTTGTCAGGGTTGACCTAGGGAATCTTGCTGCAAGACAACGTTATAGTCCACCATGTAGTCCACACTAACAATACTATGAGTAAGCGAAGGTATGTGAAAAGTAAATGCCCATGCCTTCAACTTCTTCTTATAGACATGTCATTTTTATCTACGTGTTTCCCATTAATTATTAAGTATATTAAGTATGGGCCTCTAAACTGGACCTAGTTCTCTAGTACGACCAACAGAATCAGAGCAATTTTTTTACAAATCTAAAGTTCAGCACTCCCAATAAGTATACCAAAGGCAAAGCAAGATTTGCTTCTTTTCAGTAACACCACTGTCTGTTCCTTTAGTTTGTGATTCATTGACATGAACATACTTGCTGCTGTATTAAAACCTCAGAAGCTGACTGCCTTTTAAAGTCTGCCTCCTTCTTAAGGGTTGCACACCTAGATTCTTCTATTTCATCTTGTTGACTTTGGAGTGCTCCTCAGAAGCTGGAAACAGCATAACCTCATTTTACCTTTTCAGTCTGTTCTAAGGTTGGTGGCATCCAGACACTGCGTCTAAGCATTACCTGCTCTGGTACCAGAAAGACACTCTCAGGGATATGCATTCAATGAATATCCTCTCAATCTGACCTGGATCCACAGCTGTGCGTTCCCTGAACTTCAAGGACATCACGAATACATGGTTTGCTTGACTATGGTTACCTAGAACTACCATAAACTTGACTGATACATTTTACCCACTGTGCTGCCCTATGCCCATTTAAAGTCTTCATGTTGTCTATTAGAGATTTTAGATTGGTTGGACAGTTGATGGATCTAACCATTTAACTTTTATTTATTTATTTTACTGCAAGTACTGTCCAAGCAAAGTATTAGTTTAAAAAAAATGAAAAGCAAGCTAAAATCCTCCACCAATAAAACTTACTAAACCTCACAAAACACATATGTCCCGGCCAACGATGAAGAGATGGCTTACAACTGTTCACCATTCTACACAAAGCCTGTGAAAATCTGAATTTAAAAGCAATCTGAGGAAGAATGAACAATTAACAACCTGTGGTCTTGCTGTGACCAAAGTCAGTTGTAGAAGTCACATGGTGCTTAGTTCTATCTCAAGTAACAAATGTGTATGGTTACAAAAATACATATTTAAAGAGAATCTCAAAAGTGAAATGTATCAGTAGTATAAAGGAAGACGAATAAGTTATACTAACTAAGCTAAGGTGATTTTACTTCATCTGACCTTTCTTTTGTACCAGTCCCTGTGGCTGGATTACAGCGAGCCAAGCAGGTCATCTTTGTAACTTTTAAGTCTGTAAACCTAGTGACATTCAATTATTGTATTCATACTTCTATTTTAACATCCCAAAACTCTAAGAAGTGCACATCTCTTACACTCGTTCTGGGTAACATTCAATATTTGATTCCTACCTTGATAAAGTGGTTTAGTGCGTGCAAACAGCCTGTTCTGAGAACATTAAACAACTTAGCAATAGCTTGCAAGTGATATTGGACTTTTTAGATTAGAGGTTAATAAATGTAACTTCTATCAACAGTGGGACAAGAAGTAGTCGTAGCATACTTTTTAATAGTAGCTTGTGTCAGCTTTCTCCAAACAAAGTTTCATTTTGCCTACATCACTTTCCAAGCATTTTAACCCTTCCCAGTGCACTGTGAGGCACAGTTAAACTGCAATGAAAGCAAGGACTTTTGGTTTAGCAATAAGAGTAGAGAATGTTCAAGAAGATCACATCCTCCTCCTCACCCATATTTCACATGATTTCTTGTTTTCTTTGTGTACCAGCAGACATCTAGATAATGGCAGGAAATCGAGTGGACAGATACAGAATCAGTCTCTCAGTCTTGTGTGCAGGACTGACTAATCATCTAATCATGGGTACTTTATTTTTGTAGTTCAAAAACTCAACACAATTTTTGTACTTGCAACTCCTATGATGTCTTATTTGAAAGTTTCTCCCTTAAAAGGTTCTAAAAACTTGTTTTGAGAAGTGAAGCACTGGTTTAGTCACACAAAGAGGAACGTCAAGCTGAAATTGAGTATTGCTTAACTCAAAAAAATCTCAGGACTTGACAACAGCAATTTATTGCTGCTGAAAGCAGGCCTTATAAATTGTACTGACGACCCGTCCTCATCTTCAGAGAGCAGAAACACAGAGTTTATTTTTCCCTACATTTATGGAACATGGGTTTTACCTGCCCTATAAAGACACAGTCTTGACATTTGTCAGTGCATAGCCTCTCAAATTCAGTAACAGGTATATACCTACAGTAGCACACATGAACTATCCTTCAGTCAGCAGCTCTCTCAGCCATATCAACCTGTGTGTTAATCAATGTTAGCCAAACATATGTCCGTCCTCAATGCACAGTACTACACCTAACCAGCTTTTCTCTGGGACAGATTCACTGCAATGAGAACCCGTCTGTGGATTAAGCTTAAGACTTGCATGAACTTACTTCTGTTACCTTGAAGTGCAATCATATCAGCCTATCATCTACTGCATACAAAAGATTCCTAGACATACCACTTTCTAATGGAACTGCTAAAAGTAAAGTCTCCTCCCCTTACGTATTCTTAACTTTTCTGTTTTATAACATTTGGTTTATACTTCCAATTACTTTGTGTTAATACTGACAATTAGATTCTAAAAGTGGCAGAAAGTGACTACAAGAAAAAAACTCAAACCTGCAAATCCTCTTTGCCCTTCTCATGACAGAAACTAAGTAGCTTTCACAATGGTTTACCTCCATGTGGCTCATTTCAGACCGGAAGACCAGATCAAAATTTTAGCATCTTACCCAGAGGCCGTCATTCTTTCTCAGCTGAGTTTGGCATAAGCAGCTGCAGAAGTTGCCTTCCTGCACCTCTTACAAAGTCAAGCTTCTACTTGGGAAGGAAATGAGAGAACCAGCTATTGATAGAGTGTAGTACCTGCTGTGGAGGGTAGCGTGTGCCCTGCAACACACTGTGCGTTGCGAAAAGCAGCTGCAACATCAACTATCAGAGTTAAACTGTGAGCAAGTGCAAGAGGTTACATTGAGCTTCTTGGGCAGCATTTATCCTATGAACAGCCCTACCCACTCAAACTGAGCCTAAGAAAACCACCTAGAAAGTAAGATCTATTAAGACTCGTTTAAGGACACAATGAAAAGCCTTCAAAATCTCCTTCAATAAAGCTTATACATAGTTGTCTTCCTTCCACTACTCCATCTAATTGCACAATTTTGCATGGTTGTAGATGGGTTGAAAGCTAAATTCCAATCTAATGCTAGAGTATTCACGTAAGAGATCTTGAAGGAACTTGGTTTACTTAAGAGTTACATGGACAGCAACAGTGAACAAACAGCAGCTTGTTAAGCACAGAGCGTATTTGGAGACTAGAAAAGCTGAACATACTTGCAGGAGTTAAGACTGCCCAACATTTTTCCAGTTGAAAGCTAATGAAAAATAAGGCATGTCAAAATTCAATCAGTTCATGTCATTTTCTTACATCACACTCAGTTTAATCTTTGCCCCTAACCTATACAAAAGGCTTTTGCTATTTAACCAAATAAAACCCGCAAAATCAAAACCAGTGACTGATCATTTTGAAGTTGCATTTTCCTATTTTGTGCCAAACAACTCCTTTTCTAAGGGGTTATGCTACAGAAACACAACAAAAAAAAAATGCAACCTGCTTTTCCCCCTTTGAATCTTTTAATTTGCTCCTATTTTAAGATGCTCCTTTTATATGCTTCAAGAAATCATTTTGCAGGCTGAGAAAAAGTCTGCATTACTTAATCAATTAATGTAATTAATGCATTTGACAACTACAGGCAAAAGAGAAATTAACAGCAAAAGACTAATAGCAAATAGTGCAGGAAGGATTATCACTCAAGTGCTTCCTACTCTTGTTAGCATCTGAAAAGTACCAAAGTAAGAAAAATAAAAGAAAAATCATCTAATTTGAAGGAAAGCAGAAACAGTGACTGATACCAGGACCATCTGACAAAGACCCTTTAGAGTACAAACCTAAAAACTGCCTGGGAAGTCATTCCAAAATTGCTAAGGTCCAAAAGTCATCTCATGTCAATGAGATGTCATTCTGTGAGTTTATTTCTACTCTACTTCATACGCAGAGCAATGAGGAACACTGACAAGGTACTCCATAAGGAGGCTATTCTCCAGGCCATGAACCAAACCTAATGGTCAGTTACATCCATATATGAGGCCATATAACTTAATTATGAAGTTCCCCGGCATTTGCCTTACTCTTTTCAGAAAGCGGATATTGATTTTCGTTTTTTTAAACTTTTGCCAACACAGCTGAGTTGCAAAAGAAGAAAATGTACCTTTTCTAGTCATGTCTTCTGTTGCCTTAACTCCAGCTATACCATATATTAAGGCTGCCTTACTAATCTTTCTGTTACTTCAGCAAGACACATAACCTGGTAAATTTACTTCATCACCTCCCTGCAGTTAGTAGTCCTGTCCTACAAAAAGACCATCTTGCAAGAGTTGATTGTTTCAACCATACTTTAATTCAGTTCTCATCCTTGGACTGCCAAGAATGTTAATTTCCAACAAGACCGGTAGTGTTCTTCCTTCATTGATCTGACAGACAGGAACTGGATTTAGGCCCAGATTCTCAAGGTTATTTGAACACCTCCAATGCTCCTAGCGTAAAGGACCAAACAGGACTACATGAGACTGAAAATAAACAGCTTTTACTCACTGCAAGTAAAAATCCAAACTTTAATTGCAGTCTACTAATAGCTCACCCTAAGACGATATTTTACAGAAAAAATTTCTTTTAGCTCCATCCTACTGTGCCAGAAATGAGAAGTGTCTTCTCAAAAATGTGGAAAATTATTACATCAAGCTCGGCTACTTCTCAAACTTTTTGTCTGAATTACAATTATTCAGAAGATCCTAAGAGTTATTTCTTTCAAAATGAAGAGGTGTAAAATCCATATTACACATGATTCTCTGAAATTTCCTATAACACCCAAAGCAGTACTCAAACACACACCCCAGGTCCTAGAGGGTTGGTTGTTGAGGCTGTGCCGAACACAGTCATTTGTCAAAACAATTTTGTTGCTTGATCACAGAACCTCTGTACTTGACTACCCTTTATTTTCCTCCTTTCTGTTCTATAATTTCACTTCTCCAATACAAATTGGCTCTACTTGCAAAAAAGGAATGATTTATGCCCGTGACTTCCAAATTCTACCTTGGCACGGAACACACAACATGTCTGTGCAGCGAAAGGAGGCCTATTCTTACCATACAGTTCATGGCAAAGTGGTTGTGCTGTGTCTGAAGCTCCATTGCATGGGGGTGACTGGTTCCAATCTCCGTGTAGCTGTTCAGAAAGAGACCTTTGTTGTGTGTGATCCAGTCAAACATCTACATGAAAATATTAAGGAATGAAAAAAAGTTCAATAATTTGTTATGGCACAAATCATAGACAAGTAATGTAAGAAAATCTGTGAACACAGAAGACAGAGTCTAAGGCCAAGACAATTAACACTAATGCTCTTCCCATTCTAAAATATGTTATTTTAACCCAATAATTGCTGAAATCTGTCTTTTTGGATCAAACAACTGAGGCTGTTACTGTGACCTTTACTAGAGGTGTTTATCTCAACAAGCTACAGTAAAGTCATAATCATAATCTTTGTTATTACAAAGAAATCATAGTAAACAAACAAACTTGGAGCACAGCCCTGGTTTGCCAATTATATACATTCTCTAGTGTCAGCACTTCTTGACATCAGCAGCTTAGCAATTTAGAATGAAAACTGCAACTCATGGAAATTATATATAAATGCATTCTTGCTGATCAAGTACTTCAGTAGCAAGTTTAAAATTTTTAGTTTGTAATTTTACACCAGATTTGAAAGCAACTATTTCTAGATGAATTAATAAAAGTATACTTGAGTTACACATTACCTTCTTCCAGAGAAGTTTAAGAACAACCTTTAAATATATTTGTTTTTAAAAAGAAAAATAAAGGGGTATTTTAATATTCAAACAAATTTTAGAAAAGACCTTATCTGACAATGGCTATCAGTGAAGGTACGTAGGTATGCTAACAGTGACACTGGAAGACAAAGTTTTCAAACACCAAGGAACACATCAACAGCTAAGTTTAACACTCCACTGGCCCACAATGGTCTTGAAATCTTTGCTGTATCTCAGTAAAGACAGACATCTGTTCTCTAAAAAAAAAAAAACTGTTCAGAAAAAAACTGTAGTGATAAGCAGTAAGTACTCATTTAAAGATCTTTCAAAATATGCTAACAGAACCAAATCCACTATTCATTCCAGGTTCATTACAAACCAAATTATAAATAGACCACAATATGGTAAGAACTGTAAAACAAACTTGTAAGAACTCAGACAACTGGGACAGCTGATCACATACTCCTAAAATTTTTAGCTTCTTATCCAGAACACAGTGAAGATGTGTTAGAACATCATTCAAATTAGAGACCTGCCCTGCTCATGATCAACTTTCTCTAGGTCACCTGAATTTGCTGCCTTCAGACACCTACAGGGAAATTCCAATCAGATTCCCTCCAACCTTGCCCCTTTTTTGCCTTCTCTTCTCTTGGACCAGTCCAGATTTCTCGTGCAGAGTTGAGCAATTCCTCCAAAGGGAACACATTATTTCTCCCTGTAACCTTTATCTTTCCAACGAAGATCCTATCCTTTCCCACATTTAAGTAAAACATATAGACATATACTCATAAAGAAGCCATGAGCTATGAAAATCTGATACAAGCAGCAAAAGTAAAGATTGAAGGTAGATTAAGCCAAGGGCCTTAATCCAAAAGTCAATTGGGATACCACACAAACCTTCTCTTTAATCTCTTTTTACCGGCTGATAAGAGAATAAAATCCTAGGTGTGTTAGATGCTGTCAACCTGATTTTGAGGTGCCTTTTCTTATGAAAGAAAGATGTGTTAATTTAACGTAGACTTATTCTTGCAATCATAAACCTAGGAATCACAGATAAGAACTTATGCAACCACACGGTAGGACACAGGTCAATCCCACAAGTTCAAGTATTTCACAAGAAATTTCTTAAAGTCCAAGTTATGTAAGCAACTTGGTAAAAGACAAGTAAATTAGCAAAATATATTTCGATGGTTCTCACATAGTACTGAAAGATTTGCTATAATGCAGAGTAATTAATGCTGTAATGAAGTGACTGAGAGGTTGATAAAAAGCAATTATGCCTGAAAGAGCATCTCTAGACCAAAAGCCCGCTATTTTCTAAATAATGTTACAATTAATAATTTTACAATTTTTAAACTCTTTACATGTCCCTACTACTCTCAGCCATATTCACTCACTGAACACTTGCTTTGAATGGTATTTTTAAAAAATTAGTTATTTTTCAACACAGCACAAAATATTAAAGAAAATTCCTGAGCTGAAATGATGAGGGGAAAGTATGGGTGAGAAAAACACATGAAGAAGGAAGTTTGCTCTGGTTTTACTCTTCCCCATGTATCTGCTTATGACCACTAATGGAGAGTAGGACACTAGTTCAACAAAGACCTTTGGTCTCATCCAGTACAGACAATCTCACCTAAAAATACTTGAAAAAAATCTGAATACTTTAAGAACTCTGACAAAGACCACACGGACCACTTGACCGCACAGTCCAGTCACCACGACAGAAAAACTCCCCACCTCCCTTTAAGCTCTTTATTCCATGGTAACAAGTCAAGGATAAGCAACTGCAACATCATTCTATAGGAAAACAGACCTTATTTGAACTCATCTAAAAGTGAACTGTCTACCATACTTCCTCTTCAAATTCCATGACAATCAAGGGCTTTCTCATCTGAAGAGACTGGTTAGCCCGAAACATTCTGAAAACACTCAGTCCCCTATTAATGACATATGCACTGTCAGAAGACATACATCAGTTTTTAGCCTGGGACTTTAAACCCTGCATCAATGAAACAGTTCCCCATGTCAGCCTCTTCAGACTTTGTCGACTGCCTGTCACTCACTGACCAAAGATCACTCAAAAGAAAACCAATGTAGTCCTTAGTCATTTGTATTTATAAAGTATACAGCATTCATCTTCACTCGATGCATGGAACAAACACATGGTTCCGTCTTGAACAAACACTTAACAAAACAAAAGCTCTAAAGTCACTAACACTTCAAATTTTCTTTGGTGAAAGCTACCTGTGTCCTTTACAGCTTAGAAGTACTACCCCATGCCCTTTACTTTAGAATAGTCTTACTTAATGCTTCTCAATCAAGAAGTCCCTTATTTCTCATTAAAAGGCTAGAGATTAAATGACAAAAATGCAGTTATTCTTAGTACTTCTTTGAAGCCTGTCAAGCACTGGCCATTTATAATCCCCTCCCCCAATCCCTTACCTTTTCGGCATCTTGCTCAAACAGCCTGAGCTGAAAACATTGGTCCAATTTCAATTTCCGCACATGCCACATCTGATGCAGATGCTGCCGTGTTGAGTGCAGCCTGTCCAGCATGGTGGATACTTTGGGTAAAAGGTTCTGTAAGTCTGCATTCCCCGACCCAGAGTTCTTTTTGGGAAAGCTATCACTGCTCTGTATCCGCTGGAGCAGCTTTTGCCCTTCCACATCAAGGTCCTCAATAGGGGCCTTAATGACTTTCTTCTTTAATTGTGAATGCTCCTCTATCATATTACGAGCACCTTCAAGATCCTGAGGCATTTCCTTTTTTGACAATATATCTTGCAGTTCCTCCAGTCTGGACAGCATATGGGTTGCATTGCTAATGTAGTCCTCAAAGGCAACTCTGATTTCTATCCACTCCTCATGGTTGTATTCCAAACAGCCATCAAATTCTGGGGTTAGCTGAGAAGGATCAACTACTTTGGTAAGGCCTTCCAGAGACACCATATTTGTCTAGAAAATAAAAATTAAAATAAAAAATCCTGTTACCGAAATTGATTTGAAATTTTCTCTCAAGCTTTTGCTTTTCTCTTTGTTAAGAGTTGATCATTTTGGTCATGAAGTTCACATGACAATTCTTCTCATACATTTCTTTTCAAGTATCAACTCTGAACAGCACAACTCAGAACGCCTTGAAGGTATTTCCTCCATTTTATTTCTTTCTTACCTCATTACACTTCAGAAGAAAACAGCAATCATTCTTTTGACTGCTGTTTTGATTAAGCTTTGACTGTGTTTTGCAAAGCAGCAGGAGGATAACAGCAAGGTTCAGTCAGCTGCTTTCCTCTGGAAGCTGGAGATATCACAATTACCTCAATGCAGACCAAGACAAGGAACAGATGAAACCTAACTTTCTATCACCAGGGGTAAAACCCTAATTCCATCTTTCTTGCACTCAGAAAAAGAATATAAATAACAACATGCATGACCACCTAGTCTAGCAGGTAGAAAGAAGTAAACCACAGTCCTTCTAGAACCATTGGCCTAAGGTACCCCTTCTTTCATGCCCAATATAATTTATCTGAGAGTTTTGAAGGCGCTGATCATTAGCGGGCACTTAAAACCATGACATAAATATACATTTATATACTATAGGGAAAATTACCTCAAACTCAAACTTTGAGCTGCCAAAGTTAGTCCTCTGTTTCTGCCAGAAATTGTCTGGCTTGATTATCAGTGCAACATGAATACAACACGGAAAGGATTCCTGTAAAATCTTCAGCAGAGGCTTTATGGAGTCCCATTTTGAACCACGCATGTCCACAATGACGGTGAATCCTCGTTTACATACTTCTTCACTGCAGAAGAAAGAAGGAAAGGTTATCAAGCAAGTGTTACAACTTCAAACAGAGCACTTTACTGCACTACATTGCCTAATGAATGTGGTCTCCTCAGCTACCAATAATACTCCAGGGTCTCACTGTTGACCAGCTGACAGCAGATCTCATGAAGTTTCTCTGACTCCCATGCCAAGCTCCTTGTGGGCAGTAGCTTTATACTATATTATGGCATTATCTCATCTTTTATTTTCATTGTTTATATTCATGATGACTCATCATCCAATCTTGTTTCTCCCTCACATACATAGTAAACATACCATTTACTGAAGCAGCAATATGAATTTACAATGGATACACTGAAACACACACATACTTACTCGACCGATGACAATATTCATACCTTTCTAATGATTAAGGAGGTCCTTTAACAGACAGAAGATGGTAAATTGCTTCTACTTACCAAATCGCAACTTTTTCAAACTATCTCATATTTAGACCCATATTATCTGAGAGTTAAAGAGCCTGTAGAGGGAAAAAACCTCTTTTTTGACATTTTCTTTTGTAACAGGATCAATTTGTGGACAGTTAATGGATAAGACAGTACTTTATGGTTGTGCAGAAAACCACATCAACCTGTTTATACAAAAGTTGTGCTCCATTTTGCTGTTCAAAATAGACAGATTTTACACTCAAATTCTCCAGCACCTCTTCTGAGAATAGAATATTTAATCTTTTTTCATCAATACCTTCTGTAAATTTAGTGCTTGTCATGGAGCAAAAGCGACACCACCACGACCAACAAAAATTTTGATTTGATTTTTTAATTTTTGATTTTTTGATTTACCAGCAGGATTGGCTACATGACCCTTGTAGCATGACCATGGAAAGGAAAATATTTCAAAACTAATGCATCATAACCGACGGATTATCAAAAGGGACCAAATGTCCACTGTTTGAGCACTGGTCACTTTCAGACTAATGCAAATGCCATTCTAGAGTTCATGTGGTGAGGTTTTCAGAGCGTCCAAGACACAGGGCAACTTCACTCGCATACTTTAGACGGTCTTATTGGTCACACTGTAGAAAGATATATTATGACTGATACAGGAGATCTTCTGGAAGAAGTGATAATCTAAGTTCCTTAGAAGAGGGTTTTTTATTTTTAAATTTGAAAACTTTAAAGTTAGAAAAAAAAACAAGTAAGAAAAACCCACAATATTTTAAAAAATTATGTTAACATAAATATGATAAATGCTGGCTCTCCCACCTGCTGATAGGAATGTCAAAAATGGCAATGAAAGAAGCAAAATATATTTGAATTGACTAGCTTGGCATACGTGTAGGGTACAATGTATAATTTTCTGACCATGGTGAAAACATTTTCTAAGATACTCGCAAGATTCAAGGACAAAAACAACTGACGTTTTAAAGACAGACCTACTATTGAAAGGCCAAATGCAAATACGAATGCTGCTTCAGATACATCAAATAACAGTACTGCAATAAATAACAGATCAAATGTTTGGGGCTACTTGTACCATTTGGGACAGCTAGAGTTGCATTACCAGTTCCTAAAATGACCTGTATGAAAACAAGTCTCACTTTTAATAAAGCTCCATTTATTCTCAAAGCTTTGCCATGCTTAGAGATATAAAACCTGCACTAACTTTCTTTTAATTTTAAATCTATTGGTGCTAAATTAACATACATGTTTTGCCAGAGAATCACTGTATCTTTCCAGATGATCTCTAGAAAATTCTTGGACACATTTTGATGCATATTTATTAATTTCTCTAGTTACTTGAAGCTCTTGACAGCTAGCACACATCATTCAATCTGAAAGTAAAAATCTCAAGCCTTCTTCCTGCTCTCCTTCCTCTACCTCCTCCAAGTCCACCAGTTAACTTCACAAAAAGGATGCCATATACACTGTCAGCTAAACGACTTGAAGTTATTTTTATGAAATTTTTGTCAGTCTGAAACTGACACCTGATTACAGCAGGTGAAAAGAGCAGTTGTAAATTAACATATTACAAAAACATGGAAGATACTGCACTTGGGGATGTTGTCTAAGGAATTTTTTTCAGCCGTAATGACAACTGCTCCTTGAGGTCATAGGCAAAATAGCAAGTGCAGTCAGCATTGCTGCAGCCTGCAACAAATGCTGGCAGATTCCAAGACAGACCTAAAGTCAGGGATTTAGGATCATTTTTGTCCCCAACTCTGTTACCACTGGAAGAAAAGTTCCATATTGTAACATCCCGGTCCTGGAGCCATCAGCTCATGGGCTCAGCCAGGAGTTTTACTTTAAAAATATACATAGGGTGTTTTAATACCTTTAGATAGCATAAAAAGAAGAAGCCAGACTTAGACTCAAGAGGTCCTTTTACTGATAATTTAGGGGAGAACATAAAGGAACTTGGCAAAAGTTCAGAAGGGTATCATATACTTTAGACAAAACATTCCATCAAAGTACTAACCCAGAGGATACCAATCCACACCAATCCAAACCAAATCACTCCAGCTTTAAGCTACCTAACACATCAAGAGCGGAGCAAAGAAAGAGAAGAAGGAGCAAGAAGAGAGAAGGAGAGAGACAGATAGAGCTACCATTGGAACCTTGTGGAAGACCAGCTCTCACATGTCCAGATGGCAGAGCTGCAACAACGTGGAGAGAACAGACCTTCAATTTTATGTGCTCTGGTCCTTGTGGACACTCACACCCAGGTGTGACCACTGGCCCACAGGCCATTCTGGAGCCTCGGGGCAAGGTAAGGGGCAATGGTCCCATTGTCCCAACCAATTCAAGGCTGGATTAGGGGCTGCAGGAGGTGTGGTGTGTGCTGAAGTGTTCCCAGGCTGTTTTGACTGGCAGCAGCCATGGGGCTGCCTCGGGAGGCCCACAGGGGCTGGCATGTGGGACAGGACATTATCTCACCTCTGTGAGGTTCAAGCCGTCCCTTCTCCCCTCCATGTACGCACATACAATAGAGCTAGTTCTGACCCAGTACTATAATTTGGTGCCTCACATATACAAGCCAACTTTTTTACATATATGTAACTTTTTAAAAAATATCTCATATATATAGAACATGTTGTCTATATATCTGAGAGTGTATATATATCCACACACTAACACTGGATTTAACTTCTGACAATTTATTTAAATTGCACATTACAATTCACAGTTTAAATTGCTGACAATGCAATGCTATTAGTACTTTAACAGATCACTCTACAGGCCTTTACAAGTAATTTTACGTATCTCTCTCCTGGGCTATTCTGTGCTGTATCAGGACACTATGACTTACCTAACACAAAAACCAGTTAGGAGTGTTGTGCTCATTCAACTCCATAAAAGGCGTATTGTGAATGATGAGCAGAATATTTCTAATTATTGATGAACTGAAAGCCTTTGGATTGTATTTCCAATCTTCAACTCAGAGACAGCAATATGACATGGCATAATATGACAATGGCAGTGCCATTTCCAAGACACAAATTACTTCGAGCTAAAGCACACCAGCTGTTCTGCCAATGGCCTTCCTTTTACGGAGTAATTATTCCCCTTCCAAAAAGCAATTTGTAAATAGCAACTGACAAAACTTGGTATTGATTTGCTCATTTTATTAACCCATTCAGTCTTCTAGCTTGTAGGTGTAATTTTGCTATATAGCTTTAGAGCTTATCAGACCATCACTTACCTAGGAATACATGCTAGATAGGATATTAGTCTTCTAAGGTCTTCTTGCCGTATTCTATCATGATTGCTACGAGCTGGAAATGTTAGAATGGGACCTCCACGCTTATCTCTGCCACCTGAAAAATTAAAAATGTTAAAAGACTCCATAGCATAATACTATCCTTATCTGCAGAACTAGTCTTCAGTACCTACTTAAAAAAAAAGTGATTTCAACCTAAATGTCTGCACTGTCATTTTGAGAACAACACAAGACTGAATTTTAGGAGGATTGATCAGCGTACTGTCACAATTCCTACCAAGAGAAAATACATGTCAAGAAACATTGCAACAAAGAATAACCAGAGCATTGCACTTACACATTACAGTCATGTTCAAGTTTGACTTGGTGTGACATCTCCAGAAACAGAGCTTTATTATGTATTTAATTTTTGACTCAGCAACTGTACAGATTAAATTTAAGTACAGAATTATGCTACTTTGTAGGCAAGTATTTAGATGATAGGGCAGTAGAGAGGACAGGTAGAGGAGCTCCTCCACTTAGTAACAAGAGCGCTGGAAGGAGATCAGTAGGTTGAGGACAGACGGATTAGTGTCATAGGAGACCCAGTTCTGAAAGGAGCGGAAGGCCCAATGTGTCAACTGAACCCATTTCTTTGTGAAGCCTCCTGCCTCCCTGGGTCCAGGTTAAAGACGTGATGAGAAAGTTTCCTATCCCGGTGTGGTGCTTGGGTTATTATCCATTATGGGTTTTTCAGGTAGGCAGCAATGACATTGAAACAAGAAGCCCAAGGGCAACCAAGAGAGATGTGATTGAAGTCTCTCCCTGAAGGCATTTGGATGAGTGGTTGGAGGATCAGAAACACAGCTGGTGCTCTTCTATCCTTTCAGTTGCAGTGAACAATAAGGGAAGAAATGGGAAGAGCCAACAGATCAGTACCTGGCTCCAAGCCTGGTGTCACCTGGAGATTTCTGGGGGTTTTTTGATTGTGGGTTGGTTTACATGACATTAAACCTGCTAGTGACAGACAAGGTACAATTCCTCAAAGGAGGAATAGGATCTTTGCACAGGAGTTACCAGGACTCCCCAAAAGAGATTTAAACTAGGTTTGAAGGAAAAAGGGCTAAAGCCATGCTCGCTAGAAATAAGACAGGGGCAGCACATCAAAGTTTGCCAGATGGTGCACTGTCTCAGTGGAAGGAGCGATGAAGATCCATGCGACAGCCAAGATGTAAGGGTTATTGATGTATTGATGTGTTTGAAACCACAGAAGAACCTGAAAATGGTCACATAGGAATTAGGGCTCCTGCCTCAAAAATCGTAACAGAATCAACTGCCCAACTGAAGTGCATCTACACCAATGCATGTAGCATGGGCAACAAACAGGAGGAGCTGGAAGCCACTGCACAACAAGAAAACCATGACATAGTTCCCATCATGGAAACATGGTGAGATGGCTTATAGAACTGACCTGTTGCAATGGATGCCTGTAAACTTTTCAGAAGGGATAGGAATGGAAAGAGTCAGTGAGGGAGTTCTGTTATGTTACGAGTCTTGACTGTCTAGAGCTTAACATCAGTGATGACAGGATGAGTGTTTATGGCTATGAATCAAGAAGTTTGCAGATGATGTCCAGTAGTACAAAAGTAGATTGATGGGCTGAAACCAACTGTATGAGGTTCAACAAGGCCAAGTGTCAGCACCTCTGCTCGTGTCACAACAACTCCTTCCAACTCTACAGGCTGGAGGCAGAGTGGTTGCTAAGCTGCCCAGCAGAAAAGCACCTGGGGATGCTGGTCAAGTACAATCTGAATATGAGCCAGCAGAGTGCTCAGGTGCTCAAGAGGGTCAATGGCATCTTGACCTGTATCAGGAGTACTGTGGCCATCAGGGCCAGGGCAGTGATCATCCCTCTGTACACAGCACTGGTGAAACCTCACCTCAAATCCTGTGTTCAGTCCTGGGCCTCTCACTACAAGACAAACACCGAGATGCTGGAGTGTGTCCAGAGAAGTGCAACAGAGCTGGTGAAGCGTCTGGAGCACAAGTCTGATGAGGAGCAGCTGAGGGGAGTGTTTAGCCTCAAGAAAAGGAAGCTCAGGGAAGAGCTTATCGCTCTCTACAACTACCTGAAGGAGACTGCAGTGACATGAGTCTTGGTCTCTTCTCCCAGGTAACAAGTGACAGAACGAGAGGAAACGGCCTCAGGTTGTACCAGGGAAGTTTAGATTTTTAGGAACAATTTCTTCAGTGGAAGAGTTGCCAAGAATTGGAACAAGCTGCACAGGGAAATGGTTGAGTCATCATCCCTGGAGGTATTTACAAGACAGGTGGCACTTGCAGACATGCTTTAGTGGTGGGCTTGGCAGTGCCAGGTTAAGGGCTGGACTTAGTGACCTTAAAGATCTTTTTCCAACCTAAACAATCTTATGATTCCCTGATTAACTTCATTAGTAGCAGAATTTAGGTGGGTAGTATTTCACACTCAATACATATGCTAGATTGAGTAGACAGAAACTAAGCATTTAACTTGTATTTTTATCCTGTCATGACTTGCAGATTTGAAACTGTGAGTTTAGAGTTTTTAATTTTGCTAGCAATGTAGCAAATTCTTAATCCACTTAATATATAAGGCAAAAAATCTGACTTCAGGTGGTTCCACTCAGTTCATCTCAGTCATAGAATTTCAGACTTACTGTAATCAAATAGTAAAATGCAACTTTATATCCAACTCCTTGCCAGTGACAACAAAATGTTACTATTATTAAAGGCTAAATTCAAGCCAGTAGGACATCTTTATCAACACATAATAGCATAAACATATTCTTGCAAGCTAAATCTCACATATATTTTCTCAATCACAGATGGACTGTTTTCTCCTGTCCCATGGAAACGCAGAAAAACACTATCCACAGTCCAGAATTTCTCATTTTAAATCAGCTCCTCATTGTAATTCCATGTTACTAAACAAAGTTTTTTAAAAATCCCTTAGAAAGGAAGGTCAAAAGAAAATAAAATATAAAACAAAAAAATAAAACCAGTCACTCAGAAATTCATCTCTATCCTCTCCAATAAAGTCTGCATCTGCTTGCCTAGCTGTCAAAGCCTCTAGGGACTGTCTACACTGGACAAGTTCCCTGTGAGGCACCAAATGAAACTCACAAGACACAAAAGCATCTTTGAATCTCTGTCAAGCTACAATGCCAGAAACCTAAACTTACAAGGAAATCCATATCCGTATCTTCCATGAACCTCTTAAGTGGCACAAAAGATGAAAAACTTGGTTGTGTCTCATTCTAATGGAGAAAGGCAAGTCTTGATCATCCTGACTCATTTGCCAAGCAGAGAGCTTTGAGGATCTTTACACAGCAAGTGATAGGACAAAAACGAAGACAGAAGCCGTAAGAGAGAGGAATGATACATGACAAGACAGAGTCCAACAGCCCAGGCCCTCACTGAGTTTCAGTGCTCACTGGGCTCCAAAGCTACCAAGCTTGGTTGAAAGTCCGCTGCAGTCCTTAATGTTCTCCTCCTTGCACCACAGGCCATTACCTCCAGATCTTAAAAATTTATGTTTCAACTGGTAAGTGCTACTGATTCCAAATCCCCAGAATGTAACTCAGTTGCTCAGGGTAGATATCCTACTTTAAAAAGCAGCAGCTAGCAGCAAACACCATTAGCTGAATTGCCTTTAACACTCTCTAAGCATTTTAAACAAATGCTTAGTTACACGCAGTCACCTCAGATCAGACCTCTGGGCCTTTCCCACACTGCAATTCCTGTATCATACAATTTTTCAATATGGGAGAAGAAGAGAACCGTTATTCTTTATGTCATTCTGGATGCCACTTCAGTTGGCTCTCAGACCACATACATCACAGAGAAACCCCATTTTTAAAAATGGTGCTTAAATTTCTGATAAAACAAACCCTGACATTTTTGTACATCGGAGACAAAATCTGCTGTAAAAATTCTAGGTCTAGATGTATAATGAAGGAATTAATAAAGCCGTGATTTCTGATGAAAACAACTTCACTGTTCTTTCACTCAGTTCATCCAGTCTTAAACCAGGTATCAAAACCACAGTATTAAGCAAAAAAGTTCCTAAGACTTGGGTCTTCTCATCGGCTATATGACAGCTTTCTTAGGCCTTTTCCAATAAGTAAGTCTCATTTCCTTTCTTCCTGATGCTCCTGTGTCATGCACAAACAGGAAAGTTAAAAGCAACACAATGTATGAGGCATCAGGTGGGAATTTCCTGCCTCACAACAGTCTTTATTAAATTCAATCTCCCATTAGTCTTGGTTTAACAAAAATATATTAAGCTACTAATTTCAACAATAAGACTTCAGTTTTTACCCCTTTCCATTTATATAATCTCCCAACAGAACTGGGATACTCTCTGTTCATGCCAAATTGTGTCACATGAATATCTGATCAACTCACATGAGTCACCTAATATGAATCACTTTTGTCTAGTGCACGTAACTAACAGCAGTATCCTCAACAGTCTCCAAACAGCACTAAAATCCAACAGGCTGACTGAGGCACTTTAAGGAAATTCCTTTTTACCTAGTTTTAAAGTACTTGGGTAAAGCTAAACAGTGGCCTTTCATGGCAAGACAAGTTATCAAATGTTATTTCTTCATATGAAAACAAGGTAATTGCACCTTGTAAGAAAATGCTCTCCTCATCTAAGTATGTGCAGAGATGCAAGAGCATCTGTACTTGGACAGACTTCAAGTGTAAACTTCACAAAAAATGTTGCATCCGAGACTCTGTTTGTACTTCACAGAAAAGGCTAGAGATGAAACCATTTCAGGTGGTAGGACGCCCAATATTCAAGCAGTTCATTCCCCAGTTAGGTGAAAACTGGCGAAGTAAAACAACAGTCTTCCTTACCTTTGTGTTCCCAGGTATAAAGCTTGACAGTTGTAGTGCCACAGTGGTTAAGCCCTATAAGGGTGATGGTGTTTTTGTCGGGGGAAAGGGAAGTAGGGAGGGGAGGGGGCAAACTGAAGGAGTGTTGTTGTGGGTTGTTACTCATAAATCATGTTTTTGTAAATCATTTGCATTACTGAAGTATCTCATTTAATTTGATTTTCTCTTGCAATGAAAACTGTAGCTGCAAATAATACTGTTAGATATGCAAGGCTGGGGGAAAGAGGGACATGACACAACCAGGATGACAACTAGCAATTTTCCACATTCAACAAAACTGTACGTATCTTCTTTATCCTAAATCATTACGTTACGTTTGGGATATCCCATTGGAATGGATGCTACTCTAGCTCTCCATGACTTTTGCAATAAAATGTTAAGTATTTAAAATATCATTTTACATGCTACTAGCAACACAGTTGGGTGTTCTACAACGGAAAACAACTGTACCTGAAAGGTATGCAACTTTTTCCTTTAAAATTGGCAATACTTCCATAGCCTTCATTTCATCATTTTTGCGAAACCCTGAAAAAAGGAAAAGATAAGATGATTGGTCAGAAACTCAGACAAGCTCAGCTTCTACATTTAATGAATGCACTGTAAAACATTTACCTTTGGAATACATTCTGAATGTTATCATTACAGGAATGAGGATAACCTTACAATAAAAGTCTGCTAAAAAAATAAACTAAACTTCAAAAATATACTAATGACCAAGTCATCACTCTAACTAAACACAAACAGCATGGTCTGTTAGCAAGCCCCAGTAGAAAACAAGACACCAAAATTAGCCTTTTTCATCAGTAAGTAAAAACTATCCTGTAGCTTTTCAGCATTCCAAATCCCGCTTTCATTTTTTGTTCAGTAGGAAGAGTATCATGCTATTAAGAGGAGGTAACTTTAGAACAATTACCAGGAAAAACAAAACAAAACAAAAAAACCACAACCTCCCAAAAAACCCACAGCAACATAGACAAATAAACAAAAACACCCAGAAGAAAAAAAGCACCCAAAACCCCCCAACTCCACAAAAAACACCACACAAAAGGATCCACAAAAAAAAATTCCAACACTCTTTACATGCAACTTTCCCTAAATCGCTTCCGTAAGCAGAATTCTTTGCTGCTGTCTGACAGGAGCATAATTTTGTAACTGAGAGCACATTTTGCCATATTAACTCTATACATAACATGGAGTTTCAAACAGTCCCCAAGCTGAGTGATTACAGTCAATACTGGAAAGCAGCACATTGCCAGCCTCTCCCTCCTCTCCACTTCCTACTTCTACTACACTCTATTTCTGTGGCCAATTTCTGAAGTTTTTCCTTCTTTGATAAGGAAGATTTAGGAAACATGTTCTACCTTATATTCCATATTGACCTGTACAGCGAAGAAATGGTCAAGTTTAGGCCATTTTTGTTCATGTTACAAGAACTGTAACACACCTTCAACTAACTGTCTGCATGACCATTCCCAGTGCGTTTGGATTCATGTTTTTTAAAATAATCTCATATCTACACAAAGTATGTCTGCTGAGGCAAATGGGAACACTTTGCTTCCCTATCACTGTTGAAGCACAGAAGTGCTGTTAAGACAGCCCAAAAAGCTCTCTATGACACAGTAGTTGTGTTCCTTAAAAGCAACCCTTTGAGAAGGTAAAATAAGCTTCTTAATTATTGAATTAATTTTATTTTTTATTATATTTATTCATAGTTTCAGGGAAACATACAAGAGCAAACTCTGGCACACATATGGCAGTCTTTTCTAAAATAAACCGTTCTTTGCCTGTGTCTCTAGAGATGGCAGCAGGAGCTGCCATTGATGCCCAGCATGGAAATCACCATTTCTCTTCCTCCTCCGAAACATCCAAATGTTTCATATCCTTTGTTAAAGGGCTCTAAGCTGAAACAAAAGAGCTGTGGACTTCAGAGCCAAAACCTGAAGGTATCAAACTAGCGTCATCAAGTAAATAAAAAAATCTATAATTAAAGGCATCATATATGTAATTTGCATTACAGGTTTTCTACTCCTGACAGCAGCATTGAGACTCCTGTGCCACTAACCCACTGGTTTATGGGCACTACCCTTCAAAACAGACCCAGGATGCACCAAACACAACAGCCAAGGGACAAAGATGGCCAGGTGTTTGCATGCCATCAACTATGAAACTGAATGACACCATTTAGTTTGAAGAACTGAGGGGAGACACGGTAGCAATCCTCAGAACACAAAGCCTAGTGACAGCAGAAGTAACCTGGCTAGAATTACAGCGAGCAGTTTACTTTAGATGGCAGAAATTTTGTAAAGCAAAGAACCATGAAGCACCACACAGCAAGCTTGTTTCCACAAGCAACGCTTGTGGAAAACTATGGCCTGCCCGTGACTAGGGATTTTTAAAACACACATTCAGACAAATATCTGTCAACAACGGGTCCCTCCAGTTCACTGTAACTGAAGTGTTCAACCAGGACAGTCTCAGCACCCACAGAATGCAAGCAAAGAAAACAAAACAACTTCCAGCCAGATGGAAGTTCCCTGGCTAGTTCCCCGTTTTTTCATGAACACCATAAACCAAAACCAAACCCAAAATTTAGTACATGTTCTCAAAAAGGCTAGACCAGGAAAACTGGTTCCTTGAGCACCCACACAGCACAGAGGGCTTCCACAATGGGACAGTATTTCGCAATTATACAGCAACTCCAGAATGGCAAAGCAGTGGAGGGGATTATTTTCATGTTTGCTCTTAGGCTCTCAAGAGCATAAGACGGAGCTAAAGAAACCTCGTGCATTACTTCTCCTCCAGAGTAATGGCTATGGGTTACCAGTCATATACTGAAACTGCCTATAAGTTATGTTCCTACTACATTTTTGCTTCTTACGGACTAAAGCTTTAAGAAAAACTTAAGAAAAAGCTTAAATAAATCATCTAAAAAGACAACAGGTACCTTTTTCCACCTTGAAATATTTGGGCTTCATTTGACTGCTAAGGCATGCAGGCATGCTTCCAGGGTTGAAGTTTTTTTAATGTGCTTTAAGCTACCCACCATAAGCTTAATGCCAATTTAGCATGCTCAGCTTTCATACCAACCATGGCAATTCCTTTTCTTTACAGTAAATTTAGAGGTAAAAAACACTTTCTCCTCACCTAAAAAGCATGCAGAAACTAGTGCTGTACTTTGCTGTCTCTCTTAGCTCAAATTACCCAAGACACTGATGTTACCACAATTGCTTGCTCAGATTTCTAAGCCCTTAAACTACTTCACCTCGGATGATGTTCAGTAGCTGCACGTTTTACTTTGCCCGTGGCATGTAAGAAGGGAAAAACATTTAGCTAACATTTCTCTGACTATTAAGGGGCCGCTCAAGGTAAACACCCTGGCAAATACGTTAGTGCTTGGCTCATGTTCTGCATCTGCATATCCTTAAGGCTGACTGCCTTGGATTATCATATTCCTGCTGCTCTAAACAGTCTATTTTTATTCCAGTTCTGCAGTGTTAAAGCTTAACTGAAAAGACTGTGGGGATTACAACAGATGAAAGAATGCTTGGGAGCAAAGAGGGTGAATACAGCAGCAAAGTATCATATTTTTATCTCCAACGAAGCAATAACAAAACAACACCAACATAAGCAGGTCTTAAGGGCTTGGGGTGGGTCCTCCCCCCACCTTTTTAAAGCCTCTACTCCACAAAACATTTGCGATTATGAGGACTTAATTTAAAAAAATAAATAAATTATAAGGCATTTACCACACTGAAATGAAATGCCATAAATAACTGCACCAATCTCTCCCTACACAGCTCAGCATCCTCCGCGCCAGCCGGCTGCATCACATGTTCCTGGGGGTGATGTCATCCCTCCCTTCCCTTCCCTCCCCTCCCCTGCCCGGCCGGCCCCGCCGCAGTGCCCGCGGCCCCATCGCGCCCCACGGGCTGGACCCCACAGCGGCGGGGGCGGACCCCGCACCCACCACCCCACAGCCCCGCCCGCACGGCGCAGCTCGGCAGGCACGGAATTCCAGCGGGCTCTCCCTCATTCCCACGGCACACGCTTCTCCTTGGAAAGCACAGTGTGGATGCACCCGTGGCACGTATTTACGCTGTTCCTTGTGCTGTCCAGCTCAAAGAAGGCGGCATTCTTGCTTTAAAGATGTTATTTTTAATAATAAATCCTGCATCTTTTAAAGCCAATCTCAGCCTTAAACTGGAAAACCGTCGTTGGTATTTTAAACGCCTATTAAAGCAATACTTATTTTACAGTTTTGCATTTTTAATAGGCAGCATATGCCTCCTGCTTTATCATACCGGTTCTTTTCCCTAACTACCAGTCAAGAGGGAAAATGCTCAAATTATGCTGATCAATATTCTATTTCGGTAGATTAAGTAACACACGACTATGTAGTCCATTTCAATTTAAGAGGTCGCCCCATCCCTCACAAAGAATTACACAATCCTGTGCGTTATATACAATCTTCCACTGAAACAGTCTTATTATAGAGCATATACTGATACGCTGTATCACACAACTTAAGATCTTTAAAAGATGCAAACAAGAATAAAAGTCATCTAAACCCTTTATCCAGGCATATACATTGGAAAAAGAAGTCTTCCCCACAAACACACACATCATCTTGTCTTTGCCCCCACAACTTCAGAGCCAGAAGACATCATTAACTGGCCAAATGTAAAAAACTCAGTGGTCTGTACTAATCCTTCTCACGCTTCATGAAGCTATTTTGCTACAATATATTAATTTATCCAAATTAAAACATCCATGAAAAGACAGCATCTTGGGGTAGAGCTATCAATCCTAGGAGATTTCCAAGAGATCTTTACCCAAATGGCCAGGGCAGACTCCTCTGCAAGTGTTCCCAAATCCCATGGTGAAGATCTGGCTGCAGAGCTGCATGTCCAGCTGGAGACCAGAGGGTAACCCAGTGTAAAGAAGCCACCTTCTGCCTGGAAATCACAGCATTCCTCTAACTCTGATGCTCTACAGATATCCAGCTTGCTGAAACTTCCCACAGATATTGAAATACAGTGAGAAAGTCACCCTCCGTGTTGTAACACACTGGGTACTCAGTGTGGCAGTTTACACAACCAGCACAAACGCTGTCTTAGTCTAAGGCTGAGAATTCCTTCTGACACAGGAAACAAGGTAACCGTTCATCATCTTGCACTGCAATGTTCAGTAACTAGTCAGCCACACAATTAAGGGGAGAAGATAGAAATGCCTTAAACACATCCTTTAGGGCAACTAAAATTAGATTACAGAACTGTGATACGAACCAATGTTGGAAATCCCCTTCCCTAAGACGCATTGCTACTCCAACACAGGAGTCTTTGCTTCAGAGGTCTCTTTAGTGATGTGCATCATTCACTTATGGCAACAAACATAAAATATGGAAACAGCAATTAAGACAACGGAGACTCGGAAACTGAGGCTAAGAGCAACATCTATTAGCAAAGAGGTTGACTAAGCACTCATCCATTGCTGTAACATGCAACTGACTAGAAATTTTTCTGAAATACGGCTGGAGAAAAACCAAGAACATAAAACCAGAATGCTCTCATCCTGAAAACTCATACCTTTAATAACACAACTGTTTCTCACCTTGCAACATGAAAACAAGACCTTTTAACAGGCATAAACCAAAGAAACCAGACTTAATCCAGATTATGTTGATGCTTTAGGCTCTGTTCAGATTTCAGAATGACTCCCTGTCGTGTCACCAACATAAAGCAAGTGCCTTATCTGACAGGCTGCTCACTCCAGCCCCAGACTTCTAATCCCCACCTCTTCTTTTACAGATATCCCATTGCAAATCAGAGAAAACCCTTTCAGTGAATTATTTGCCAACAGAGTACTTTCTTCATTTCAGTGGACCTGCTCCAAAGGACTTCTGCTCAAAAAATCCACGATAAGTTCTACAGGAAGGAAAAAAAGAAAACATACAGAAATTGCAGCAGCAGCACTCAGAACTGCTAAGTACCTATTGCCAGTTAATAATTGGACTGATTTAGTTTAGTCTTAATTGAAAAGAAATATTTGCTAGAAGATGAGTGATACAACTTCCATGGGTGGGGGAACAGACCATCTCCCAGACAAGCAGCAATGTCGTTCATCCAGGTCAAGCAGCAGAACCTGCAAACCATTCCGCATAACTCCTTGCACCCACTAGTCCCTTTGTGTTAAGCTTCACCTTAGAACACAAAATCTCGAAAAATTAGGTACTCAACATCTAAGTCAAAAGAATCCATCTTGTTGTTGTCTCCAGCATTTTCTCTATTTCACAGCATGAATTGTATTGACTACATGACTCTGAAATACGAGCTATTCCTCCCTTTATTTGTAAAGTCATCCGAGCTACGTTTCAAGAGAAATCGCTTTTTAATCAAGAAAAAAGAGGTTGGGGAAAAAAAGCTCAAATGTAATAAAATTACTGCATTATTAGACTAATTAAGCTTTCATTATTTGCCCTTTCTCATTCCCCATATTACAAGATCACAGAATATTCTGAGTTGGAAGGGACCCACAAGGATCATCAAGTTCAACTCTTAAGTGAATGGCCCATACAGGGATTCAAACCTGCGAACTTCAAGTTAATAGCACTATGATAAATCCTGGAATTCTTTAAGTTTATTCAACTTCCCTTATCAGTTAACAACTGCAAGTGAATTTATATACTACCTCTCATGTTTTTCAGGTGTCCAGTAAGAGAGCACAAAGCAGGTTCCTATTCTCCCATTTTAATATGGAGAGGTTTTAAAAAATTGGTCAGTGAGTAAATTTCCAAATAATGTATCATTCCATGAAAAATAATTTTAAATACGAGTCAGAAACAGCCAATGTAAAACTTTTTGCATTCTTACTCTGAAGTTACTACATAGAAATCAGTACAATTAAGTCAGTAGAACCATTAGATTCTTTCCTTCAATCGAATTCAATGATTGCTGAACTCCGTAAGTCTTTGGGTTTTTAAATTAAATCAGATTACTGTAGTAAAGACGGAGAAAGAAAACTGAACTTTCATAAGCAGCAAATGGCAAAAGAAAAGAGCAGTAAATGAGAATATAAACCAAAGGGACAGCAAAGGCAATCAAAAGGCAACTTAAGTTAGTGCATGTACGGGATTACTGATAGCTTTCCTTGATTTAGACTCAAGAATTTTAAGTGCCAATTTAAATTTTATGGTAGGCTTAACTATAAATTCATACTTTTGGATGCAAGTAAAGGATTCATAGTGCAATCAGAGCTGTCAATTCACCAACTGCACTGTTATCACTTCCCGTTATAGACATTGCCTGTATTCAGTGCTGCTCAGCAATCTCACACCATCTTTCACATTGCAACAAAGCAAAAGAATTCAGGAAAATTATGGAAAAGACCGCAATTTTCTCCCTGAAGCTTTGTAAGCTTATAGATGGCCAGTTTCAAAATCATCCCAGGAGCACTGACTTTTAAGTATGCCTGTCATGGCATCTTTAAGACCATACATCTTTGCTCTTAGAGGAAGAGAAGAAGTATGAGCAGAGTTTTTTAGTGCCATACAGATCACTGGGCAACATTACCAATCTTGGCATTCATCATTTATTCATTCACTTTTTCTCGGTCCAGATTCCAAAGCCTCCAAGGAACTCCAAAAAGGATATAGTTTAGAGGGATATAACCAAAGAGGTATGATTTCAGTGTTGTTCCAGCAGCCCTAGTCACGAGCTTAAGCAAAGTATTTGCCATGTTCATTTGCTAGGTTTGTAATGTTAAGAACCTAGTCCTGAATTTAAAGCAATTCCAGAGCTTTTGACTCCCTTCAGCTCTGATCAGGTTCAAGACTCATCAGAAAACACTGTCTTCAAATCCACACTTTAATCATAAAAGATCACAGAAATGTTCCTCCTTTTCCCATTTTGCTTTGCCTCTTACTCTCCATACAAGCTGCAAGGAATTGCAACGCATCAGTGGCAATCAGGACCTCACAGAAGCAGACAGCTGAGAAATTGTCTCAAAATAAGAAAAAGAGATTCATTAGAAGGTTACTAGGTTTTTTAAGCCACTTTCAGTTTGCCATTTTTGCTAAACATTGAGGTTCTCTCTTACCATTTTCACTAGTTCCTGGTTTGTCCTGACACCAGGACACACCTCTCCTACCTGTAAATCATGGGAGGAGCACAACATCATACAGAGGGATGCGGGATAAGAAGACTACTAGTGTACTTGACCTGCAAATACTCAAACAAGACCAAATTCTCTGACTGAATGACCATCCCTTTCTTGGAAGATGACATACTCATCTATTCCTCAGTTAATTACTTATTAACCAGCAATTATCCGTAAACTAGCTACCTCAGGTGTGCAGTGCAAGACTTGATATAGAGCTGCCTTAAGAATGTAAGTTGAAGAAAACTCCAAATCCTAAATCACTGTTAAAACCCTGCAATTTCCCTTTAAGTGGATAACAAGAACATTAAGAGAGATCCACATTTTGTAGCGAGGTCCTTTCCAACTTCAAGCATCCATTGACATTATGAAATGTGTGAGACAAAAGTGCAAACATCCATTTTTTAATTGAAACTTAAGATTAGACCACCAAAATCTCAACGGTTTCCCTCTTTTACATGAGGGGAACCTTGTTCTTTTATTTCCCTAACCCTTCACCATGTTCAATCTGTTCCTGCTGTCCTACTGACATTGTTGGAAGTTCATTTGTTTTGGTGGGAACTGCTCATCCATCTCTAAGTGCTGCAATACTTCAATTCAGTGTCCTGCTGAGGTAGCAAACCTTTTTGTCATGGTGTACAGCAGTAGCGCAGGGCTCTCACTGCAGTCAGACACTTTCCCTGTTAACTGTTGCTACAGACACTCATGGCTTAGGGGCCTACACTCTCAGGTCCATCAGGAGGGTACTGAGTCTCCTACAAAAGACTGGTTAAACATGCAATGGTTTTAACATCAAGGTCTGTAAACCATTTTACTTATTTTTCTGTTGAAAACATAGACCAAGAGAAAAGCAGTAGCTTCGAAATTCTGCGCAGCAACAGCTGCAACATAACATTTTAGATCATGTCCTTTGGCTCTTGTTCCAAACCACCATCTGGAGAAATCTCTTTCCACAGCGTAACTGACAAAGACTACAGCAAGGGCAGTAAAAATAAGCAACTTAAAACAGATTGAAAATCATCCTGCATTGTTTTATCCTGAGCAACAATAGGAAGACCTATTTCCACCAGCCCTGAAATCAATCCAAAACATCAAAAAACAGACTGCATATTCTTCAGTAGAAGTACCTTTTTATAGCACAAAAAATTGCTCTTGTGCTTTCTATGATTCACAGACCCCTAGAATCGGCATTTAATGTTGGGGGTCTCTTTTTTTCCTTTTCTCCACCCTCTTTTTTTTTTTTAAATATGCACACAATTTCACAACATTTTCATCACCTTATGGAGATACATATGCAAAAATTAGCCTCGCTTATGTTCATACTTTGAGACATTAATACTTAAACAAGCATTTTTTGATGAATATTTCTCCCTCTTGACCCTTCTTCCTTTTTTTGCAGGACATTTTATATTCCTTTGTGGAAAAAACAGCCATTTGCAACAAGACATATGTCCAAGAACCTGACTCATGCACAGCTCTCCTTCCTTCAAATTCCCATTTTATTAGTTTGCAGCTGTAAGGAGCTCAAGCTCCAAAAGCACTGAGACATAGGAAATGTACAATGAATCTGAGCTTCCCTGCTACGTTACAGTGCACATACAAAAGATCTATCTATATGAGGAGGAAGGAGGAGACACTTTTCTTCATCCTGCATTGTAAAAAGTCAAGTTCCTATTGAGTCAAGCAACACAGAAAAAGAATTATCACAGCTCTTTTAATACAGTTCTTAATTTCAAAATGTGGGGCTGTTAGAAGCATTTAGAGGGGGGCAAATAAAGTTTTACATTAGAGCATCCCTCTGTTCTCTTCTGTCTCTGTACTGAACCGATTTTACTTAAAAGTCTGATTATGCTACTGGTTAGAATGAATCCATTCTTAAAAAAAAAAAAAAAAAAAGTAGCGATCAGGAATCCACAGGGGAATTAAAGCTTGGGTATTTCACTTTTAATATGTGAGCGGTTGCTAACAGCAACCTGCCTTCCTTCCTCCCTCCCTCTAAAAGGGACAGCACGATTAGCATGAAACACCAAAAGGGATGCCCAACACGCATCTCGTTTGCTCAAGGATTACGTTAGAAATTCTAGCTCGAGTTACTCCGAGCAGGTGTGTATTCTCAACACGCATGCCGCATTAGTCAAAAATACGGGGTTTTAGACAATAGAAGGCGAAGAAAGCGAACAAGCGGCGGCTGTGCCGAGGCGAACAGGAGCCACGACGGGGCTCGGCGGGCGGGGAGCGGCGCGGCACGGCTCGGTCTGCAGGCGAGCGGAGACGGCTCGGCGCACACACCGCACACACCGCGGCACACATTACATTACATCACCGGCTTTGTGCGGGGCCGAGCCGCCCCTCCGCTTGGGAGGAGCGCTGCCACATGCTGCAGTCCCGGATCCATCCCCCAAACCGTACGGTGGCAGAAATACGAGCGATCTGGAGTCACTCAAACCTTCCTCTCCCCGCTCCCACCCTGCCGAAAACGCTCCCCCCACTGCTGGTCCCTTCGGCAAATTTCAGTAGGAACAAAAAGACCCTTACCACGTTTTGCTTTACGGACGGATTTCACTCGAGAATAAACAGAAAAGATTTTGCAGATTGTCATGACTAAGAAAGGGAGATTTCATTCCTCATTTATCAAATTTGTTCTAGCAGATTATCTCCTTCAGTTGACAAAGACAAGCAGCCTGAATCTCATTAGAACTACATTTAATACAGCTACTTAAATACACAAATTTAACCTAAATCAAGGCTGGGTGCTCTTTGTGAACTCCATTTACTCAGCTCCTACGCTACTGTAATGAGAACAAGATTAACATCTTGCCTTCACTCTGTTCCATTTCTGCAAACGGTGCTACATGTTACTATAAAAGCAGCATGTGCACTTCCACGGCTCTGGTCAAAAGCATACTCCCAAACTGAGCATTTCTCATCAGCTCACCTGTCCTCAAGTCATGAGTAAATTAGCTTCAAACTCATTTTTATTAATGATAGCATATGCAATACCAAGACAGAAAAGACAAAGCAAGCAGCTCCCAATGCTATTTAGGACAGAAACGGGTAAACATGATGTTCTACAGACATCCAGATAAACGTTTGTTTCTGAAGCTTTAATGTTTGCATTATAACCATCTGCATAATCAGACAATTGATACCTACTACAATAGTTTCATACTTCTTTGGGAACAACAGTTATTGAAAGTAGGGGCACTGCATTATAGTCACAAGTGTGCTAACAAGTTCTCCTTCAACTTAAAAAAACCCCACATGTGAAATCTTGCCCATTTTACAGACCAAACTAGACAAAAGCTATTTAAACTTGATTGCAGCTTACCACTTCCTACTACTTGCCAGCACAACAAACACAGCTTAACGCTTGTGAGCATCCACTATTTCACGCTCAAATTTTTAACACCTTATCTGTGGGCGCTGATATGGTTGCTCTCACTGAAACAAGGAAGTTCAGATGATTACTTTTCTGTTAGAACAGACAGTTAAGTATTCACCCATCAGCTTTATTCTTCGGTCTGCTAAAGCATGGGTAATGCAAAGATGCCCAGACTATCCAGCCATTCACTTCCATAACACTACCTGCAAAATACCATCACCAGCAAATGTTATATGTATTTTATTTCAATAGAAGGCGTTCATGACATGGGCATGTTCAAGCACCACCAATCCATGCCTTTAAAGAACATGCTTAGACTTACCAGGTATTATGCAGTATGATACAGATACCATGTGATACCATCTGCAAATCAGGATAACTACAATTATTCGAGCACTCTATGTTATAATACTTCCATTAAATTCACAAAACTGGCCTAATTTAAGCTCAATTAAAATGGGTTTGCTGGTCTTCTACTACACTGACTCACTCTACACAAAATTCTAAATGTATGTGATTTCCTGGAAAAGCTCTTTGAGACAACAATAGGAGCTAACATTTTAATTGTACTAAAAAGCAGCAAAGTACTTTGGCATGTACATGACTCCATTACTTCAGCAGTCTACAAGCACTAGGTAAGATTTTAACAACGCCTTCATGTCTTCCGTTCCTGACACGATTAAAGATTCACATTTGTCTCTGAAGATTTTAAATTCTAATACCAATTAGCAGTCCTTAGGTGTATTTCTAAGTGACCTAGCAAGCTTAATTAGAAATATTACCTTCTGTAGAGTAGAACAGTAACAAATGTGAATTTAGATTTCTCTTAGCTGTTTTCATCTTTATTTTATTATTTCCACCCCCGACTCTATTCATCAGGCTAAAACACAAGTTTATGGCATTAGTACAGCAGCAGTTGCTACATTATTTATTTTGGCAAATATTTTTATTTTTGCACATTATTAAATAAGAAGCATTCTTTACGGAAGTGCTTTTGGTATAGAGCCACTTTTGTTGTAGACAAGTCATTCTTACTTGCTTTAGAGCTCCAATGCCCTAACATCCCATTCACATTGCTAAACTCTCATATCTACTATTCTTTAAAAGAAAAACAAAAAAAAATCCTGAAAAATTAACTCGTGTCAGAGGTTTACTGAGTCTTTTCTTTTTTCCCTGGTAGATGTTGTAAGCTTGAATAGGAAGTAGTATCACATCCCTTTCCAGCACAAGTCATTTTGTTATAAACGGGTAATGAATGTATTTCGGACTTGACACAAGGGAAAGCAGACATATTGTATAGTGGAGCATGCACACTTAGACTGCCAAGACCTGGACTGCAACTTCTCCATAACAGGCTTCCCTCAAAAATTTTCACAGCTGACACATTTAACAGCATCCCTTTTATGCTCCTTTAACTCAGCGCAAGTGAATGGGACCAGCACCACATAGTACATTTGATATATAAGAACATTCTGCCCACATCCTTTCTCTGCAGTTTTCCTGATATTTTTTATCCTCACTACCATGCACCAACCTTGCTCATTTGCTCATGCTGATGACAGGTCAGTTCAGTGGCACTACTTGACTATAAGAGTAATAAAAATAGATGGAGCATTTTATCTCCTATCTATTTACTCTTCACAAAATGCATCAGGAGGACTAGCCCTCTTCAGAAGTTACTTAACAGAACCTGAGGTATTTGTACAGCAGTATGAGATGCCTGGAAATCCTTTCCTCCAGTAGACACTTTGACTCAGTATACTTCAGAAGCAAGACTCAGTCCATTATCACATACAACTCAGTTGTAACCAACTTTATCCCAGTTAGCTCAAATCAGTGTATTTCCAACATCAACTCAGCTCTGAATTTAGTAACTGAGCACCAAGCATAAACTCTATGGTTTCTAACCCTTCAAAGAAGGGGCAGCAAGCAAGCTAGCAGGATATATTTCTGTCACAACACTAATACTGTTAGCAGGAACAAAAATGCCTCAATTTCAAAGCAGGCTAAAAATTGTACTACCATCTCAACATCTGTGGAAAACAGATATGAAGTACTTGACACTCATAAAAACTCTGAAACAACAGGACTTAACTCTGTCACTTATGTTTGAAATAATGATACACACGATGACACTATGAATCTAAGCTACAGCACCACAATCCAGCATCTATACTTGCCTTCTGGATACCTTTGTTTTATAAAGTATGTTCATTTAAGCAATCAAAATCAACGCAGCTAAAGTTTATTTGGATTTATGACAAAATAAAGTCGAAAAGGCTTGTCAGACAGTGCCAAAATCAGAAGCTTAAGTTGCCTACCAAATCTGCCTGCTGCTGGCAGATGTGAGATAATCCCATCCTTACAGAAGGCCTGCTTTTGACCTCTTTGTGTAATTGATTGCCATTAAAATCACTTTTCAAATGACTGTTCTTACATCCAGACTTTTTTGAACTGTCATCCTTCCAGCTTCTGGCTCAATGACTTTCTATGGAAATAAGCTCCCTGACCTTATCAGACCTTTTTTTTTTTTTCAACTTTTCCAATTTAGAGCATACAGGTACTTAAAAATTTGGTTTCTCACAAAGACTTACAATTAAATGTGACAGTCAAGTTTATTGTGATTTCCTTTTTTCTGTTGTTGAACTGTTTGAAATGGTTTATGATTCTAAGCAATAGCCCCTTACCTCTACCAAATATTTGATTTCAAATATCCAAGTAACTGAGTTACTCTTAGACTTATAGCAAGAAAGAATTGCTACAGAGCCTCTAGATAGGAAGTAAATTTGCTTGCTTCATTTCACCAGTTCAGCCCAGTGTTGCTGCCTGTTAGTCTGTCAATCTGCACCTACCAATTGATTACAACCAAATTGAAGGCGTAATTATACCAGGCACCATAACTCCTTCTATCAAAAATATCAATGCAATATGATACAGTTAGGGTAGGCAGGAAGTAAATACTGGCAGCCAGAGGACTAATCATAAAGATTTAGAGGAAAGTTACTTGTAGTTACTTAGTTTTCCAAAAAGGAGGCAATTCATTATTAAGCCTTATCAAAACGCTAACTCAGAGGTCTACCATGAAACTAAGGTATTTTAATTTTTCTGGTACAGACATCTGTGCAGTTACTGATAGCTCATGAAATGATTGTGAGGATAAACAGGTGCACAAATGCACTGGCACGTGGCAACAGCCAAGGAACGGGCTCTCTCAAGTTCCATGCAACTGCTCTGTCAAGAGCATAATTCAGTCAACATTCCCTTTTGGTGGCAGTGCCAGCTTAAGTCAGTTTTACAACAATTACCCAAAGCAGGCAGGAGATTCTTAGTTTGATTAACCACTACCACGTCAGCAGTCTGAACAAAAGCTCTCACACATTAAATTCTGATTAACAAGTATAGCTGTCCATTGACAAACTGGTTAAAAATTATGAAATTGAACAAATAGAGATCTCTTCACTGAAATGGACACATCATCTGGGACAAAACAATTTTAGGCAAGTTTTACTTTTATGGCGGAGAAAGAATGATAGGAAATTTTCAATTGAAATAGAATTCTTCACGGCCTCAAAAGAAGAAAGGCTATGACAACTACCATACTCTATCAGGAAGAGACTATTTTCACAAATACAACCCAACACACAAGGCAAGCCAGTACACAGACTTCCAAACACAAATTTAAAGCAGAACAGACAGGTGAGCTAAATACAAAGCGAAAGCTGTTCAAGCTGAGTGGATACAGATCTATTCAGGTTAAGCCAAATACCTGTAACTGGTTTTACACATTCTATTGTAAAAAAAATGTACGCTGAAATACTCATCTTTGTCTTCCTTAAGGGAAGACTGACTGACAGTTACTGGTCAATATCAGGGCACTCCATCCACATACATATGTACCCCTCCAACAGGAAGACACAGGGATATCAACAAAGTGACTACCCATAATTAACAGAAATCAGTAGCTGACATGGTAAAAGATATATACAATGTGGACTTTAAAAAAAACCCCTACAAGTTCCTTATGCTTAAACTTATAATCGAAAAAGCAAGAGAAAATAATATCTACTCACTCGACACATGGCCAATATCACTGCTTATCAAGTATAACAGAACAGCAGCACATTAGTGAAGTCTAAGAGCGGATTCTAGTAACTGACCATGGAGCTCATCCAATTCTGAAATTCCAGCCCACCAAAAAAAAAATAGAAAATGAGTTAGATAAACCAATTGCACCCACATATTTCTATTCAGGGGTACCACATGTTAGCACCTCACTTGTGAGTTTGAATTTTAACATGCTGTGGCATGCCCAAGCAAAGTCAACTGTATGTCATATGCCAACTAGAGCCTTCACTTGGGAAAGATCTTAAGTGGTCCTTTCTGTTTCCAAGAAGAGGTGCATATTTCCGTTTAAGAGAAGTATTGTGGAGACCCTGCATTACAATAATGTAAACCGAACGCTGACAAGAGCACTTGTTGGAAAGCCACTAGAGATAATGGATCAAATTACAAGAGCCAGAATTACTTCGTAACACCAGGCAGCTACAATCACTCTCCAGAGTAGCAGTTTTAGAGAAGAAAACAACTGTTGCTACTGGTTCAATGATCATCTTTAAACGAATAGTTGTCGAGTGAGCAATGCTGTTTTGACATAGGCAGTCATTAGCCTATCTGTGTACGTCCTTTATCTCTAGAATCTTCTTCATTTACTTGGAAGTGCTAGTCACCCTGAACACACCACAGGCATTCCTTCTTCATAATGAGTTCAGTATCTACATTTATGCTCCCTTCATCAGATGACTAATATTACAAGCACACTATTTTGATTGACACCTAATACCATAGCTGCCATTATCACTTACATCAAGCTAAAACATGAAGTGTTACCCACATCTATTTGGAGAGTAAAAGCATGCAGAATTGCTTTGACACATTGTCAAGAAGCACTGTCAAGATTCACCCACCATAGCTATGTTTTCTGTTTCTCCACCTTACAAGGTCATTAACTAACAAATAAAGATGATTCTACCATATTATAGCTACACATTCAATTCAATTTTGAATATTATACAATAACATGCTATTAGAAGATGATGTTCAAGAAATAAGTAATGGTAAGTGACTTACCATTCAGAAGTATCAGTACAGCAGTTTTTTGTTTTGTATCCCATTTATAAGAACACATTGTTCATACCACCAGAGGCTCAATGTGTCTGTGGTTAGCAGAAAAGCAAGCCCAATGATGTTTGGGAACAGCAGCAATTTAAACCCTTTTCCCTTTATCAGAAAAAAGTTAATCCCAATTTCAAAATACTCAGATTTGAGTTCCAGTCCCCTGTATATTTGATGTAGTTTCCATAAATGCTAGGTTGCTATCTTCTCCAAGGAGTTCTATTTCCAAGTCAAAACATTTTTCCATCTTGTTTGAGCAGTCAGATGAAAAAAGGGACAGTACATGTTCCAAATCCAAGTCATCTTTGTCAATGCATATCTTCTGCATGTACCGTTTGCTTGACTGTCAGTTTGCTTAACAGTTGCTCTGACTGGATTTACTACCAAATAGGCTTTGACAATGATTGCTATTTAATCCTATGTAATACCCAGATGCAACTGTTCCCAGATCGGAGGACAGTTTAAAAACAGTCTCCTTCCTTGCTACATACAAGTCTGGAGTCATGTATGAGAAATCCTGCAGCTGCAAAACTCAATAATAGAATGGACCATTATTATAGATAAAAGCCACTCATCCTTTATACATATGTATCTATGATAAGCAAAATATTATTAAGTTTTCTTATTCCTTATCTAAAATTTCAGTTTAATAATCTGAACTTTCTAATGCTTGTATTTTAGGTAACGACACTGCAGTAAAACTGAGTAACAGAGTTCACCATCTGAATGTCTGGACTTAAGCTGCCCACCACCAAGAGCAAAACATCCAATGTAATTTAAACTCAACAGTCAAGCCACTCATCTTACACAAGAGTCTACTGTTTTAACTGTAGAATTTGAACACTAACTGGATGTCCACAAGCAATTCTTGGTTACTTTTGCCACCTTTAGAGCTGTCAGCTTCATGGATCTGCAAATCTTTTGCATTTGGATCAACTGTAAATTTAATCTTATGCTTTGTTTTTATGAATTCTACAATCTAGATTGGTTACATAAAAGGCCTCAGAGTACATGAGAACATGCTAGCAAGGAGATTCCGTGTAAGTATATAATGAAATCCAGAATTATTTCCTTAATCATTTCATCTCTGCTTATAGTTACATGAAGCAGAATCCTTCAGTTATCCCTAAGCATTCATACTCATTTCTGAAATGCTAATCCTCCTGAAGATGATATTGCCATGACCTAAATGAAAGTTGACACATACACTGCCATAGAAAACGAAAACTAAAGGATATATTTAAAATTTTTCCAGATCTTTAAAACTAGAAAACCCTCTGCAAAAACAAAACTAGAAAACCCTCTATCAGCATCCCAGCATTCTGTCTCGTTACTGCTCTGTAGATATAAACAAATAACCTGCACAATTACTGACTGGCTTGTAAATTCATCATTTCAACATAACACATACCTAAGATTTAGATAACACTCTACATCAAATATTTAATTAAGAACAAACTGAGCATTAGTAGGGTGAATAACAACTCCTGCCTACAGCACCAGATGATCAAACAAAAGATAAATTACTGTAAAGAACTCAATATTCAGTCTGATTTCACCTTAAAGATATGCAACACTTCATTATTTCATCATCTCTAATGAAAAAGCCAACGTACTCAAGTAATAAAACCTATGGATTTAAACATCTTAACACCAGCTATAAGAATGGGGGATTAATGCACTCAGGCAAAAAAACCTGGCTCATTTGGGTTGGGTTGACAAAGACAAAACATGAAAAACAAGGTAAAAATTTCATTCATTTTCCAAGAGTGACTGATGGTGTGTCACAGGGCACATGTGCGAGTACAAGAAATCCAGGCCACAACTGGAGCATTTCTGGGCAAAGTGATTCAATGCCCCTACTCCATGACCGCTCTTGTCAAGTGCCACATCTTATCAGACTACAGCTTAAGCCTTATTCACAGGCTGTTGTCCTAATGCTTCAGGAAAAGCTGAATTCTGATTTGGCCTCTGTGTTACCTAAGTCACCCAGTTTACATCAAGGAAAAGAAAAATACGCTTATTTGATCTAAACTGGGCATTGTCACTTTGATGCTTAAAGACATTTAACACGATGGCCCCAAATTAAGACAAGTCCTTTCTCTCACTGCTGTGTGGGATATTACTGCTGTTCTATACAGCAGGAGCATTCGGGCAGACAAAGATTCCAGCTTCCCTATCACCACTGGTCTTCCACAGACTTAGTTAACAACTCATACAGCAAAACTAGGAGCAAGCAAGCCAGGTAATTTCCAGATTCCTGCACACATTTGCCAATACTTTGTGAACCTCACCTTTGGTTTCCAGGACTTCCAAACAAAACAGCATGATTTTGTTAAAGCAGTTAATAGGAGATTAGCTCATTTAAAAAAAAGATATATTCGTTAAGAAAAGCTTTTTCTAAGCAAATTGAGAAAGACAGAAACCCCTTCTATCACATTCCTGTGCTCACCACGTAGCAGAATGCTTCCCTGATGCAAGTAGTAGAAAGTGTGTCACTGACAGCTACACAAAGAGGACAACATTTGAACTGTGTCACAGTCAGCATGTCAATCCACAGCACTAATACCTTTCCTACCTAACCTAGGACACAGGCTGTCCCAGCTGAGGGCCACCCATTCCATGTCAGTCTGCTACACAAAACCCAAATTCCTAAACTCCTCATTGTTCTTCAGGAAATGAGAGTACAAAGGAAACCAACAAGGAATCTCTTTCAGCAGTTTCCAGACAACATGCCTCTAACATGACTCAGGCACTTGAAAGAGTGTTTTACCAAGAAACACTGCTCCATACATCAGCAATTACTTCAGTAAGACTATGCCAACTATGTAAGCAATTCAACTTAGAACGGAGTGCCAGGGTTTACTGCTGAACATGAATGCAGCTCACTGTGACAGGCCAGTAAGTATCTGTGTAGTACTACATGCTGGCCTTGCCAACATCATGTGGGCAAATCTATCAAAGAAACAATTATCCTCCAAAGAATTGGAAAAAAAAGAGACAGTCTATACACAGTACCTAACTCCAAGCTAAACATGGGTCACATAGCAAACTCTTTCATTTGCAGTGGCAGGCACTTTTGGGCCAGGCCTGCAACTGTTGACCTCTCCCCAGCAACTGCCTGGCACAACCTGGGTGCTCCTGCCATGGGGATGGGGAGGAAGGAGCCCAGCTGTGCCTGCCTGTAACGCCAAGAGACCACCACCAGCCGCTCACTCACTCCTCAGCACACCCAGACACCCCTCAAGGGCACAAAACCACGCGGTGTTGCAACAGCCTGCATACCTATAGAAAGCAACAGCACGCACGGTAAAGTTATGAACTGACCGCTGTCCTCATTTTCTGCATCCTTCCCCACAGTCTCCTCCCCACGGCAATTTTCTATTTTTTTCTTGCAGCATCACTGCAATATTAAATTCATGGTGTTAAACCCTACAGATCCGTTTTTCCCAATAAAATTTCTAAATCATTCTTTATGTGAGCACTTAAGAGAGATTTAGGATTTGGGGGTAAGAGTTAACTTTTCACTAGTCATAGAAGCAATTCCTGTTCTCCAGATCTTTTTGATACTAAATCTTATTTAAATTTAATACACAATACATTCTTGCTCAAAAATATTCAATTAAATGCCAGTAGATATTCAGATTCTTTCTATACCCTTTAAGTGAACACAAGCCTGTAACTTCAAAAAAAGAAACTCAAAAATTCTCAGGTAACAAGGGACATTTTAGGACCCTGAAAGACAAAGCAGCTCCTGTTGGCTATGTGTAACTTGGATGTTGGCTCTGTGTAACTTGGATGTTGGCTCCAAATACAGAATGGCTCAGATTGGAAGAAATCTTGGGAGCCCCACAGCACAATCTCCTGCTCAAAGTAGGATCAGCTCTGAGGTCAGACCAGGCTGCTCAGAGTGTAATGCAGTCAGGTCTTGGAAACTTCCTAGGGCCATATTCCACAGCCTCTCTGGGCAACTTTTTCCAGAGTCAACTACTTTTACAATGAAAACCTTCCATGTCTCAGTTCTTGACCGTTGTCTCTTGTTCTCCACAGTACATGTATAAAGAGTCTGACAACTTCTCAGTTCCCTCTTTTTAGGTATCAGTAAAAATTAGGTCTCCCGAAACCTTCTTGTCCCTAGACTAAACTTCAGCTCCTCCTCACAGGGTAATGGGTCCAACTCAACAATGTTGGTGGCTCACCAGCTGGTCCCAACACAATATTCCAGATCCTGAATAATGCATGAAAATTTTGTTGTCTCTATCTACTAGCTAAGCTCCTGTTGACACAGCTCAGAATTCTGTTACACTTCTCCACTGCTAGAGTACACTGCTGCCTCATCTTCAGCTTACTGTCCATCAGGTCAGCCACCTTCTATGTAGAGCTGCTCAGTCCCCAGACTGTATCAATGCTGCAGCACCCTTGGATCCCACCTGGTCCCCACAGACTTTGCATATAGGTCAAGACTTCAAGAGCTCCCTGACCTGAGCCTCTTCCACTACTGGGTGTTCTCCTCCCTGAATCCTGTTTGTAGATGCAAAGACCTGGTAGATCTTCTTGGTGGAAAAGGAGGCCTTGAGTACCTCAATTTCATCTGCATCAATGGAAATTAAATCACCCACCCCACTCAGGAGCTGCACACTTTTTCCCCCTTTATTCTTCTGCTGTTAATGTTGTAGCAGCACTTCCTGTGGCCGTCAATGTTCACTTCTTATTTCAAGTCTGGTTGCACTTTTACTTTCCTTTGCATTATTACTTGGCATTTTCCCTGCAGATAAATTAGATAAACTGTTACCGTAAGATTTCTTGGACTAATTCACTGTCTCAGACCTCTCCCCTTGAACTGATTGCTCCTAAAGTCTATTTCATCAATGAACCTGGTGAGGAAGATACAACATGACTATTTCATCAGGCATTGAGACATTCATTCCTTGTTGCCATTTAGTTTTCACAACCTATCCCCAAAATCCCAGTCTACAGATCAACTTCCTACAGTTATCACTGAGCACCTAGAAAAACATTTCCTAAATTTCTCACTTTTTTCTTCTTATTTCCTCACTGAAAAACATCCAGAATGCAAAATAGGGAACAATTAGAGGAAGTGGTGAATCATCTCAGAAACCCCCATTTATTCATCACATAATTAACCTTCCTGTTACAGATTCAGACGATTGCAGCAAGCAAGTTGTTAAATAGGAGCTGCCAACAGTATCATAGGCCTATAATTTGACATCTGAAGAAAAAGTGAGAGAGGAAGC
Source organism: Serilophus lunatus (assembly GCA_013399895.1). NCBI lineage: Eukaryota > Metazoa > Chordata > Aves > Passeriformes > Eurylaimidae > Serilophus > Serilophus lunatus. The sequence continues at coordinate 585,646 of VXBA01000169.1, forward strand.
ATTAGCATTGTAAATATATACAGATGATCTAAAGATCCTTTTATTGACCATTATATCGTAGCAATGTTTTTATTAAATCTGGAGCTAACCACAGAGTCATCTAGTTCAAAAGCACGGGTGATTGACCTGTCATATATAAGGGTATAGTAAAACATTATAAATTACCATAAGATTATTTACTCCTGTCAATGCAAACCCAACAGTTTAGCCACTTGCATCCATCTCCCTTTAGTAATCTTCTGCCAAAGGTTAACAGAGAGAACAGCAGCTCTCCGTAATTTCAAACATTCTGTTCAAGAAAACCAGCAAATCCTGGAGATGTGTGTGTGAAATGTTGTTTGCACCCTTTTTGCTATTTAACAATCCAAAAACCCAACAGCTACAGTCATAGCCTCTTTGGGGAATTGTAGTGCATTTTTAGACAAATAAGGCATTCTACTTGGGAGGCTGAGAAACACAATAAGCATAATGGATGGTTAGCTCAAAAATGCTATGCTTGCAAACTACAGCCCACAATAAATCATCTTTCCAGGAACACATCTATCTTCCCTGACTGGAAGCAATGTTAAACAGCTTCTCAGAGGGATTTTGCCAAATAGGTGAAACTACCTTCTTCTTTCAAAAAAGACAATTAAAGTGAGGTGCTAAACTCAGCATTTGTTTTGGTTTTGACCACAGTTACTTCTACTAGTCCTAGATGTAAAACAGCAGCAGTAGCCCAAGATGGATCAATTCTGATACTGCCGCTCCTAATCCCATTGCCATTAATCACACAGCATTAATCAGAGGAGGTATCACAGAAAACGTAACTCCACCAATGCTTCTGTTTATCACAGCACTTTCAGCTATTATGATTTTGATAGGTTTAGCTGCACTTGATTCCGGTTTCACATTCCTTTTGCCAACACACAAGAGAAACTTCAGTCTTCTGAATACTGTAGTTCAGTGTTGGGAAAATCCTGCCTCACTGTAGGTGAGCAAATACTTGAACTTATAATTTAAAATAACTTATAATTTATAAGTCAAGTTTGATTATCACAGAGAACATATGGTAACAGGCTTCAGGCTGGAAAACCCTTCAAAAAAACACCCATGAAAAATGGCTTATTTTATCTCAGTTTTTGAGGTCACCAAAGTGATACCATTACAGCTCTGAACATTACAGAAATGTAATGTTTCGCATCACATTTTCATGTAATGTTTCCTTTCATTACTCAACTTTTTGCACACTCTCAAGAGATCATCTTAGTGTAAAATTTCTCAGTATAATTTTGCAAAGGAAGTTTTTTCCATCATGTGGCAACCCCTACAACGCAGCAATTGTAGGCTCTGGCTCAAAGCAAAGGAAGGGAGCTCACCTGTTGCAGCTGCTTTTATATTGTAAACTGCCAGTTTAACAGAGATAGTTCCACCAAACTGCTGGTATCTGTATTCTAGTTACATTATCTAACTGATCCATTTCAAGTCCACAGATCAAATTATCCTCAACTACAATGCTCAGCTAGCTGATGGGGGACTAAACACTTAGTTTAGTTGAATTCCTTGAAAATAGACAGCAAACTAATAGGTCAGTAGTGCATAGCAATCCTACCAGCAGTATACAGTATCTTTTTTTAAACGAAGAATGTTTAGGCTATGGACCCTGCCCCTTCTGGATACTAGGAAACTTCTATTTCAGCAAAAAATTCTCCACCATCTAGCTGTCCTTCTCATCCACTTGCAACTAACCTCATTTCATCTCCTTTCCATTAAAATGACATTGTTCCACATTAATGAGGTCAGTCCAGCAAATCACTCAAAAATATTTATTTGATTTACAAAAAAAAAATCTATTTCACTTACCACTGAAATGCATCTCTCTCTCTCTCTCTGCAGAAGTTATATAACTGGAAATACGAATTCTGTCCAGCTAAAATATTTCCAAACATCAACATCATACCTGACTTAAAATAATAACTCACTTTCTAAAACTTGCTTGTCAATTGTAAGAATGCTATAAAAGCTGAACTTGTTTTCCACATTATGTGTTTCTAGTATCCTGAAGCTTAGACTTCAGTTAATTACACTTATATATTAAATAATACGTGTGTATGTATAGACTCATATAACTGTCACAAAGTATTTTAATTGGGCTGAAATAGGCATTTCAAATCTAACCCATTGAGGCGAAATACATTTAACTTTGAAATTTAACATCAGCCTTTACAGTATGCTTTGCAGTAATGCTGTGGAATTAAGACAAGCCAGAAAGGCTGTGCTTTTTGTAATACTGCGGTTGAATTTGTCAACGATCACCCTGCCTTAGAAGCCTCTTCTGTTTTATGTTTTAACTATTTTTGTTGTAAATTTCAGATCAAATTGCAATAAGAGATTGTTTCTAGATGTGTTTCAGCAAAACTAGCAAGGCTTTGCTTGTTTGTTTCAAACAGATGTGGAGAAAAACTAACAGGAACTTAAAGATGTTTGCTTGTAGCAAGAGAAGAGGTCAAGTCCAAGAACAATTCATCTCTTCCCCCACATGCATCCAAAAAAACCCTTCTTGGCAAAATGTGCACTTGTAACAGAGATGAAATTAAACATAAATTTTTGTGTGAAACGCCTACTCAAAGTAAATAAACCTATAGCTAGAGGTACAAATTACATTAACAAAGTTCTTTAAAGTCTTGAAAAACCTAACATACAGAACACTTTAAATGAACTTTGGGAGACAAATTTTGGAATATGAAATGCCAACCACAACATACATGCAATCTAACATTCAGCTTTGCATGTCTGAATTGTATCTATTATTGATGTTTAACAGTTCTGTGTACACTTAAAACTACTTAATTCTTAGTTTTTCAAAGAAAACTTTTCAAACATGCAAAATTTAACTGCAAACACACCTAGAAATTTTCTATGACATTTAACCAAATCTTTGGGTAAATTAAAAAAATTTCTAAGCTAAAATGCGTTTTGTAACCTCTACCCTATCAAATACTGGCTGTGTTGAAGAAGATGTCATGTTCTCAGAGTAAAGATCTGACTTTGTTTGGAGGAGTGGTATTTGCTTGTTAAGTGTTTTGCACGTGTGTGTGTGTGTGTGTGTGTGTGTGTGTGGTTTTTTTAAGCAGAGTTGTTCAACTGGAATCTACAATATTTTCTTTTGTCTTTATGGCAGCCAAATACCAAACTTTCAGGTAATCTCCAAATCATTTCCTAGCATTTACAAAGGATCTCTATTTTTATAAGTACAGATTCTTCTCTGAACTATCAACTTAAAAGATTTTTAAGCCATCCAGATTCATTCCACACTCACCAGCTAAGCATGCAGTACAACCTGTAACAACTTAAATACAACCCTGGTGGTATCAAGTACATCAAGAGCCAAGAGGTTGCTTTAGCCTGTAAGTTCACCTCAGCTATCAGCCCACATCACACCTGAGGGAGTCCTGCCAGTTGCACCAATTAATGAAATTATACAAGTACGGTAAGCAAACCCACAGACAGCAAATCTTTAGACAGGCTAACAGCATTGCAATCAATGCTGACCTGAGCTGAAAGGCGCTTTCATTTCTTTCTGACACGTTAGAGCACCTCATGCTACTCCTGCATCAATGAAAAAGGTTGTCCAGTTAAAAAAAAGACTTTAATTTTTCTCCAAAATAATTGTCACTAGTTGGACTGACTGATTTTTTCTTAATGCTCACTTACCAATCAATAAATTGGTTTCGTCCATACCCAGCTGCTGGGAATACGAGACTGCTAAAAGCAAACTGAGATTTGAAAAAAATATTCTAACTCCTGGAACAGAGAGATCAAGTCCATATCCCAGCTTTCACCAGTCAGCTGAGAGGGTCAGATCTGATCAAAAGCAATCCACAAAGCCATTTTAACATGACAAATTACCATACAAAGATATATCTTAGTAAAAACAAATTCCATTTCAGAGGCTTCAAATAGGAAAAAGGACACAAAGAAAAACTGAACATCTACCTTTGAGCTTCACCCAAATATACTCCACCCCAATAATTTCTATTGAAACTACTAGCAAATATTTTTCCTTGGTTTACCAACCATTGTGTTGTACCTGAAGAACTTCTGAAACTCACTGATTTAAAAAAAAACCAAAACATACAATACTAGACCTACAAGAACATTAATTTGTACAAGTTGGAACATTTCTAAAGCAGATACAACAGTGGATCTGTGTTTCATTCACCTATAGCCAGAATTATTAGCAGATGTAATAATAAATAATTAGCAGCAGGCATCATCAATGCCACTTTTTAGGCATTGCTGTATGTCATCGAGACAATCATTACATAACCTATATAAACTCCCAAGTGAACTGAAAAGCTAACAATTCCTTTTCAGTCAATGGATTTCATGCAAAATTCTCTGCAGTATGCAAAAAGTTCACCGTTATAAATTACACAGGACACATTAAAGCCTGGTTGACATTTAAATTCATTAAGAATGAATTTATGGGTTATGAACAGGTGGAAAGCACATTTATAAACTCATGATTTTGCACCTCTTGCCTGTATCTATCTTCTTATACATTCTTACCCTCAATTAACAGCATTCGTTTATAAACTTCTTTCTGAACTATTCTATTTAAGTCCCAATAATAATTCTGATATTAGCAATAGAAAATATATAGTGTAGAGGACAAGGGTGCATACTTTTTCCATTTTGTGAGAGACTTTAAAAGTCCAGCAGCAAGTTAGACCAGGGAACTCCAGCATAAAGTAGTAAAATAAATTAAAAAATCATAATAATTAAAAAATTACCTAGATTTCTGCCATGGAAAAAGTTAGCTTTTGGACACTTTATCTTCTCTTTGTTCAAAAGTCTGTCTATAAGACAAGCCACAACCCATAGGAAAGGGACCCTTGTTTTTACAGAATTGACCATTTATTTACTTGACCAAGTGAATATTGACTGCTCCAGAGAGTTCCAACATCTCAGTCACCCTCAGCCATGACCTTGACTCAACAGCAGCGTTGTCACACACGCACCTACCAGTCAGCAAGACCAGCAGTAAGCTTATTCATACAACTGGAAACCAACCAGAAATGGTAAAGCCTAATCAGAGACTTGAGTCCTTGCCTCTTACTGTGGTTTTAAGTATCCTCCACACTGCAATGTATTCTGAACTGTTAGCATCTTCTATGGCTTTAGCTTACATTTTAAGATTATACAGCAACTGTAGAACACCTCAGGTAGTCTAGATTCATTGTATCTCAGTTTAAAAGATTTCTTTTCAGACTTAGAAGATCCTAAGAACTGCTTTTTATGGTTCCTGTGATGACATGGCCAATCAAGGGTTTGCACAATCAAGCTATCTAAATAGATTCAGCCTTAATCTGCCCCAGCTAGGCTGAAACACTCCAAGTAGAACAAGGCCTGCCATACCAAACTATACATTGTCACTGAAGTCATCAAAGAAGCACCTAAACAATTCATTTAAGATCTTGTTTCCTTGGAAGCCTTCCTTATTATTGTCAGCCTGCTGTGACATCCCACCCTTAAGGGAGCACCCGAGATCCATAGATGCTCTTAGTTGAAAGGAAACAAAAGTCAGAAGGTCTGTAAAAGCTCAAGAAATTTTATCAGTAATTACACACTTGGCATGGATATTGGTATATTAGTCCCTGACTTCCTACATAAGCACACAGCATTAGGTTTTGGATAAAGGGGTAGGCTGAAAGGGAAATGATAGATGAATTAAAGAGGGAGAAAAAGAAAGGAAGTGAGAAAGATAAAAAAAAATATACCATCAATCCTGCTTCCAGTATTAATCCAGCTGGCTGTCTAGTGTCCTGGGGTACACTTGTGCTCAGGCTTCCTTTCTATAGGTAAGTTTTCCCTGTCCTGGAGATAAGTTTCTTGCTTTCTATGCAAATTAGTTATCGTGCACAGTCCATTCTTCCAGACCTTTCTGGAAATGGGTAGGAGAGCTTTGAGGGTCTTGGGTAGTCTTGATCCTTCCCTACAGTCCATGCCCACTTCTCAACCTCATTCCTGTGCCTGCACTGTACTGTGTCATGCTTCTCTCCCAGAGCTAGAATAAGGATGTTTGACCTAGAAAAGTGCTGCTCTACCTCCATATGGCTCCCTTCTCCAGCCAGATCTAGTTCTTTCTCAACAATCCTTGGTTGGCTGCACAGCTATCTGGCTATAGTACGTTATATATATAGTACATTTGTACTAATACACATTAGCCTCTTATCTTCTAGGTCTTTACACCTGCTCATCTGAAGAGACAAACTTCCACTATTACCAGATAATTTAAAGAACTCACAAACAGTTTTTCTTGTGGCTTTCATCAAGTTCTCACAGTGCTTCTAGATCATTCAACATGTTAAAGAAAGTCGAGTTACTTTTAAAGAATCAGAGCTCCCTTCACACTAACACACTCAAACCTAAGTTGACATAAGCTTCCAAACACAACAAAAATCCTGAAGAATTTTATTTAGGAGACTGACACACAGATGCAACCTGATAAGGAAAAGAGAAAATTGCTAACTCAGCATAACTTGGTGTAGAAGCTAAACAGCACAGTCCACACATTGTTTCAGCTTTTCTGTTTGCCTCCCTCCCTACACGTTTTGTGTACAAGGAGTAAACTTTGACACGTAGACTCCTATCTTTTCAGTTTTCCACACCATTGCCCCTCCTCGCCTCTCCCCCCACCCCAGTTTTCATTGTCTTGACCCATGCATATCTAATTAGCAGCAGGCATCATCTTCTGTCTAATCAGTTTGATCATTATAAATAGCTATTAAATTTCTTTTATATACAGCCTAAGAAAGTTTACTCATATAGTGATGTTTAAAAGCTGGTTTTAACACAAAACAAAATGAGGAAGACATGAAAATATTTTATTAGAGGTTGAATAAGGCTGTCCCAGCCCTCCTTTCTATTAACAGCAACTAGGGTACAGTTCTGTGTCACCAAGTACAGCACCAACAACTTCTTCCTTTCCCATTCTGAATTGAAAATTAGGCTTCATAGCCAATAGGACTGTCCATGAACCACACATTAGATAGGACACCAAGCCCAAACTGTACATTTTTCTCCCACAGCACTCAACAACATAAAGAGACATGGGTGCTACAGTGTCACAGTATCAGCAAGGTTGGAAGAGACCTTCAGAGATCATCAAGTCCAACCTATAATTTAACAGCAACCCATCATCTAAAGCATGGCACCAAGTGCCTCATCCAGCCTACTCTGGAACACCTCCAGGGTCAGTGACTCCATCACCTCCCTGGGCAGCCAATTCCAACGGCAGATCAGTAAAGAATTTCTTCCTAATATCAAGTCTAAACCTCCCCGACGGAGCTTGAGACTGTGTCCTCTTGTTGCGGTAGCAGTTACCTGGTAGTGGTAGAGTTAGTTAGGCTTCTGCTTTAATACGAAACGTAAAAAATAAAAACTGTGCTTGACTTCCACTTCAGGCTGGCAGAAATACAAAACTTGAGCTAAATGTCAAAATTTAACTGACATAGCTTTACTTTTGTTTCGTGTACTGGCTTGAGTAGCTTCCAGCACTGCTAAGGAGTACAAATGTTTTGTGTACATTTTGTGTTGCATGTAGACCCTGTCACTTATGTTCCTTAAACAGTCACATTAGTTTCCACCTGAAACTCTTCAGTCTGCTTAGACTGTATTTACAGGTGGGATTTCTCAAATATGGTTTCCATACTTTTTCAATAACAATTTCAAAATCCAATTTCAAAAAACCCTGAAATACGTTAAAAAAACACCCTAAAAAATCCAGTAGAAAAGATCTTGTTTTTCTTCTTTAACTATGCTGAATACATTGGTAAATAGAGTTTCATCCTCAGACAATACCCTACATTAGAGATACATGGTATAGGAAAAAATTTTCTCTGCTATTAACTGTCCCTGTAGACATATTTTCTAACTGATAATATTACTCAGATCTTCCTTTTTGCAGAATGTTGGCAGTATTTCAAAAGTGAGTCAGTCTCTTAAAATACATCTTGCATCACTATAAGGATACCGTTCAAGAGTCCACTTAAAATTTACATGGAACATTCTTTCTAAAACCTATTTCCAGAAGGTCAATGCCCTTTGAGAACAAAGCAAGTAGAAGTATCACAGCTACTGACTCTCAAGGAGCTCCTAAGCACCAGCTAAAGAGGTGCAACAATTCAGCCATCAACAGGCAATTAAAGAAGTCATTTTGAAGATGACAAGTGACTTTTTGGAAACAGTTCCTTTTTTTGCAAGATGCCTCTTCACTGGATACCAGATTAGCCATATTCCTGCCAATTGCATGTAAGAGATTACTTCCACTCGATCTGATGATACTGAGCTGTCAGATGCCCTAATGTAACATTCCGTATCTCAGCCTGGTCCTCTCATGCTACTTTCACCATATTCAGCCCACTGACAAATCAACCTATTCTGATGTCAGTTTCACCCCTTGATGTACCACACTCATTAGTTACTGAAAAAAGCAAGAATATGCGGACAGAAAAAGCATAAAACACCTAATGCCCTCCAGCGTCAAAGAAACAAAATGGCAACACGGCCTTTGGACACCAATGGTGCAGGAACAAATTAACACCAGTTGTCACTGTTAAAGTTATTGGTGACATGAATTATCAAGAAATTTATCTGAATGAATCATTTGATAGAACGATGGATTGCGCGTTTGGCTGAATTCAGTCAGAAGGACCTGACCCTAATAAGCATAGCTTATAAGGATTTTCAAAGCAAGAAGAAATTAGATACCTTTCTCTCTGTTTCTCTCAGTGGTGACCCAACCCTACATCCCCTACTCCCCATCAATGCTCATACAAGCTAGGTTTCCACACAACGAAACAACTCAGTTCTCACTAGATATGCAGAACAGAAGCACTCAAACCAAGTTCTATCTTCAGCTCTTTTATCCACAGAGGAACTAAGGGCATTTGTGGACAATCAAGATGGAATTAGAAATACCTTTGGCATGCCACAGATAGTTTCATTCAAGGACTGCAGAAATGGTTACAGAGGGCATCTCAATCTATTCTCAAGTCACAGTAGAGTCACCAATGCAGTAAGGCATTATCAGACGTAGAGTCTCCTCCAGCTAAAATGAAATTCTGCTGAAAAAAATGGATATTTTCGAAGTCTGTGCAAGCTAAAACCCTTGATTACTCACACAGCCCCCTAGAGCTGAGAGACCAGCTTTCACACAAGTCTCATCACAAGAATTTTCCTCTGCTTAAAGAGAATGAAGATGCAGACTACTGTTGGTGGATCCTCAAGCTGATCTAAAGGGCCCATGTTCCTCGCTGCTCATTCCTGCCCCTACACTGCTCCCACTGTTGTGCCAACAGAAGTATTTGTGCAGCTGCATGATGAAAAGCAGCACGGAACTGATCTAGCCGAAGAGTAATCTGCTGAAAAGATTGCAGGTAGGGATAAGGTCTTACACTGACTCAGTTTTGTTCAAATCCAGTGTGCATAGGAACCAGCATGAGTGACCAGAAAGCTCAATTTGGCGCTGTTTCTGAAATGCAAACTGAATTACAGCCTAAGGTGAAGATCCTTTTTATCCTCTTTTTCCACAGGCTCTTTCTGCTGAGTGCCAAATCAACTTTAAGACTTCTTGCCACCCTAAATGATAAGAGCTGATCTAGTTGAGGCCCAGCTCTTGTCTCCTATGCTAACCAAATCCTTCCAAAAGCTCTCCTGCTGGTGTCACGGAAGACGCCTTTTGGAATGCTATTCTGTGCAGATGACTTGCAGGACGCTTAACTCAACAATAATCCAAAAAACAATGCTTAAAATGCATTTACAGCTCTCCCTGGCAAAAGACTGCGAGTACCCAATTTAAGATATTTATAGCTTAATTTTTGGAACAACACATTGCTAGTACAAAGATGCAATAATTACTAGTCAGCAGAAATCTTTAAAATTTGTATTTAAGCCATTGATTCCTCAAGTAGCAATGAAATACTGCAAAGATTCTTTTTATTCCTGTAAGAATGAAAAAATAGTGCTATGAAAGATAAGAGGAGATGTCCAGAGGGTGGGGAAACTGATCACAGACACAATATCTTCATGCAGCCCCCACGAGAGCTGAGCAGCATATAATTTTAGGGCAGCACAATTAAACCCAAGAAGTATTAAGAAGATTTGAGCAAAATTTCTCAACATGTTTTAAGAAACTTGAAACAAAGTTTAAACAAGAATCTTTCAAGATCTATGGAAAGATCAGAAAAATAATAAAATCTAGGGCCACGTACTTTCCCTGTCTTCACAGAATTGCACACACACAAGGCCATGCCCTATGCAGTTCCCCTGGACCACCTCACAACCACAACCCTCACAACCAGCTTACCATTAGCAAACCATTACAGTCCTTTCACTGACACGTGTATCCGCTGTGCCACAATGAGTGCTGAATGCTCGTCAAGCTGAAAGGAAAGCCACAGCAGAAGTTGTCCCCCTCAAGCATGGAAAGAGAGCCAAGAGTAAGCAATGGGAGAAGAATACTGCACTGGATGGTGGTTAACCTCTGTGACCAGTGCAGCCACTTCTAGTTGCCGCATTCCCCTTCATCACCAGGAAGACAATCAGGAGTAGCTGAGGCAAGGGCTGTAGGTCTGACGCCATGAAGAAAATGCTATAGAAACAGTCAGGGCAGAAGAAGTATATGAGGAGAAAGGCAAAAGAGGTCAAATATGAAGGGGATACAACATTAAAACTGGAGGTGTTGGGGTGAAAGCAGATATCAAATGTTGAGTCAAGTCCTGACAGCACCCTTGCTGCTCAGCAATATATTGCATGATGGCAGAAAGAGCTAGGTTGTGAAGTTGTTTTGAGTGCATTTGATTGTGGTTTGTTTCTGCCACTTTTTTTAGCTAGCCTTAGGCTCAAAACTAGTATTTTCAGTATTTAACAGGCATTATCATGTTTCTCAATTTTTCCTGTATTTCCAAGTTACTGGGCAAGATAATACTTGACCTCAGACCTGTATTCTTCTACTTTGCACGCAAAACGTCATGTTTCAGAAAGGCTGAGTAGAAACACTTCAGAATATCTCATTTACACCAAAACTAAAATTCCTTGCACACCTTATAATAAGTCAGTGAGAAGATCTCACTAGTGGAGGAAAGGAGGTATCTTGGTGCAACAGAAGAAAATACTCTTAAGAGCAGTAATCTGAGTTACATACCAGGCTTGGTCTACTGATGGCACACACTACTTTCTTCTTCAGACTAAAATGTAGAAAAAGCTGTCAGCTTTTTAGGATCAACCAATTCCAAAAATACTCTTTGTATAACATATTCAGATTTCTCTTCCATTACAATAAATTATAGCTCTGGTTATAATTTAATTCACACATTTCCATTTCAGTTGTGCATTCTAGGAACACAACGTAAAGCCAGAAAATCGAGTGACAATGGTTGTTTGTTTTGGGTTTGTTTTTGTTTTTTTTTTTTTAAGAGAAATATAAAACGTATCTTGTGCTTACTTTTGCTGCTGTTTCATCATCCTACAGGGAACAAGACAACCCTACACCGCAATTCAACAACGCTCATTTTGTCCTTGCAAGTGTATCTATTTAAACAAAACCTTTCTTTGTAAGAACTTCAGAATCCTGCCCTTCACACAGCGCCGTAAAAGGACTCATTTGTCCCAGTTAAAATCAGTATCCTGATCCAATTATGATGAAGAACAGAAAGTTTAAAACAAATCCAAATAGGAGGGGATAAGGGGGAAGCCCTACTACATCAAATACCTTCAGCAAAAAACCTGCAAACTCCCCTATTAGAATAGCAATAAGAATAATAATGAATTGCAATGATGAGCTGTGGTAACGTATTTAAGTAAGCCTGCCTTGAGGAGACTTTTCTAAAGGTACTCAGCAAATAAAAAAAAGCACATCACTTGGTTGTATGCTCCAAATAGCTAACACAGTAAAAGTTACCTTATCCTACCAATGAAGAAATGACACATGGCTAACGTCTTCCTACAGTTCTCTGTCATCCAAGTCATTTAAGAGGGGAAGGTTTCTCAAAGCCCTGAAGTATAAAAAGTTTTCTTTCAATGACACTACAAATCTTTAGTCTCAGTTGAACAAGGAAGGCTGCTAGTCAATCTAAAGCACCTCCAAGTACACAAGCATCTACCTCAGGAAGACTAAACATCTGCTTCCTACGCATTTTTAAAACCAAGAAATTAAATTCTTTACCTTCCTTCAAGAATCCACTACCCTTTTAAGAAAAAGGAATGCTATAAATTTAAACCATTTTACTCATTTGCTAGCAGTTTTTCTGCTCTGTTACAATTTCAACTGCAAGATTAGAAAAGCTGAGGTCACTGAACAACTGAAAATTACCTCCCCGCACATAAACTAACACTGCAGTAGTTTCTAAACCTATTACTCCAAATACTGCCCTCCTCGCTATTAAGTGCTGGGTCAGTTTCCAGGTTTAACTACACAATGGACAGGAGGCAGGAGATGCTGTCTGCAGCCAGAACACTAACAGCTGTTCCTGGACTGTGCAAACCGCTGACGTCAGGATCTCAGATGAAGAACTCTATCGTAGCTAAGAAGTGCACAGTTCCCTGCTCCCGCCAGCGCCAAAGTTGTCTCCTAAGATTCAGAAGACTCGCTGCAGATCAATACTGCCTTCTCTTCAGATTTAGGAAAACATTTCACTCAGTTCTAACATGCTGTTTGTCAGTAACTCAGACCTGATGTATTCCTATGTACTTCCATCTCGCATGCAACCCAAAGTTCGATGTTACAACACTTCCACGACAAACCATATGCCTCAACTCCATTCAGACAGCAAAACTCAGTATTTCTTTCCAAGTAACTTTGCATTTGCACTCAATCGTCACATTACAAATCACAGTAAATTTAAGATATCAGAATTTAAATTTCCTTCCATAGACTAAAACACTGAGTATTTTCTGGCTTTTGCCTTCCCAAGTACATGCAATTTCTACCTATAGAACGCTTCCTGGCTTGTCACTTGGTCAGAGTTCTCTTTAGTATCCTTCTAGGAGACGTTCACAGGCTTTAATAACACAAAAGAATTTAAAGACAAAGAAAGACAGCTTCCTTACTTATTCTCACACTAAACAGTTTTTGTGCCAACCAGCAGTTCCTAAATAAGACTAATTCACATCACAGTATGAGTTACTGGGGATTGAAGGTCAACTGTGTCACAGGTAAGAGAACCAGCTCTGAACCAGCATAATTAAGATCTAATGCAGAATGGATGAAATACACACAACATTACACAGATAGTACTCAGTTATTTCAAGGGTCAGCTTAGATGCAGAAATACCAGCCTTTTTAAATTATGAAATGCCTATCTGATGTCATCTTACAGACCACAGCAGATTCCATTCAAAGTCAAGCTTTGCTATGAACCCTGTACTCTTAGACCAAGCATCTTGTGTGAAGACACCACTCTCAAGGAAATAAACACGCTAATTAGTACAGGCTCAACCTCAATCCTGTTGGATCACAACCAGTTTCAAAGAGCCACAGTACCCCCTAAGTCTGTGGCTGCCGAGAAATTTTATAAATAAGAACAAATAATATTCTGAGAGATGCAAAATGGCCTATGTGTTGTGTAAGCATCATACTACTCCCATCCAAATCCTATTTTTATAGGGGTTACTTCGTTCTCTGCCAAGCCCTTCTAGAGGTTTATTCCAGCATATATTTTTGTTTCATGACTAGACTACTATATGGGGAAGATGTAGATGAAAAAAGAACAAAGGTTGGCATACAGTGAATATCGTTAATCAAAACTGGCTACCTAATACCATTTGAAGCAACTGAAGGTCCTTTGAGTTGACCATATATTTCACTATACAAATCACATATATTCCTCCTCTCTTGATGTCTTTGCAGCTTCTGTGGCATCACTGGGTACCCCCAGCAACAATTCCAAAAGTCACTACCATGTGCAGCTTGAATGAATTAATGTTTTATTCAGGAGACTAAACACTCTTTGTTATCAATATTCAAAACGGTTCCAAAAAGTATCCTTAGTAAAACTCACTTTCCCTGTATGAAACAAACTCATGCAGCCTTTTGCATCAAGCATGAATTTCTCTATAAGGTGAGGAAAAAAGCACAGGGTTTAAACACACAGAATCACAAGAGTATTCTGAGTTGGAAGGGACCCACAAGGATCACTGAGTCCATCTCTTAAGTGAATAGCCCATATGGGGATCAAACTCTCAACCGTGGTGTTATTAGCACCATGCTCTAACCAACTGAGCTAATCTCAGAGTCATTCAGTTGTACCCACCAACCTCAATTATGGCCTTTCTTTTCCATTGAGACAAATTGTTTAAGGAAATTTTTCTAACATACTCTTGTCAAGTCTACGCTTTTATTTCTCCATGTGCCAAACAGGCAATTACCTGTGCTTAAATTCACCTCCCTTATTTTATATTTAACCAAAGAGACAAGGAAGATCTCATTGAATTAATAATGATTTCTTATTAAGTCCATAAAGATTTTAATCAAATTACCTGAAACACTTAAAACCCTGCAAGATTCCATTTCTTCTTAAACTCTTAAGAATTTGGAGCTTTCTCTTCACTGCTCCACCTCTCAAAACACCTCTCTTCTCCACAGCATTGGCCATGCCTGCATACAAAGATTAACTCTGAACAGTAACATTAACATGAAGCTCTTCCACAAGTGTCAGGGCAACTAGCAGGTCACCTGTGCATATTATTCTGCTTTAGCATAATCTTAAAACTAGATTTTAAATCCTGAGGAAATAGGTGATTTAAACTGTCACAGCCTCCTCAATATTTTCATGTTCATTCTGCCACAAAACTGCACATTTAAGCTGCAAGCTGAAAATCCAGGTAAACGACGGACTAGGGAGATTGGACACAAACCATGTATTCCCTATACCTATGAGCTGCAACAAATGCATTCACACATATGCCTGAATTTCTCTTTCAGAATCTAACTCCCTTCCTTTTCCATTTTTCCCTTCCCCATGTCCTTGCTAGATTAACAACAAATGACCTATAACTTTCTGTACCACTGAGTAGCTTCCGTGTTTCCTAGAAATTATTGGACTCTGAAAAGGAAAAAGTCACCACCAAGCATTAATCCCATGTTCACACAAGCACAAGATGAAGAAAAACACCTTGGCACAGAATGCCTCGGCATAGACCTGTACTTCTCCAGGTGAGATTGGATGGAAAAGAGCTTGCGTGGCTTAGAAATACCGTCACTGGACACCTTCTGCTTCAAAATTTCATTTTACCTGAGCCACAGAGTTACTAAGGAGAAGTCTGAGCTACCAAAATATCCCTATAAGCACTAGTAACTATTTGAAGCACCTCATCACCTACTTTCTGCAGCCCACATAATAGAAGGTGACTGACTCAGCTCAACTTGAGGAGCCTGGCAACTCTGACATTCCCAGTACTTTCATTTCACAGCTGAGCAATCCAGACAAATTATCAACTGCAATAACACCTTTTTTTTAATATATTCTTATTTTTCTCTGGCTATAAACTACCAAAGACTGCTATAAATTTCTTATTTCCTTCCCCTGCCAATGTTTGACAAGTCCATGAGAGGCATTACACACTCCAGCATCAGAAAGCCCAAATTCTTCTGTCCAAGAAAGGTCAAGACTTTTTTTTCTTAAGTAGCTATCAAAATGCCCTTATTTTACCTATTAAACCTCATGTACTAATTCCTACCAACCACAAAAATCCTTCTAATGTGTTTCTTGATCTTTGCCCAGAAACTGTCCAAAAGGTCTCACACACAACTTCCATTCTTCTTCCACGTCATCTGGAGCTGTTCAAACTGACATTTTACATATTAAAATTCTTCCTTAAGCAGTACACATCAGCCATGTTTTCAGGTGTATGTTACTTCAATACAGTGGCTGAACTGACTCTAATTCACACATTTGTGCATCCATAGCAACTAAAAAAAACCTCCACACCAACACACACACACAATCCCCCCGCCCCCAAAGCAACAAAATACACCAAACAAATAAAATAAAGAAAGAACCTACGCCACAAACAAGAATGTAGTTATGATCAAGTTTTATACAGTCCTACTCCTTAAACAAGGATTTTTTTTTTTTGGCACGAGAAAAAAAATGTATACTACAGAATGATGCAAATCCTAAAAATTGTTCATAAAAATTTTGCTTGTGAAATCAGTTGCTCACTGTTTTGTTTTTCCCCCTTAACCTTTCGCTTTCATCCAGCAAAGATTTAAGAAAATACTGATAGCAAGGATTGCTCTATCTGTATTGTGTCAGTTGCCTCCTTTTTCTATCAGTACTGATTGGCACATTCTTACATAGAGGTACAGTCATAGCAACATTATGTAATTATTTTCACTCCACTGTGTTTTCCAGAAGACTTAATTTTTCAATTAAGTTAAGCAGTAATTCTGCTTTGGACCATTCCCCCTGATCCCAAACCAACTTGTTAGGTCTTGCAGACCATCTCTCGTAATTTCTTACATCTTTGCACATGTTTAGCTTATTATGTTACCTTTTACAAATCTGGTGTCAACCACTTTTGACTATGACAAACTCTGTTTTTATTCCTATGTTTAGTAATAGTCACATTTTGCCACCATGCAATCTAGCAACTATCTTAAACTGAATAAAGGCTATTTCCCAAGCAACTTCAGGTAGTTGAGATTAGCCCTGAAGCAATCTATTTTAAAAGCAAAAAACATTGCATATTTATCACCTATTCTATACAGATTCCACTAATGGCACACCTCCCCAGGTATTCCAAAATCTCTTTTCGATACTTTTCTCTGCATTAGAACTGGTTTTTTGCACAAATATTTATAAAGAAAAAACATATTTCTTCACAATATCCACTGTAAATTGTAAGAAATCTTTGTCAATCAACATCTGCACAGGCAATGCATATTGCCAGATCTATCTTCAATGAGTCCACCAAGCTTCTACAGCCCATGGCTGAAAGACATACTTGTGGCCTAGTATAGCGAGGTCCTCCAAATACTACTCATTCCAACCACTTGCACACCAATATCAATAGGAAAGCAAACAAGCACTTCTCTTAAGGGTTTAACTTACCCAAGTTTGCAAACACTACCTTAGCACATAGTACAGTGTGTATTTCAAAGTAAATTCAGTAAATTTCCAAGTTCCTTTTCTACAAGGTTACAACCAACATCCCCCGTTCAGTTTTAGCACTCTACTTTTTCCCTGCTCACAAGAATCAACTTGGAAGGATAACCCACCATTTAATACATATATGGCAGTTCCTCTGGGCAATTGTCACAGAGGGCTGAATAGGGTTTCTTCAATGTTTTGTCAAATTGTCTCTCGTTGGCTACAGAACACATTTACAAGGCAGCATCCCTCCTTGAGGGTCAACTTCTTCCATTTCATTCTTTCACATCATTTTACACTTAAACAAATTCTATTCCACAAGTCAAGATTATCCTCAGCAAATCCCTTCTGCACATGGTTGGCTTCTACTCTGAGGAAAATAAAGTTATAAACGTAAGTTCCTCATTATGTCTGTGAACACCTTCAAACTCATAGTTCATCAAGTTGTCATATTTCTCACATTAAAAAAAACCAACACCCCTCCAACATATACATATGTGCTTCTTCCAATTTTTGTTGCTTACCATTATACATAAATATTTCTCTCTTATCTTAGATGATCCAGATAGTTCTAAGCATCTCATTATGTCTAGTTTGTTTTCAGGTTTGTTCCTTTAAAATAAAGTCATGGCTCAAACATAAAATGTGACACTTGAACTTCATTCACTTGCCCAAGCTTAACAAATTAACTGTTTGTATAAGCTTTGGATAATTATGATCACTATTAATTGTGTGGCTAAGCTTACTGTTCTATAACAGTAATATCATATTCAGGGAGCAACTGCATAGTTGAGGAAAAGAAAGCAGGAGATTTTACCAACTTCAAATAAGCCTAAGCTAAGCAAAAATGTCTTCTTAAAGCTTAGTATTAGACTATCTGGAAAATAAATAAATAAAACCATTTGCTACCCAACTATTGAAGTCACTTTCAGAATTTTACATCTTACTCATTTCCTCTAAAAGTATGGATTACATTTTACAAAATTCTTCACACTTTTTTTTAGATTCAAGCACTTGCAAAGATATTTTAAAACTTTACTCAGCAGTATGTCAGTACTGTGAAAATTTAAGTCTGCCAATGGGAAATACAGGTAAGGTATTTAAGATCTGCAAAATTTTCAGTGATGCAAAGAAGCCCTCATTCTGTGCTTTAAGGGACTTGCCTATTTTCATTAAGTATTTTGAATCCTAACATCAACTTTTAGGCTCTATAATTTACTGGAGAACTTCACAAACTGGTATTCCTGGTGCAGTAATTAACCTTTAATTATATTCAAAATTACTTACTGCTTCAAAAGAAAAGAATGCTGCAGTTTCTTCTAAGTGTATCCTGGTTTTTGCCCCAACGTTCAAGTGCCCCAAAAGAACAACAAACTCGAAGACTAATTCTTACCTGCTAACTACTTGTCAGTCAGATCACTCAGTGGTTACACATCAGTTGATGGGTTTGGGCACTTTTCCTATGACATACAAAATCACTGAAGATTAATTTACCCTGCAATCCAAAACATCTAGGTGGGTGTTTTCACATAATTTTCATTTCCATATGTAGTCTATCTTAAAATTGAGTATTTGGAAAAGCAATTGAAACTCATACATATTTACACTAAATTTACTGAAGTTCTTAGTTATGGACAGCTTACTTTTATTTGTGTTAAGTATACATAAGCTTCTTAGCAGAACACATGCTTTAGCCAAGCCAAAAATAAGAGGAAATTATGAGGAAGTAAATTTCTTTTTTGGACTGGAATGTAATTTCTCTCGTGTGCTTCAAAATAGTTTCTCCGTTTTAGTCTTCATGTTTAGGACAATAATTTTACTGTTGTATATAAAGATAAAATTATCTTAAGAGTAACAGAAGCGATTTGCAATGTTTAAAGAACTGAAGTTACCAAATACTTTTAAAACTTCATTACAAAATAAATTTACTTTATCAATTGGAGTTTTTAGTAAGAGCAGTACTTGTTCCAACTATAACAGCTCTAAGAAACTAACATTTTTCCTACAAATCCAAACCCTACAGCACACTCAGAGAGGGATTAAGTAACTCCCATTAAATGAGAACTTATCCACTCAGCAGTGTTATTTGTGTGCTGGCTACAGCAGTGCTGTTGCCAGACAGGCTTCACTAAGCCACTGTGCAATTAATACAATCAACTGTTACATCCACTGCTAACATCCTAAGCAGTAGGATCAAGGACAAGCACTAAGAATGTCCTAGTTTTCCCACATCTGGGAACACAAAAAAAGCACGTTCAGTAATTCCAGGACACACAACACAG
The DNA here is from genome assembly GCA_013399895.1 of Serilophus lunatus. NCBI lineage: Eukaryota > Metazoa > Chordata > Aves > Passeriformes > Eurylaimidae > Serilophus > Serilophus lunatus. The sequence continues at coordinate 605,063 of VXBA01000169.1, forward strand.
CCTTTTTTTTTTTCCTTTTTTAAACGTGACAATGCTACCATGAACTTGTGTCAGAAGCTGTAAACTAATATTAGCACAATAAAAAATATATTAACTCCTGGTTTTATATAATATGATTAAAGAAAACTAAAATCCATAAATCAAATTTAAGGAGTCTTGCCCTGTAACATGGAGCACCTAGGAAGAGATGACAAAAATAACATTCTTGATTCAGAGAATGTTTAGACCATTACTTGTTAGTAAATAAAGAAGACTTCTTATCCAATCATAAGTTCTACAAGCTTTTGGTATGCCCATGCAATTTCCAAGCTAACAAGCCTGTTATGCAACCAAGTAGGACACATTCAACTCCACAGTTGTATCTCTTCCTGTCAATGGGTTTTGCTCCCCTTCCCTTTGGGGATCTACCATTTCAATATGCATTTGTTCTTTCCAGATCTCGATTTTAAGGCTGACTACATTTAAAAATTGAGCATTTAGTTCACTTCACTAAACTGTCCAACCTCTGGAGTTGTTCCAAGACCTCTGCTATGTTCCCACTCTCCCTTGCCTGGGCAATTCAAAAGAGAAGGTCTTTCTTCCTGGCCATGGAGAAGTGTTTGTTGTCACACATGGCACACCCTTGTCTGAGACACTTCCCTGTAGCAGACAGTGCTTTAAAGTCAGTATAGGCATTATTCTAATTAAATAGCACTCTTTTTGGTCTACATACATTGCACTTGATCAATAAGAGCCTTTTAGTTACTCGACTTCTTTTCACCAATTAGAACTAACAAATGTATCATTACAACACTGCCTATTGCCTCTGGAGTACTCAACCATGTCAACAAATTACTAACTTCATTTGGTATTTAAAATTTAATGTTTAATTTAAACAACGCTGCTTACATTTTCAAGAAGTGCAGTTAATGACAAGTAACAAGTTCAACTAACAGCTCAAGCCCAACCCAGATGATGTCAGTGCGCTGTGAAGATAAAGACTTAATCAGTAGTTCTTATAGTGAAAAAGCATCCAAACTAACAGTTTATGCTGAATTACACGTATACCAAGTTTTCAGTCAACCTTTTGCTAGAGTTGTTTGTAACACCCTTCCTCTGAGAGGGTACATATTTCTGTTTTGTTGCAATTAAAAAAAAAAATTAAAAAATCATAACCCCTCTCCCCCACATAATACTGAAAACTAGGAGGTTGAGGGAGTGGTGCATTGCTTCTCCAAACAAATCAACCTTTATGTACAATCACAATTCATAGGAACAATTGCTGCACTGCTTAAAAAAGCACTTTCACTCTGGAACATCTGTGAAGAACTCTCTCACTTCAAAAGCACTTAAGCAGAATGCCTGGTACCATTTATTCTAGCTGGACATTTCCTGCACTACGTTGAGTTTTTTGGCATATCTAATTAGTCAAACCCCTTCTTATAAAAACTCCAGCAAAGGGGATTTGAAATAAAATAATGTTGTCTTTACTCTTGCTAATTCCAACACAGCTACAGATATTATGTGCTAACTAATGACATATAATCTACTTTAAATTCAGGATATGAGTGCTTTTTAATTAAGGTGAAAGTCTTCTAACTGTTTGGGTAGATATACATTTCACCAGGGGCATATACAGGCTTCTCTAGGATACTATTACTAGGAGGAACATGGAAGTCCAACTGTTACCAGCACCAAGTATTTCCTAAGAAAAGCAGCCTCAAATGAATTAAGTCACAAGCCTAGTAGAAGCTAATCTAAACTCTGATTTACATAACCAGTAGCTTTCCCAATTTCTACAGAACCAAAGAGTTGGCATTTCCCTTTATGCACTTATGTGCGTTCACATTCATGCTTAATCCAAAAATATTTTTCTGAAACCAGAGCAGTAGCTTTGATATTAAGCTTATTTTATGAGGACCACAGTATGTTTAAGAACAATAACAGAATTTTTTAAAGTTCTTTGTGAACAAGTATTTAAAAGTAGAAACGGCTCGTTATTTACATCTTTCTCATAAAGCATGTCATGTTGCCCTGTATCCAGGATAAAAGTAAGTATGAACCAATGTAGCATTCTAACCATTTTACAGTGTTATGATTCTGGAATTCCCTGTACACTTGGTTTACTGTGAAAAAAAGACCACTCCCCCCTCCTAATTTAAATCCTAATTACTACTAGCTTACAAGTGCATTTTCCTTACTGGATTTGTAGTGTACAGTTTGCAGGACTGAACCAAATATGGGTTACACTGCCCAGAGGCTACAGTAATTTGAACAATCTGGAAGATTATAGCTGCCTTCGCTTCTCTAGTAAAACTTCTTGCATTTTGAGGGCATTTAGACTAAAGTTTATCTTAAATTATATTTACTGACAGCAGTACAAATTATTGTAATATTCATCATAAACTATTACAATTAAAATTATGAAATAGTAATAATCTATAGTATTTATCATTGTAAATACCAAGTTCCTCAAATAATAACCCGTTAATTCAACTGTTGGAGAGAAAGTATTATCTGTCTAAAAGAGATAACACACAGAGCATAAGCTCTAATATTACTACAAGACTGTAGGATTGTCTTATTCTATTAACCCTTGGAAAGAACTGTTTTCATTTACGTGCAGCATAAAGCATTATATGCAAGTGGAATTTGTATGCAACATCAGCTCTTGGTTCTTCTAATAAAACAAATCATAAGCTCTCTCAGAACTGGCTCTAGCTCCCAAAGAGTGGCCACCACGGCTTTACAATTCTTCTCCAAGCCTCTGTGGCTAGTGCTGCTCTCTCCCCTGCACCATCCCACATGCATGAAGCACATTGCTAGCCATTCATGGCTAGTGGTTTCATGTGCTTCACTAAAAAAGAAAACATTTCACTAATGCAGGTTTGACATTCAAACTCCAAGGTGCTATTTCAATGGCATAAAAATAAAATAGAATAGAAGAATCTTGCAAGTCTCTTTACATCAGAACTAAATACATAACCTACACCTGGAGCTTTGAGGGACTGGAGAACTTGTTTAAAGTCATCAATTCAAGTCTCGGAGACTAAATAAACTTTTAAAATAAAGTTTTTCTAATTCCATGTGATTGTGTCAACTGATGACTCATGATAGATTTAAGAATAAGGTGTCTTGTTCATCTGCCAGAGCTTACCGCCTCTCCAGACAAGTCTGCAAAAAGCAAATGAACTCAGTCACAGTAGGTCTTCGGAAATCTAAATTTTCACCTTAGTCTCCTATCCCCGCTCCTGGGCAATGCAAACACGCTCAGCAGCCAAAAGAACTGAGGACCTGGAAGGTTTTCTTTGAGTTGGCAGCAGTCCTTAAAGAGAGAGGATCTCAAGAAATCCTTACTGTTAGCAGTGACCTTCAACTAGGCCCTTCAGCACACCTTCAATAAGTACAAGGGCTCCACACCAGGATTTTTAATCAAAACTGATCAATGCTGTCAACGGTTTCCAACATTGCTTCTTTGGAGTTATCCTGATTATGTTTCTGCTCCAGATGTAACCAAAAGAGAGGACAAGTGGGAGTGTTAACACCTCCACTGAAATGCAACTCTCAAACCCATAAGCCAGCAACATTTGGTGTAAGCTACAATGATGCTGCAATCAAGCAGTTGAAACTTCAGACAATATTCTTCCAGATAACTACAGCAAAGATGAAAATTCTGGCAGATGAGGCAAGTAAGCAATATCTAGCTACCACAGCAAGGCAACTTGAGCTCTAAGTCTTACACGATGGGTCTTACACTAGACCAATTAGTAGCATTCAATTCAAATATATATCTAAGAATTAGGAGCTAAATATTTATGCCCATCAGAAGAGCCACAGCGAAAGGATGACCTTGCCCACTGGACAGTTAGACTTCCCCAGCCTGTTGTGTTGCAAAAATACTTCAACTAATGAAGAATTCCACAACACAACAATTCAAATTTTTCAAAAGGTATGTCCAGTGCTCAGTTATTGATGATTTAGTTACTAAATTTATTTCTGAATATATGACTTTGGAGCAGCTTTTGGATGAGAAGGATTTCTTCAGCCTATTTTCATCTGAGAGTCAGTTCACATGCCTGCTTCTGGTTCTCCCCTTCCTATAGCATTTCATTTTTTCTTGGCTTTAGGCAGCTCTACATAGAAAGAACCTGCCATTTCAAAAAAAACCTGCAGGACTAGGGCATGTATGGTTATCTTTCCATTCACATCTCAACCACGTTTTTCTTGAAGTGAACGTGTGGAAGAAGAAAACGCCTGCCATCCATCACATTTGGTAGAGAGGAACCTTGAATGTCTGTCCCTCTCTAAAGCATTAGGGACAAACTCGTGCTTTTTAGACATGTAGAATTCTTTAACTAGGGTTAAAACTGGGACCTGCATTAGGGTGGTGCTGACAGGTAACCTAAGTGCCTTACTACAGGAGAAAATGCAACTGCAACAGCTGCTCTGCCACATGCAGCACCAAACCCTTCATCTCATACCTGTAACTTGAGCAGCAATCTCCTCCCTTCCTTCAGCTCTCCAAGTCCTTGCAGACCCACGACTACTCTAATATCAAGCAGTATTTCTGAAACATGATCAACTTCTTTAGAGTGATTTTTCAATTTATAAAGTAAATAAAATCTCTCTTGTTGCAAGGTCTTTGTTACTTCAATAGACCATCTGCTGAGTTTCTGCTGACGCTACACTGGCTTGTTGCACAGAACAACAGAAGAGAGGTAATACAGCAAAATCATGGTGCAGAGACCTCATTTTGAAGCAAGTTTTACAGGAAGTTTTACTTTTGACTAGCTGATGTCTGGCTCCGCACATTTAGTACCTATTTGTAACTAGTGTATGTCTTCCAATTCAATTCATATGAAAAGAATCCTACTTGTGCATGAGTTGGGGTCAGAAAGGGGTTAGAAAGGGAAGTCAGGGCCCTGCTGAGACACAGAGCTAGCATAGAGCAAGTTCTGTAAACACCAGACACGAACATCAGATAAGGGAGACAGAGACAGCGAAAACCAACATCACAAGAGCTTAGAACAACATCTAAGAGTCTCCTAGAAGAGAAAGATGTGCCTCTCTGCGAGAGGACGACGGCAGCACCAGCCCAGCCCTTGAAAGGACAGGGTGGTGAAGAGGGTGGGCTTAGAGCAGTGGGGCCAATCAAAGCTGTGTGATGCCTGTCACTCAGAAAGGAGATATAAGCCTGGGTTAGTCATGTGATCGGGGAGCAGATGATTTGAAATGAATCTGCTCCCTGCACAGAATACACGCACCTTTCTCATAACGAAGCCTACGTTGTGAGTTCAGTTTCTGCAAGTCAGGCACCCTAGATGCTTTACAAAGAACAAAATGGGACAATCAAGAGATGCACTCCAAAAGCACACTTTGATCTGAACTAAACCGCTAATGGCGACAGCCATTAAAAGGCTCTAGACAACCTATGCATCCTGTCTAGATTCTACGCAGTTCCAGGCCTACCCAGCAAAGGCTAAAGTCATCTATTCCCTCTACTTTCTGTCCACTGAAGAAACTTTCTTGCCATTCGATCGTAACACTGAAATACAAACAATCTGACCATACTTTAAGGCTTAGGTGGGTACAGGTATTGCATTATGGTTCATTTGAGCTATGGAATAATGTAGTTTGAAGTTCTGTGTTATCATCAGGCTAATGTAAATTACGGTACCAAAAAACAGTTTTTCAGTGGCATCAGCTACGGTACCAAGAGTAGTTTTTCAGCGGATGACGAAGCCAAGTACTGGAACGAGCATGCCACCCCATGACAGGGAGCCTTACTGATTTGGAACACTGAAACAGCTCAAGTGTCTGTCTTGCAGTCCTCCAGTGGAGGACCTGAATATCAAACGAAGTAAAACAGATGGTTTTGAAAACTCACCTTCCCACTACAGAATGCAAATCTAAAAACGCAAACAAGTCTCATACATTAAAAGAGATTACTTGGTCTTTTCCTTGCTCTACTGCATAGACAATTTGTGCATGTACTACTTACCTGCAGTTATTTTTGGTAAAGGTCACATCAAGATGGCAATCTAATTCAGCTAGGGACTTCCTCAAATTGCAGGCACCTGGAAGTTGTTGGTGTCTTCCAAAACTGGCATCTAGAATGTCCTTAACTTTAGAAATGGGCACAAATCTGAATTTTCAATCCCCAGAAATAGAAAGGACACCACAATCTCTCTTATGAGAAAGCCACAACTGAAATAGTTCCTAAGGGAAAACTGTAATCATGAAGGTTATTTTTCCCTCGTTTTAATTTTCAATTTCAGCTAGCAACTGCAGAACAAAACTGATACGTTAGACAAGGCCAGTAAAAAGCCAGTCTCGTCTTTACGAAAACTTACCAGGTCAAGATACAACCAATGTTTTTCCTCATACTGAGACAAGTGTACATCTCCCTTTTAACAGCCTTCATTCAGTTTACTTATCCTTTTTGTCACATGCAGAGCTCCAGGCATTTCAGCCGCACGCCAAAAAAGTGAATACCTTTAACTAAAAAAATCATCAAGTTTTTCTAACTGCATATTATCATGTCAATGCAAGCCTTGCTGCTGGTGAGGAAAGATCAGAAATGGAGTAAGCAAGAATGCTTTCACAGCAGTGCAGTTGCAGGATGACTTTGTAAAGGAAGGCCCCTAAGTTATCTATCCCTGTTAATTATCATTTGGGGACACACATCGATTATCTGTGCAAACACAGAAAAGGACAGTGAAGCTTTTGAAAAGCAGCAGTGAGGCAAATAAGCAATTATTGATTCGTGTGTTTGGCAAACATTTTCACCCACTCACAAGAAGGAGAGTTTAAGAGGATTTTCACTACACAGTAATAGCAGAGACAGCCTCTCCAGCTCATAAAAGGGAAGTCAGATCATAAGCCAGATGCCAAACTCCAACAAACACTGATTCACAGCTCCAGTCACACTCAAAGTCATATATGAAATGAGCAATTCAGCCATCCAATAAGCTAAGAAGGGGAAAGAGAAGGCAATTATGTCTCTGTTCAACAGAGAACCATTTAAAGTACTCCTTCTGATTCAGCACCAACCCTTGTGATCAGTATTCTTGGCCAACCATCAATGAATTTAATTACACAATTATTGAAAAAAAACATAGAGTTCTCTCTCCCCTGCTTGCCCACAACCAGACCAATACAAGTCACGGAAATTAGTCAGAAAGAACATGTAGAATAGCTACCTCCACTTTTACTTTTGAAGTTCAAGTCACAGAAATGCCTGGATATTAGCTCAAGCACTACTGAAAATTAGGTGTTTTCTTTAATCGAGCAAGTGGAGCTTAATCTTCTATATTAACTGATACAATGTAAGGGGCCATGTGTGTTTGGACCCATGTCATATAGCATGGTTTTGCCCGATTGCTAGACCTTCCTCTCCAACTGAGCATCCACAGGCAAGCTGAGTTTCAGCTCCTCCCTTCTTTTAACGCCAAATGCAACTAGCATGCTTTAACAACCCTGCTAACAAATATACTTGCTATTCCACAGCCAATCCCTGCTTAACTCCTTTTCTTTTTTTTTTGCCTACTTGAAACAGCTGCACCAACCAATTAATGCAGATACTATAGCAATAAGCACAAAGTTCCTACCATTCAAGCTGATACAAGTGTACTTTAAAGACAATGTTCTTAAACAGGAAGGAATTCAATACAAAGGAAAGAACAGGGCCTTAGCCACGTTAAAACAATATTGTTCTACCACAGACTGACGCATTAGTCACTGGTTTGGGAACGGGATGCCCTCTTCTCTCTGTGCCAGCTTTGGGCTTTTTCCTCCTACATAGGGAGGATGGGAGGGAGAGCACAAGAAGGCAGTAAGTAAGGAAGTTACGGCACTCCTCTTTCAATTCATTCCATCTTCAATAGACAAAATATTTATTTGCTTTTGTTGTTACAAAGTGAAAATGTGAAGCAGGATTCAAGACTCAAATACTTTCCTTAACATAATAAGGATGTGCCTCATTTTCAAACTCGACTGCTTCAGAAGGCTTTTGAAAGAGACACTGTTCTTTCCAAAGCCCACATGGCACCATCCGTCCCAAGAGGCGATTAATTTTGGACTCTGACCGATGCCCTGATATTCCAAGCATATCAGCTACGTATCAAGGAAAGGACTTCATTAAAGGACAGGAATTTAATTGAGTCTATATTCAGGTATGTCTCTGAAAGCTGGAGGGTAAGACAGAGATACAGTAAGTAAAAATGTTTTAAAGAACACGCATACGACCTTCTTGTCCTCAGGAATTCGAGTTGTGTAGCCTATATTCAACTCCCTTCAACACACAGACCACACAGCACCAGTCTACCACAGGTTCTCTTTTCTAAGCCCAGTAAAATCCATCACACAGCTGCTGACTCAGGGAAAAACCTTAACACCGGCTCTAAGAAGTCAGGGAATGGGCAAACAATTACAGATATCCAAAGAGCTGGAAAAAGGGCAGTCTTATCAGACAGCAAGCCTCAGTAAAACTAGACTAGCCACTTCCAAACTCAGAAACAACTATAACTTAGAAGTCAGAACAGAACATATTCACAGGGAGAACCACTGCCAGCCCAACTGATGCAACAGTATTTATTTTCACATTTTCTATCTAAGCTAGGCTCTTAAGGATTTCTGTGATCCTGTTTAGAACTGTGCTGTATATATGAAATAAATTACTACTTTCATACTTCAATTCCTTCTTGTAAGTATGGCTGTTCTGTTACGGCATTTTTAAGTCTACTTTTTTCAACTACACATGAACACAAGCCTCTTTCTACTTGTCCTTCCATTCGACCAACCATTTTTTTCACTCCTACCTTTACCAGATGCCATCATAAAACCTCTCTTTGGCAAAGCCAATTTTAAAGGAAGATATGAAATTACCTCATTAATACACAGCTATCTTCATAAGCTTATTCTGCTAATTCAGCAGTATTTTTAAACCATCGTCCAATTACTAGATACATGCATTTGGCTGACAATTTCCTCCACCAGCCTGAAATGTCACAGTACCAATTTCTATTTTACACCTTTAAGACATGGACCAAAATACTTCCAATGGACTCTAAACTCTGCCCAAACAAGCCACAAAAGCAGGGCACCCAGTACGAACACCACACTTAAAGTAAAAGCAGCAAGCAAAGCATATGGGTTGTGGTTTGCTTGTTTCTTACGGCAGTATATATTCCTAATTTTAGACACTTGAATGCTGTTAACACTAGATAAACTGCACAGATAGCAACTACTGCAGTAGATGTCATTTGAAAAAAACATTCAACCATACTCACTTTCTGTGCTAAAGTCAAGGCAGCATTTTAAACATCACAGAGAATGACAATTCTAATTGCATACTGCAGGATTAAATCCAAGATTGCTGTCAAAGCAACATTTCAGAATATGTTAACTTTGAAATTACTGTTAGCCCAGGGAGTAAACTCAAGTTAGTTCTTCTTTAACTCTGCTTCAGTTTTGCAGCTATATGAACTTCCCTTTTTGGAAACCCATCCTTACACTAATAATGTCAGCTTTTCTTTCAACATACTTTACTAGAGAAGAACAATCAAAATTTAAGTGATTTAGCTGCCTCTTTATACATTCAAGACAAAGGCATTTATGCTTCACATCTCTCACTACTTCACCAAGAACAACTTCTGACCACAAAGAAGAAAAAATCTCTAGGAAGAAGTGAGCCTGAACTTAGTCAAGGTGGGGTTTTTTTGAGAGCATTTGCCAATGCAGAAGGTTTTGACTGAGCCCCCTTAAGCAGAGAAGACTGTCAGCAAAATAACCACCATTTCCAAACAACTTTATTTTCCTACATCTATGACATTTCTCTAATTGAAAGATATGATTAGTAATCTCATCTGAACACAACAAGATGATTACCTAGAGATGAAGTTTAACAAATCTCCTGAGATCAGTGCAGCCTTATGCACCCTATCCTTATGCAGTAGTCCTGCCAGATCAGAGACTTGAGCAAGGGGGCTAACCACAAACACGTTTATGTGCTGGGGTCCTTGTGGAACTAAGACTGCTGGTGACCTTGAACAACTGAGCTGCTCCTTCCATAGAAAACCAAATAATACATTTCTCCTGTGAGTGGTGAGAACTCAAGGAAGAGTGGTATGGAAAAAGTTCATTTTAAGGTAAAAACAGGTTAAGAGTGACTTTTTCTTGAGTTATGTCATTAAGGTTGCACTTCGCATTACAAAATTGAGGAATTCTATTTAAGTTCCTTTCCACTTTCTTACTCTGTCTCTTCAGGGAATAAAGAAACATTAGACCTATCTAGGGCAGGGACTATTAACAGCTTGTCTCTCCGATTTGAGCACGTTATCTCCGTAAAGCAAACATCTGAGCAGCACGGTACATAAAAAGGCAACCCACCTCTCTGTTCCTTTCAAGGGTCAGTTCTCTTTGCGACCTCACTGCACTTTCAATTCCAAGTCTCCTGCATCAGACACCCATTATCTCCCTCCCATTCTTCTGCCTAGGCTCCTTCTTCTTGAGCTTTGCTTTAAAGCAAGAAAGCCTTCTTTTGGCCTTGAAATCAGTAGTTGCTTCAGGGAAACAGTACATTTTCTGTCAAATGGCCTGTGAAAATTCAGACTCCCCTGCATCTATTAATCTGCCTGTGTACATTAGCAGAACTGATAGTTCTCTTTCAGTATTAGTGTAAGGCCTTAACCACAAAAGAAACAGCAGCTTTTGTATTAGGTAGGTAGTATGGTGATTTCCAGCATTTCCATAAGCAAAATGACCCTCATCCTGAATTTTGTCAGTTATCTTCTTCCTCCGTTTTCTCCTTCACCATCCCAGATATGCTCCTGCCTGCCCCTAGGCCAAGTATTGTTGCCTTCTCAAGGACTACGTCTCACAGCAGTGCCAAGCTTGAACATGTCAGGGCAGAACCAAGATAAAGACAGCAGAGCTTATTCTCCAGCACTCTATTTCAGCTATCACATGTTCAAAATTCACACAGAAGTGCTGTCTCACTGGTTAAAAAATGCTCTACCACAGCATAATCAACTGTTTTACTCACTTCTCCCTTCTTTTCTCTGCAGTATCAACAGCGCAACAGAAACGTGAATTTTGACTTGCATCCTGGCTTTATTCTCAAATTTTCTGCACCACTGAAATACAACTAATTCATTCTTGGTTTTATTGTTGATGGCAATGCTGCCCTTATGCTGCGTGCTGTTCAAAAGCTGAGAGAGCCAATCTCTAACACAGGACTTGGAAACCTATGAATACTGACATTTCAAATATAATTGTATCACTTCAGGATGTTTGTCACCTTTGGCATACAACTCCACTGTGGATATTCAGGGAGATTTTTTTTTTCTGATAAATAACTATCTTCCCAGACACCTTTCAAAAAGGAATCCATTTCATTCTATTAAGATATATAGCTTAACATGCAAACTGTTATTTCATATATTCAGTCAATTCATATTCTGCAAAACACGAGGACTGCAGCTTTTACACAGCAACATAATAATTCTTTCCCATCCTGTGGAGAGGCACCCCTTCATCTCCATTTGGGTCCTGTCGCAGAGGCTAAATGATAGTTCAGTTCAGAAAGCTTCTTACTAAAGTAGCAATTCTACCACTTGTGTGCTTAATACAGTCCACGTAACTGACCAAAGAAAATGCAGTAACTTAGTTTACTTACTATTATTTACTACTATGTATTTCCAATTAAGTCTTTCAGTACTATATACTCTTAAACAGGGGTTTTGCATGTAAACACTAGTCTATTGCGCTACAGAAAGTTTCCCACACCTGTGAACCCATTTTGTCTTTACAACCTTAATTATCTATAAGCTTGTGAAAGGAGAATTTATCATTTGATTACTTTTTCCACCTTGGTATTTGATAATTTTTACATCTTGCTTCATGTAGTTTTTAGTAGCATGAGAGAACTAACATGATGCTCAAGTGACAAATCAATCCCTTAGAAATTGAATAGTAGAGTGCACTCCAGTTGTCTGTGGAAAAAAACATCCCAAAGTAAAATACTTAATTTGTGGTTGAAGACATGCTTTCCTCAACATGTCTATGTAACAAAGCAGCTTACACATCTGCCTTGTTTAATATAACACAGTGAATTAATGCATTTCTACTCCTAAAATAACTGTGATGTAACATAATAGTAATCCAGTGTCGCCTGGTAAAACCAATGCCATCTACAGTCATCCACTAAGGCATTTAATGAAAACTTTACATAAAGGCTAAACAATTACTCAATTGAGCTAGGTCTAGGAATGATTGAAGCTGCCACAAAGAGTGCTCGAAAACTAGGTAATGCAGCATTAAAGCTGCCTGTGCAGCCCTTATTTGTGAGTGTAGCACACAGGCTGTAACACTCAAACTAAGCAACGCTTTTCCATAGGACTCCCTCCTTATCTATGTACACATAATGGACCTCCTGTGGGGATGAACACTGATGCCTAGACAGTGAACTTATTGTCTGCTGGACCTCCGTCTTACTTATTCTCAATAAGGAACAAAGGAAAGGATCACAGAAGTGAGGACAACAATTAAGGCAGTAAAAAGCCACTCTGGAAAAAAGGTGGCTGGCTATTCCTCCTCCAACACTCCTCCCTCCTGTGGCTAGGCAAGTCTCATTAGGAGAACTCAAACCAAACAGTTTTATATCCCACCTCTGAAGCTAGGACAGGAGCCAGATCCCAAAGTATTAGCAAAGGAGGCAAGTGGGAGTGAGATTCCTACCCCAGGTACTGGTAGCACTCCATAAAGACACAAATAAAGCCTAAAACACTCCTTTGGCTGCTCGAGACCACAAAAAATACTTTCCTCCCATTCTCTGCTACACAAACACATACAAAAGCTTCAGCATATGCACAGAGGGAATTGAGCTTAGGGCAGCCCAGACAATCTACAGACTGAGTACCAAGGTGTATCCATCCTTCCCTTCCCACACTCAAACACAGGGCTCTGCTGCGTCCTTTTCACTGCCTAGAGGCCATCTACAGCATTATGGAGAGCAGCATCTTCTTGCTCTTTGAACCCACTCACGTTGCCTCAGTGGACACGAACTGCAAGTCACATCCTGCTCAGACTCTACATCATGAACTTGCCTACAAGCAGAAACATCTCAGACTGAGTAGCTGCCCAGCTAACCAAGAGCTCTTGCAAAAGGGTTTTACAGCTTTAACTTTCTAACAATGGGTTTACACACCAGAGACAGCAACATGGGAAAACCCACTTCAAAAGCATATTCTTGAAAAATGAGATTTTAAAAACAGTAGTTCTCACATTTTGCCATATAACAATATATTCCATAAATACCAAGTTTAAATTGGCATATTGGTATATACTCATGACTGTAGGTAGTCAGGTCATTTTGCTACAAAGTGTTCATTGCTTTAACAGATAAATTGCTGCTTGGAACAAATACATTTTTTTGTAATCAAAGACTCCAAATTTGTTCAAAACAACCTTGCAAAAACATTCTCAGGCTCCTCTGGAAAACCAAACAAAACCAAAAAGCAAACAGCACAACTATTTATACATCTGCCAAGCAAACATTCTATAACAGGCAATACAGTAAGAAAAGGGTAGGTATGAGTAATAAAACTAACCCTCCCTTCTCAGGGGGATGGGAGGAGGTGGAGGCAGTTACTGCTTGAACTTAGTCCAACCAATGCTAACATTTTTACCCATTGTTTCCTCTTATATTTACTGTATTTGTAAATCCTACTATTTTTATAGCTACATTTTCCTGACAAAGTCAATGCATTAGCACATGTATTTCACCTCTCCAGTGCAAAGCTTTAGAATTAGGTATAGCATTAGGAAAGAGCCACTCTTCACCAGCAGTCAGCAAATGCTAAACTTCAGGACACTTGCACTGCCCCTGCTTCATCAGGCTGGAAAAGGCCAGTTTTAAGTCAGGGGTATTGTGTTGACTGCTTCCAGTTGTTCTAAAAATGAAAGGAAGAAAGAAACTTTGCTTACCTTCATTTTCATGGGACTAGTACTGTCATATAAGGACAGTAATCTAGAACACTCTAACATGTTAACAGTTTTTCCAATACACTCTTCCATTACACAAATTTTACACACTTCAACAAGCTTATTTTTTCTTTACCACAAAATAAAGCTGATAGCTTCCAAACTTTGCTTTGTGACAGGGCAAAAAGGAAACCTTTTCAGCAGCCAAACGTCAATTCTAGATGTTCATGTTATCACTACTTTTTTAGGTACAGATCAGATGGAGGCAGATTTACTGCTCCAAAATCTGAGTAAGTTGGAGAAAAAAAATTATTTCCCTTTTTTTAACCTCACTGATACTGGTTGCAACAGCTATTGGTTTAAAACCTCTGTTCAGTAGAGGCAGGAGATACCATTTCCACAAAGAAGCTCTTCACAACAAACAAGCAAAAACCCAGCACAACCCACAATCCACTTTTCCAGGGAGTTAAACTATGCTGTAACAATAATCACCGAGAGATAATCAGACTTCTCAGTGCTGTCTATTTAAAGCACTGCAGAGTATTCTCACAAGGCTTGACACAAGTTTTCATCTAAAGCTGTCTACTATAAAGTTTAATGCAAAAAAAAAAAAAAAAGCACCATAGACCAGAAAGGGTTACACCATGCAGTTATGTAAGTCACAAAGGTACGAATTTAGATTTATATTTAGTTAGTCAATTCCCATCCAGAGTTCAACTCGGTAAACTGATCTATTTTTAGCTTTTGACTCTTTTGGACATTTCCTTCCTTCATCTGTGTAAATGCGTCACAGCTTCTCAAATGTTTCCCTTTGGCTAGGGAAGGATGCATCTGATTCCAAGCTTTAAAAAAAAAGTTCACACACCCCTCTCCCCCTCCAAGTGGTTATTGTTGGCTGAATTGTACCCTTCTTCTGAGTTAAGCATAGGCAAATTTGATTCCAATCCTCACTCTGTACTACGAAAGATTTTGCTCTTTCTGCACTGATAGGTAAAAGCATGTCGCGGCTAAACTGTATGAGGATCAGCAGCAGTCAAACAATATTTTATCACCTTCTACAAGCAAGCTTGACTTGGCTCTGCTGCCTTGATAACACAACAGACAAACAGTAGAATTTTCCCATAATGGGGGCAGAAACAAAGTTCAGTTTTGTAACTTTCCAATCGGCCACGAAGGCAAAAAAATTCAGTCAATTACATGCCCTTGTTTTCCTTCCAAAGACAGCCTTCCACTATATTTGGAAAGTTGGTATCTTGATTTTTATTTGTTTATTTAATATAAAGCATTGACAAGCCAACATCCTGGCGGTTCTGGCCAGGAGTGGGCACAGCTAGGACCCTGATGTTATTCTGTATCACCTCAGCTCATTTTCTGGGAGCAGGGATCTCTTCTGGGTTGAGGTAGGGTAGCAAAGGGAGTGCCAAGGGGCCTCTTCAGGGGGTGAGATACTATGTTTCTTTTCCTGTACACTCTCTCACTGGCACTGTTGCAGTTATTCCATTGCTGTTTCCCGTGATCTTTACCCTTTGTGCCACCAAGTCTCCTCTCCAGCCCTCAACTGGGGAGATGTGGGGAGCGTGGGGAGTGAGCGAGTGGCATGTGGCTTGGAGTGGTTTCAGCAGGAACACTAAATTAGAGAATACCATTCCTAAACAAGGACAGCCAAGGAACAAGTTACAAGATAAGCCATTATTGTTATGGCCTCATCTTTCCACCTGAAAAGGTGCCATTGCCCTAATAAATTTGAGTTTGGCTTTTCTTTGCTGTCCCTACAGAAGCCTGGCTCACATGATACCCTGCCAGATAAGCAATGACAGCACTGATTTCTTCTTCGGATTCTGCAAGCTATGGCAAGTTCAAGGCTAACAACTAAACTGCAGAAAATAAGTACTTAAAGTACACACAATGTAAAGTAAGAACATAAGATACGGCTGTAACAGTCCCATTTCCATTTTTTTTAGGACCAATCCAATGGGCAACATGCAACCAAAACGAACTTACTAACCAACATCAATAAAGCAAACAAGAGAGATAAAAGCTTCAAGAGTAAACCTCTTTTAAAAAATAGTAATGGCTGTTCAGTTTCTTCAGAAATCATATCCTATTTTATTACTCTATAGTAGCAGACAGACAGAAGCTGCTAAGGATGGGGTTTGACATCTTGAAGTTCACCACGCTATGTTCTATCAGCTTTTGCACAGAACAGGACAATCTAGTCAATTTATATTTTAATTCAAAATTGATTTGCTGACAGCTTTCTACATTTTTTTCCCGTGTTTTCAGCTGCAGATATCTGGAATTCAAGGAATAGAAGATTTATAAACAGCCAAGACATTTCAACCTTAGCTTAAAGCTTCGAGAAGACAGTGAAGCATTTCTATGATCTCAGAAAATGGTATCATCTTTGCACTCAATGCTGCATAACCCAACATGTCCAAAAGTTAGTGGCATGATAAACACTTGGAAATTGAAGAACCTACTATCTTAATGCTGGTAGAAAATTATATCCAACAGTCAAGATCACACAATGTACATAGCAAAGTCCACTGTGTAGTATAAGAGCGCGGCCAAGCGATTTTTAGTATTTAATTATCCATTTCATCTAACTCTTATGTATCTTCACTTTTTATCTAGAACAAGTTTTAAGAAACATCACCTAATTTCTTCCCAACATTTAACATCTGCTTTGGGTCTGTAAACAAGCAGTCCCCAAGTCTTCAAACACTTACGTTTTCATTAAATCTCAGCAATAACATTTTTCATTATTTGATGGCCTCATAGCTATTAACCAGCTGTGTGACTATCACAAAGTTTAGTGAAAAGCCTTTGACCAAGTGCCTTGATAAACTATCTCTTAAGGCTGCAGGTTTCCATCAAATTATCCACAAAAATGCAGGAATCCAGTATAAGCCCTAAAAGTTTTGGATTTTGAGTCACTCTTTTATGCATTGAGGTATAGACTAGACAAAAACAAGTAGGTATTTACCATGTCCTTGTGAGCCCCATCTGTCTGCAGTACACTTGCCTGTTCATTTTTAGCACTTAGGAAACCTCACTTCACTGTAACTCCAGATCCTCAGACTCTAATTGCAAAACAGTCATGTACAAATCTAACCACAAAAATCAGTACTGATTGTTTACACAGTCGGCAGACACCTCACGAATAACTATTACTGCTCATACATGCACTAAAACTACGAGAAAACATGAGTAATTAAACTCTGGGTAGTTTCACAGATGACTAGAATGCATTGGGATTACTCACAATAGCCCTGTTCAGTGCACGCTGCCCAGAATACTTTGCCCAACTTTTTAACAAAGGGATTTGTCATGCAGACTCAGTTTCTGAAGCTACACAGAATCTTTAGATTGACAGTGTATATCCATGCACACATATATATCCATGCATGCTGGTAGAACAATCCTTCCTGAATCTCAGACTCATGTTCTGACACTTACATATGCCAGTAACATTATCCGGACTCTTACACAGATTTGTATGCATTATCCAATCACACTGTACTGTATGCATACTATAGTATAAAAAAAATAGCAAACGGATGACATATTTCGAATGCTTACATTTTTCTTCCTATGCATTACATCTTGTTTCCTCAACATATTAGGCCCTGAGAGACAATAAAGGTATTTTCTCATCTCCCTGTAAAGGTTCCTTTTTCTCTTAAGAAAGAAATCTCATCATAATTATGAAGCAGCAATGCTTATTTCAGTTCTTCAGTAAGGTTTTGTTCAATTACAAAACACCACATCCACAAGTACCAGCAAGAGGCACAGTTCAGCACTGCTCAGTAGGAAAACCCATTACATATTTGCAGTGTTTTTTATTAACCAAGGCTACTACTACTTATGCACAGCAGTAACCCTGGAGATTACACAAATTTGACTAAATGATTTCAGAAGACTCCACTCGACAGCCTTGAAAAACGCTATTTTCTTTAAATAAATGCACAAAGACAATTATTCTATTTCAGATGCATTACAGCACCTGTTTGGAAGAAAACCACTGGAAAGGGCTGTGTACCTTTAAAGCATAGTCTTGTCGTTCAGGTTGTTTGGTGAAACTGTGGACACAACTCATTTATGACCCTCCTCTTTGTGTATCAATACAACAACCTACTCTAGAGGCTGAAAATCGGATGCTTTAATGTGCTGTAGTGTCTACTGCTAAAAGCACTTGAGTTGTTCCCTGTCATTTCAATTCCTCCTCCTCACTACTGGGTAAGTGATCTGTTTTCTCAAAACAGCAGTATCCTTCCTGAAGGAATATGACTCAGCTTTGCAGATCATCAGCATTACTTCACCAGTAGTCTACTTTTTCACCGCACCAAGAAAAATGTTAAGTTAAACACAGATCCTTCTCCAAATCAAGCACATTTCTTTGTGAGAACAATCAAACACATGTAACTACCTTACTCATTAGTTTAAAACTGCCTATGACCTTTGCGTTTTGTTTGTTTGGGTTTTTTACCTAGTAGCCTTTTTTTTAAGATTAATCTTGGTTCTCACCACCATCAAGAAGAAAAATTTTCCTTTGTTCTCTTTAAAATCATCACCCACTTTCAAATACCTTTCAACCACCACGTTTCCAAATCCTCAACGTGTCTTTACTATTTTAACACTTTAGCTGACCACAAACAGCTATTTCAGTGATCTCATCTCCTCCTCCAAGCTGCAGACCAAAAATCGCTGCGCAGTTTCACCCTATTAATAAATTGACCAAATAGTCTAAACATGTCTATTTGTTGACAAGAATAGAGAAAAATTAATATTTTCTCTTGACACTGGCGTAAGGAAAGTCTCCCTAGTCCTCGTTCAGATTTTATTTACCTAGACATGGATTTTACATGCCAAAGCTTTTGGAAATCACGTGGTATTTCAGGATGAAATTCATACCTGTTTCTGCTACATTGGATTGAAGAGAAACCACTTCTTTAAGAAACATTTACTATCCATCTTGTCTACACAGTCACTGAGCTCCACAATTAATGAAAGCCTCAGCTGCACCAAATCTAATCTCACTTCTGTCAGCTCCTTTCTGAGCACATCTGCACTTCAAGACAGCTAAAACCTACTCCTTCCAAGAATGGTCCTGGCTTTCTCTAACTCCCATTTACCTTCTACTCCAAACATGCATTTAGTTTCTCAACTGTCAGCTTCACAGGCAGCTGTCCCCTCTTAGAAATACTCGTGACTTTCTGCCTCCGACTGTTTCAAACACACCCTAACCTCCAACATTCTCTATCCTTGGCTATCCCCAGAGAAGTTTGGCTGTTTCACACTAAGCCAAGTCACACAACAGCTGCTGCATTTCACACTGAAGCTCTTCTCCATCCTCATCTTCATTGTTCCAGAGAATATCAATCCAACAACGCTATTCCCAGAGTAACTTCTACACTGTAACTTCATTGCTTCTGTAGTTATTTTTGCTCTGCATATACACATAGGCAATTATCAAGTTGCAAAGTTTTTCTAGGGTGCTTTTCAAAACACCATTTACACCCCTACCCCACTTCAACCATCTTATTAAACGGATACTTGTGGAATTGGATCAGAACTCCACAAGAGGACCCACTTCCTGTTCAGACTGGGTCAACTGGCACTAATGACAGCAATACTATCTCAACCTTCTCACTTGCCAAAGCAACTCAAAGGACAAACTAACAGATTCTTGAAAAGTTGTTGTTTATTTTTGCAATACAAATGCTGTCATCGCTCTAAGCTGCAAAGAAGGATGGACAACTTGTTTCCTACTTTATATCCTCTGCGTGCTCACTACTTAAATCTCTCAAACACACCTCAGCTCCTGAGAGCCACAGGGACAAGAATCAATACTTGCAGAGGACAGCATGGAGCTCTCCTCTTCCTAGGACACTTTCTCAACTATGGTAGTATTTTTCATTTGTCTGCTACAGGCAGTCAACTATCCCCAGCCACTATCACAAAGGACACTAATGCAAAGCAGGGCAGGCTTGTATGCTAGGCAATATAACAAGGAAGAAATAAAACATAAGTACTCCTTGTAAACTTGAAGTAACACATTTTTAAATACATCTGTTGATTTTTACAAGACTACGGTCTTATTTGTTATGTGATGTTCATGAAAACTAAGCAAACCACAAGATCGTTATTTAAGGGGGAAAAAAATCAATCATCTTTTCATGACACTCATTATTACCTCCTATAACGTCTCAACTACTAAAGCGATTATCAGCCTAGGCGGCTACAGGCAGACTTGGTTAAAACCAGACTGATTCAAGTCTCAAGTGACCAGTACTTGCAGAATTCTTCAAACGTCCATATTCACAACAAATCTCAGCATTCCATTTTCCTAAAATACTTGCATGGACATTTTGTTAAATAAACACAAGTATCTCAAATTTGACAAAGTTTTAAATCCTCTTCCCATTAAGAAACACATACACAAGCAGGGTACACTAAATGTACAATATCAGAACCAGGTGCTATTCAAAGCTATTCTGGCTACCAGTCTGTTCTCTGACTTCTCCTCTGGAGCAGCGGCACACTGAGCTCTCTACTTGGGACACCTATCTCCTCCAAACCCACGTTCATCTTACAGACTTACTCCTCCTTCTAAGAACAGACTGCTGCCACCTCTATAGATGAGGTATTATCCTCCATTTTTTGATTTTCCCAGATCAAGGGATGAAGTATGATTAACAGCTGTATTAAGATTTGACTTGGCGAAGCTCGGGCAGTATTTTATCCTATCGAAGAGACCTTCAGGGCCTTTTGTTTTCCCTTTGTTTTTCAAACACTTCAAACACCTTCCAAGGAGTCCCCGCCTATTACTCAGTATGTAAATTATGTTCCTTCTAGGAATGTGGCAAGTGCTCACATAAGCAGGTGGTGACAACACAAGTCTCAATGGCTTTGAAAACTGTATCCTTTGTCCATACATGAATGAAGCTAGGGCACAGTTTGCAGAAGGCACTCACACAAAATACATCTCACAAGAAATGGCAACATCCACTTTCATCTCTAAACTGTGAAGCGCTACCAGTTGATAACCTGGGTTGGTTTTTTTAACATAAATACTTGATCAGAGCCATTTATAAAGGCACTTGCTATAGTGTCTATCCAGGAGCTGCGTGAAGTGCTTATAAGCTTTTAGCTCTGCATCCTTCTGTCTTCACAGATTTCTCCACCATTCCAGAAGGGTCAGTTTAATACTGAATGTCTGATCAACATCTTAGATGAAAAAAGTTTTGTTCTTTACACCTAAAACCAAAATTTATTAACTTCAATTAGCAAAAATTCTTTAGTTTGGAGGACACTTATAACAGCATGATTTAAACTTAAGAGACAGGCCTCACTCTTGCATCCTAAAGACCTCAGCTGACAGTTTCCTTCCCAAAGTATTGAGGGCTGAAAGCTGCAAAGATGAAGACTAAAGCAACAACTAGAAAACAAAACCTCTGTATGATTACTGTCCTGTAAGCCACAACTTGATAGCATCCCTCAAATTCAACTTTGCTAATGCTATATATTTTCAGACCTTTCAAATATATAGAAATTCAAGATGAAACTCAGAACACATTTTGGAAAGTTTTATTTTGTCATAAAGGATAGATTGAGTATACTTAATACATGTATTATCATCCCTCTACCCAGCCACTTAGACTCTGCACTACTGGGTTTCAATACAGTAATAGTCTTTTTTTCATAATTCTGAGATATTTTGCTACTCCTTTCAAGCCACAGCACTGCACTTTTTAATAAGAAAAGGGAAGCTTGGCTATACATTTACAGCTCCAAACACATCCCTTCTGTCAGTTTATACATCTCTATTCTCCAACTTAAATATAGGACAGAAAGGTAGTTCCTGCAACCACTGTTTTCTCTGTCAAAAGGTAATCACTTTGCCTCACACACAACTCTGCTTATTAGCAGTTTTACCCTTAATCCTGCCACAAAGACGGTGGCAGAGCTAACTATGTGTTCTTGTCTTTGCAATTTCAAATAATGAGATTTAGATACCAAATAGGTAACAGAAAGTAAGCAGCTTCAATTTCTTCCAATTCCTATACAGGAATTTCTCATTTATATTCAAGACACACCATTTTTTATGCGTTCATACTACCAGTTCACTTCCACTTCAGCTGCTTTTTCTACATTTCAACTACAACTTATTTCCACACAGCTCATGAGTGAATTTACATGTACATAACCAAAGTGAAAACTGGAAATGCACACATTTCAAGTGATGTGAACCTAGCTGCTGTTCAATATCCTAACAAAACATTTTCCAAATAATGAGACTCCATTCTTCAGCTTGCTTTAACTCTACTTGAGGATTAGTCTTACAAGACAGGAAGAAAGCCAATAACCCCACCTGGCAGCTCAACTGACCAAATTAAGTAACCAGGATTACAACTGATTGTTTAGGCAGGTTCTTTGTTGTTGAGTTTGGTTGGGGGTTTTTTCCTCCTGGAAAACACTGTAGCATTTTTACTCATTTTCTCTTTTATGTAACAGCTACAGCTTTGCTGATATTCTCTGCAAGTGGCAGGAAAAAGGAAGCATTTGTCATTTAAAATTCTATAAAAAGAAAAATATTTTGTCTGCTCCTATACACCAAACGAAGTTTTTCCTTGCTCACTGATCACTGTGTCCATTGTGTTTCACTGAAAAAAAAAAAAGTGCCTCCTGTTCAAACAAAGGGAAGCACTGAAGATCTCTTAATAGATCCTTTCCTTATAAAAGAGTGGATCATGTACAGAGACAGAATTCAAAGAGCTCTTCTCAATACCAAACACCCACAAGAGATTCAAAAACATTTTCCAGCGTACGTCAGAGCCCAGCTGAACTAGATAACCTCCACATGTGAACATGGAAATGAGAATGCCAGTTGTTCAGTACGCTCTAAGAGTTTTTGGATAAGCACGTGATGTGTCTTTCAACTGCTTTAAGGTTTTCAGTTGCTGCAAGACCAAGCTCAGCACAACTTTCCTGTTATAAGAAGTCATTGGCATCAAACGTCATAACTTCACCACTAACGAGCTTATCAACTCTGTGCCATGTCTCTACCTACCCCATAAATGTGGAAATTGACTACCAATACAGCTGTCGGGGTCTTCCAAAACTGCAAGATTTCTACACAAGTACCCATTTGTAAATACACAAGGCACACTACTGTGTCTAAGTCTACCGGTGTAATCTGTCGTTTTGCTTTCCACGGGATTTTTTTTCCTGAGAACGATAAAGCTCAGTCCTTCCTCCACGATGCAACCCGCCAAGGCCAGCATCTTGACTCAACAAGAAGCTTCATGGCTGTCTCGTGAAACAGGTCGCCTCGGGAGCATCGACCCCTCCAGAGGGGACACCCGCCTTGTTCAGACCCTCTGTCCACGCAAATTCAGCTCCGAGCTCTGCTTCAGGGATGCCTGCTGCAAATGACACCTCCTCCTTCCCTCTAAATAAACCCAACACACTGAACAGCACGCACCGACGGCGAGCAGCCCTGATAACGCCGCTTCTCACTTCCCAAGCGGACTTTCCTTAGAAACCCAACGAACACAGCCTTTACTACTATCATCACTATTGCCATCGTTATTATTTCTTTTTTCTTTTNCAGCGATGGCCGGGGGTGTCCGGGGGGGCGCGGAGCCGCCGGGGAAGCGGAGCGAAGGGAGGAGGAGGAGGAGGAGCCGCCGCCGCCGCCGCCCGGGGGAGGGAGGGCAGCCGGCACCGGGGGGAGGCTCCGCTGGTGCCGCCACCCCCGCCCAGGGCTCCGTCCCCGCCGTGCGGCCCGGGCAGTCCTGCCTTCTCCTCCGTCCCTCCCCGCCGCTATTCCCTCGGGGACAAGGTCTGGGCGGCGGGGGCAGTCGCCCTCCCCGCCCGGCTGCGT